>KB673312.1:4634842-4801502 GCA_000349145.1 Anopheles dirus | reverse complement strand
CAAAAGTACAGCAGCCCCAAGCCCCCGCAGCGTGTCGTGATGGGAGGAGAAGGAGAAAACGGAAGAGAGCAATGGCAGAATGCTAGAATTAAGGATGTAAACACGGAAGGTAAAAACAACAACAGCCAACAACCTCCCTTCGGGAACGTCTATTCGCAAACTGATTACCATACAGCACATAGCCATCAAACTTCCACTTCAACAGCGGGGCAGAAAGCGCACGAGTACGAGTTTGATACGACTCTAAGACACACGATCCCACCCAACCACTAGAGAGAAGAAACATAGGTGTCAGCAAACAAGGGAAATGGCGAACAGGGGAGAGATCTAAATGACATATGGGAAGGTTGGGTTGGGCTACAAAGGGGTTTGCGCTGAGTAGTTATGCGAGTTAAGCCCTTCTTTACTACGTGGTACAGCTAAAACAATGAACCAAAAATGTGGATGACACTGACAGAACAGGAACACATAATTTTGTTTCTAAGTTGCTTGGGAGTAGTTCATTCATGCGAAAGAGAGCAACACATCTGGAAGACAAGGTGTGTAACCAATGAGCAAACGCGCGAAAAGAACGCACGTGGTGTGTGTTTATGGTTGTCTGTATCTAGAGACACTGGCCAAGCAAGAAATTTACAGAGTACTAAAATGAAAGTGTCCAAAAAGTGACCATAAAAGATTGAAACAGCAGCGAGGAACGAAAGTGTGAAGCAACAGAACATGACGAACGGAAGGTGTTGAAACGTTGCTTAATAAATGGAACATAAAAGTGATAATAGAATGGCAAACAGTGAATCGCAAGAGGGTGTAAACGAAACTTTGCTTCATTTGAAATAGTTATAAACATTAAAAAAAATGCTACAGTTTGCTAATATTGAAAAGTATTACGAAATGTAACGTCAAATTGATACTAGAATTGCTTTGGTTTGTGTTCACACGGATAAAAGCAAACTCGGTGGCAGAAACTGCCACCCTGCCATGGTTGTATTAATATATGTTTGAGTAGCATTAGTCGGCTTAAACACTATGCGAAAAGGCGGTGAAATTAAACAAGCTAATGGAACAAACCCAATACACTGTGGTGCATCTTTTGGAGTAGCGAACGAAAGAGGAAAGTGAGAGAAACTTAACAGCGAACCCAAACGGAAAAGCGCAACAAAGGAAGACAGAAGAGAGCAAAGGAGATTACTACCGGGGAAGTTTGGCCCGGCACCAACCGGGCCAAAGGGTCTAAGTGTATGCTTGCGAACGGGACGTTGAAATTATACTGCAAAAATTACACAGAACGTGAGCCTACGAAGGCACTCGAAAACAGAGCCCCCCCCATTACAAAAGGCAAACAGATACATACACACACACACACTCGGGCACGCAAATACACTCACAAAACACCATGAGGATACACATGAAAAGAAAGTATGCTGCGCGCAATCGTAACAGTAAGACAGCAAAAGGAAGTAGAAAAATCCCGGAACAAGCTAAGAAAAGCACCACTGAGAGAAGGAAAGAGAGTGAGAAAAGGAGAGAAATAGAGAGAGAAAGAGAGAGAGAGACAGACAGAGACAATTGCAAACACTCCTGGCGGAACGGGAACGGTAAAACCCGCGCGAAAGGACACACAAGGAACAGAACAGAGCAGCGCGCGGGTGAATGACCCTCGTGAGCGAGCCGCTTGTTTTGTTTTCTCTCAGTTTACAGCTGCAGTGAATTTTGTAAAAACGAGTACAGTTTGTTTTTTATTATTACATGAAATTACTAACTGTGTTTTGTTTGTCGTTTTGTTCCATCATGTTTCGCGTTTCCGTTTGTTTGTTTGGTTGTGTGTTGCCGCGGTTTTTCGTTTGTTTGTTATTAAACAAACACAGTTTTCTTACACTTTCATTGCGCACTTTACTCGCAGTTTTGTTTGCCGCGCGTTTTGTTTGTTACCTTTCAATTCCCTTTCCTTTACTCTGTGTTTGTTTATTTGTTTTTTCTTTATCGTTTATTATCTGCTGTTGTTGGGTGTTTCTCTCTCGTTTGTGTGTTTGTTTTTGTGTCGTGGTGTTTTTTTTCTCTGTATTCCTTTATCCATGGTTTGCAATTCCTAACTCTTTTGATAGTAGATGGTCAATAGATTCATAAAGTAATAATAGTTGCTTTGATTAGTATAGATACCAATAATATAAACTTCATATTCATAAGTGTGAGTGTGTGTGAGTGATTTGTTTTGTTTCATTTTTAATACGCTTCCATGCGTACCAGCTACTAGGAGTTTTGCTTTCTCTTATAGATGAATAAGAATGAAGTTGATCAAATGCTACTGATTGAGGGGTATGCTAATTCGAGAGAGAATATAGTATGATTGTTCTACTACTTGATGTTTTAATGTTTCACACATCCCAGCCTACTGGTACTGGTTTTGGAGTTCAAATTGTTCAATTCTCTTTTCCGTGTTTTTTTTTGCCGATCGATCTGCACGCCAGATGGGATAAAAAGTAAGTTAAACTACGGTGACGCGTTCACGTTTCTGACTCTTCAACGATCTCTTGCCGTCGAGTGTAACTCTCACGCTGTACCAGCTGCTACGAGTAAGCTAGATATATGTAAGTGAATTAATAAACTTTTCGAACTATTTATCTTCACCCTCTGCACATGGCATTTGCGGGAGTTAAACTCGTAGTATTAAGTGTTGATTTATTACCGGTAGTAGTAATAGTAGTAGTAATAGTAGTAGTACCGTTCATGTTCGTTGTTCCTACCGCCGTTTCCCGTCCTCCTCTATACGAATGTCTAATGGTTCTAGTTTCGAGAACATGTAGAATTAACAACACTCTACCAGCCTACCAGCACACGTTTGTAGAAACGATCAGTTTACATGAATACCGGAACACGAGAGTAGAGTAGTAGAACAGTAGAACAGTCGACGAATAAACGAACCCTACGAAACCTATCTCACAACTAGGAACAATATTACTATGATGATCGTGTGGAAAAAATATGCACACACGCACACACACGCACACTGTCGGTTTAAGATAAGTAGTTGTCCACGCGCTCGTGGTTCACCAGTAGTTGCCATCTACCCTCTGTCTACAACCTAAACCTGCCCTGCGTGTAACGCCGCTTTCGAATGGTAACCTTCAGTTCGGGTTAAGTATTTGCTGTTCCGTTCACAACTTCATCACCGCTTTTGTTTGCGTTTCCTCTCTCACACTTCCACTTTCAACAATAGGCACTTGCATGAAACGAATACTAACAGACGTTTTTAGTACATCCCTCTCTCTCTTTGTTGTAACGTCTTGTAAAAGGGGAAGGTTTGGCTAGTGTGTTTTTTTTTGTTTGGGGGAGAGGTGATTTTGATTAGTGTCCGTCCAGGGATGCACTTGCACCCGCAACGCACCACAATGACACACGGCGGCAGAACACACGACGACATCGGCGATGCGCGGAGAGGAAGAGAAGAAACGCTCGGAATATGATTCCTGCAGATTTCGCTGCAGTCACCCAATCTTCTGAAATCGCGGCGATATGTGTGTATGTAGAATGGAATGATGGAGTTCGATAGTTTCAATGTTCCACGGTATAACTACTTTGTTTGTTTGGTAAAACTGGTTGCTGGTTTCGTCTCTCTTTCGAGTGTTTTCAAACACCTAGTTCTATTGGAAAATGATAAAATTGTGAGCACGCTTTGTTGCTGCTGTAAGGTTCAGTATTGCTGGACGGATCGTTTCGTTTCGTGCTCATGACTTTTTACTTTGCTCCCGTCATGGGCCCCGGGGACGTTGAGGTTAACCGGATTGCTGCGTTTTATCCAAACGGAAAAAGAACTGAATGTTCCGTTCAGTTCGGACAACAAACGAATGTCGCAGATCGAGCGTAGTCGAGCGGAGTAAAGACGGAGAAGAACTACTCTAACCGAAAAGGGGAAAGTGTATACAACGATGGATCCTATCAGTTTCGCTACGTTTGGAGAACAACTATGTTTGACGATACTTTGTGCCGTACACGAAATAGGTTAGTGACTATTGCGGTGTTGTTTACAGCGCTCAGTGGAAGCTGTGGGGTTCGCGAATATTGTTTATGCTAGCATATAGGTGTGAAGTTTATACAAAGAAGGTATACAAAAGCGACCCACCAAACATGCACCAATAGCAAAATTACAGTACAGTGTTTTATTTATTGTTTACTTCTCAGTTGCGAAAGTTTAGTTTATATGTTTATAGTATGCGCATGTACACAAGCAAGCAGGAATAAATTCCATTCAGAAACAAATGTGTTAAACGTTGGTTTTCAGTTTAAAGAATGTCCAAGGGTACTCTCATAAAATCGAAAGATACACTAAAAAGAACACTAAACGTTTGCATTGCATACATTCAGGCGTTCAACGAACAACGAACCCAACTGACAAGCTTCACCTTACTTGCTCCTAAAAGTATGCACTCTGCATCACACCAAGTGCTTTATGGCAACGCCAGAAACGATTTATAGCAACGCTTCACTGCAAACGGAGAGTTTACGATTAGTATTTTAAACGAAAAGCATTTTGAAGCGTTATTTATCACCAGGTGCGTATGTTTGGCGGGTTCTTGGTTAAAGTTTCCCTGCTGTGGTCTATGCGTCTATAGCCTGTGACTTGCGGAGTTTCCTTTTTAACGATTTATCTCTCAAAGCAGCGGCAGTTCTGAGGATATTTATGGCAAAAACACCATCCGAAGAGCACGTATATCCAACTGAATCGGCAAAGGAAAAAAAATGTGAAAGGAAGTAGCAAGTTACACGGGAACTGGCGTCAAAACTGAAAACGTTACCGAGCACCATGCGAAATAAACAGAGAGCAAAGAGAAAACATGACACAGGTTCGTGGTACGAGCGTCACCGCCGTCTGCCATGAATCGGCTATATGATAACAAAGGTATAGCAAAGTATGAAGCATCAAACAAGACAAATCCGTCTATACAAAGCGCAACTCTATAAGGTACAACAATTAGGGTAATGATTTGTTCCCGGCCAGTCAGTCAATCGTACGGCAAATGTAACAGAGCTTGCTAAACGAAAACAATCAGAAACAGCGGGAACTAAAGTAATACCACCAAGCACTATGTGTATGTTTGTGTGTTGTGTTAATAACCTTGCGGCGGTTGCAAAAACAAAACCAGCTCGTAGAGAAATGCCCCGGAAGCGAAGGGAAAAACAGTTGTGCGAGGGAGAACTTAGTATAATCGAATTTGGAAGCAAAAACGGAGGGTTCTCTCTATCGGCGAGCTGCGCGCTGTTGGATTAAATACGCGAATGGCGCAGCAAATGCTAACAACAGTGGCACTGTACACTGACGGCAGCAGCTATAAGTGTTCTGGGCAAGGTATGTATGTGTGTGTTTAGTGTGTTCGAAATAGCGAGATGGAATAAATAGATGTATAATAATACGAGCAAGAAAATACAGAAAACCAGCGTCTAAAGTAAAGATATCGTTTTTTTTTGGTTGGGTCTTAAGTATACATACAACAATTATGCGCTTATCGTTCGGTAGTAGTAGGTATAACTAGATATATATGTATATTTTATTAACAAACTTATCCCATGGTTTTACGTAACAAACAAAGCAGTTTTATCGTGTACTTATTTCACTATATTGTGTTTCATATCCGTGTACTGTGGGGATGTTGTGAGAGTGTCGGGCATTCCGTTTGATTTGGTTTGTTTTTTAGATATGGACAGAAGCAGATTTTGGGGATTTTAGATTTTTTTCATGTTGTGTTTATCCACTACATTAGCCAATCAAATATACTGGGCTTTTTTTGTTGGTTTAGTTTGAACACTTTTAATAAACACGATGATGATGGAGTGATGAATTGAGAGCGAAGTGAAGTGTTTGATGCATGCTAGCAGCGATACGTATGACAATCTACGCAACCAGTTCACGGTCGCACAAACCGATCAAACTGGACTGCCTTCTAGGTCTACCACAAGTAGTACGGGCCGAACCAAGCCTGGCAGCCCCAACACCATAGCCTTTACGGAGAGCTTACAAATGGCGCATCAAAAAGCGAATAAAAATATATGAAAAATGTTGAAATTAGCACAAAAAGAATGGCGTTGCTTTAATAAAATCGAAAACAATCAAATTTGGTCATAATAAGGCAAAAAATATACAACATTTTCCGAACAATGGATCAAAATCAAAAGAAGCATACTACGGAAATTGATAAATAAAGTTATGAAAGAAACAAGTCCAAATTTCAATAAGAACTTAAAGCGTAAAAATGGCAGCAGGAAAATGAGACAAAAAAAAAACACAAAAACAGAATGCGACAACTACGAAGCAGCTTACGATCGATCGAAAAATGAAATGGTTCTTCTGTGCAAACTCGACTTCAGCAGAATGTGTGCGTGAGCGCGTTAAGGATGCGGGCGATGAGCTGAACTCCACTATGAAAGAAACACTAATGGATCGCACGAGAGTTCAAACGATGGATGCGGATCATGTTGTAGCCAAAACATATAGGGGGAGAGGTATATATATATATATGTGTAATTACGTCAAAACTATGGCACACATCCCCTGGTGGTCTCCTTTTCCCTCCCCGCGCACACACACACATACACCACCATCCCAATAAGATATCTATCGTGTGTCTTGCGCGCGTGTCTTTGGTACGCGCGGCGCTGTTTAGTGTGTGTGTGTGTATGGGTTGTTGTGTGTGTAGCAATACATAGCGCGCGCAATAAGGCATACGGAAGGCTAGAACTAAAGAAAAACATCAACAACAAACTGACTATCGCAGAGTAAAACAGGTGTGTTCTGGAGGGAGGGCTATAGTATTGAAGGTGTGTTGAAGGTGTGTATTGGTGTGTTTTAAGAAATGCTGTTCCAAAGTACTACCGAGAGTCGGGGAATTTGGTAATGCGCTTTGTGCTACAGCTGACACCATAGCGAGGAGGCGTTGACATGGTTAGGTTCTTTTTTTTTCGGGGAGCCGTTTTTGGGGTGTTATGTTGATTCGTTTCGTATGCTTGCTTGGGTAGGAAAGTTACCACACATTGATGCACATGCACAAAATGGAGCTTTTGGAAGGAAAGTATGCTTGATGAGCACCAGCCAGGTGGAGGTAGGGTTTCGTTTGTGGTGATTCAGTAGTGCAAGTACACGGGTAAGTACAACGTTAAGTAACAGTAGAGTAGAGTTCGTGATTTATTGTCACAAGGGGTAGCAGTTGCGAATAGAAGAAGTAGTGGTAAAAGTAGGATGTTGTTTATGGAACCAAAATTAGTGATTGGAGGAATAGTAGTAGTAGTAGTAGTAGCAAAAGTAGTATTCATTGCTATGATGAGTTTGCTTAGACAATACTACAACATTTCCAAATCAATATAGTACTACAAACGATACTAAAGTGTTTTTTGTTTGTTTGAGTATCCGCAAAAGCATTCGGTTCGTTGTTTAGTTAACGGCTTAGTGTGTTTAACGAAATCAAGGAAACAAACAGTCTTGGCAGTCGAACAACCCACAGCCAGCATTGCCACACTACTCGGAAACATTAAAAAAAGTACACTTTCTAGTATTCCTACTCGGAAAAGCGCAGAAAACTAAACTTTTGCATTTGTTTTCCTCGGTTTTCCATGTGTGCTTGCTCGGTTCGAGTTTTGTTTTCATACACGCTTGTGTGGCTCTTGTTTGCTGGTGTTGTTGTTGCGTCCGTTTAGTCACTGTTCACGTGTAGAAGCGCTAGATACATGTTCCATCCCTAGAGCGGTGATGTGGTCTGTGGCTTGTTTTGTGTTGTGTAGTGTAAAGGTAGTTATTTCAAAGTATGTACGTGTAGGTGAAGTGGATCTATTGCCCCTGTAAGGTTTTATTGTAGCTTTGTGCGCTGGTGGCACGCGACGGTGACATTAAAACGGCGGGAAGAGGAGGTTGGTTCGTTCTAGCATTGTTTTTTTTTCTTGTTGTTGCGTTAAGTATTTTGTGAAAGGACTTCCTACATTACAACACCACTCCAAGTGCATAGTTTTATAATAAAACGCATTGTTGCTGTGTTTTAGTTACTACAGCCGGCGAATGAGAGAGAGAAAGAGAGAGAGGGAGAGAGAGAGAGAGCAAGACAATACGTACGCAGCAACCATTACAGATAGTTTACGCAATCGCAAATTCTTACGCGTAATTGTAGAAAAAAAAAACACAAAATCAACACACTCGCTGTAGTTTTCTCCTTCATATGTTACTGGTTTTTTGTTTCTCATAAAGTACGAATTACTCATATTACACAAACTTGTACTTCTAGAGCTAGCGGTAAAGGTAGAAGTAGTTGTGTCTGATCCTTGTTGACACAGCAGCAGTTGTAGTAGTAGTAGTTGTGGTAGTGGTAATAGTAGTGATAGTAGTAGTAGTAGCAGCAGCAGCAGTAAGGCTATGAACTAGCCACCTGAAAGTACGCGCCGCGCCACTGTGTAACGAAAGTTTCGAGTTCTCGAGCGCTCTCTACGGTGAGCGTTCACAAATATGCATACATACACAGCGAGAGAGAAAGGGAGGTAAAGAAAGTGAACATGACAAGTAGGAATATGCAAAAAGGGGCGCGAATATGTTACTTCTTCCGCCGGTGCGATGTTACTCGATGGTGGTACCTAGACGATGTGTGTGACGGACCGGTCACCAGATGCGTGCTCTTGTGAAGGACTGTCATATGGCAACAGGTTCTCAATTCAGCCGTGGCAAGTACAGCCTCCCCCTCCTTCGGAGACAACGTGCCCTGAGCCCAGCCCACTCATACGGGCGCTTAAACCTATCATCCTTTCTCCCCTCCTGAACCTTTATTTTTCTCCAGACACAACCATCAGACGCCATGTAATACGTTACAAGTAGTTTATGTTTTCAAAAATATAGATTGATTATCATAAAACTGGTTTTCGCTTGTCACTCGAGGTTTGTTTATAAGGTTGATTGGTATTGCACATTTCAATGTTTTCGGAAACAAATGCAACACGACAAACGCAACACGCGCACAAACGTGGGCGCTTGAAACGGCGTTCTGCAGCACGTTTCATCGCGACCGGACCTAACAAAACAACGCACTTAACGTCCTATCACAACGAAAACAAACGAACGAATATTTAGCGTTAGTACTCGATGCCATAACGAACCTACTGGTGAACTTAGCCGAACTAGAAATCAATGAAATGACTTAAGTCGCGCCCCACTCTTCCGAGGCAGGGGCGCTACACTACCGACAACAATGGTAGAAATGATCGAAAAAAAACAAACAAACAATTAAATCCTATCGAAGTGTGTGTAACTGGTTACGTGGGCTTTAATTACATTGCAATAAACAGGCATTTTCAGAAATGCAAACTCGCAAAAACGCACACTCACACATACACGTCCGGAACAGAAAGGAACAGAAATCGAGCCGACGTTTCTGAAACGCGCTCGAAAGGGCTTCGTCTTACAACCTATGCTATGTTGGACTACGCGTTTTAAGGGTAAGATTATGTCAAACTGGTTTTCAACAACACACACACACACACACACGTATCTATATATGTTGCACAAGAAAAAAAAAAGTAAACGAATCATCGCTTTAGCCCATACGTTGGTTGCCGTACGGTGTTGTGTTTGTGTTATTCCTATATTTATACAAGAGCACAAGATGAAAACGAAACAGCTAATTGAACGAATTCAATGTCCGCGTATCGTGTGCACTACACTTTGCAGTATAATGATGATTGTTTAGTGACTCTATAGAGAAGTACTACATTTTATGGCATACTATGTTTGCTACAATTATGGTAAACTAGAAAACTGTGTGCGCGCGCGCGCAACGGATTGCATACTTTTAGGCGCGGCTTTAGAAGGTATTGAAGAACGATTGAAAAAGTACGGGCGGGGAGTAATGGGGTTGCAAAGCGGCAAATAATTATGCCCACCCGCTTTCCTGACTACCATCCTACTTAGATATCCCGACGGGAGCGTGTCTAAGCTCGTCTGCCGTTTGTTTTCAACAGCAGATAGCTCTTGGTATGGCCTCTTGGTATGCGCAAAACCAAACGGAGGGCGGGGCAAGCTTTCTAGCGGAACTGTGGTGGCAAGCAAACCAAACGGACCGGGTGTGTATGTGTGCGCTATAGATAGGGAAGGTACGCGTGTAACACGTACATCCACACCTACAAGCGCACGCACACGCGCGGATCCATTTGTAGCGTGGGTTTATGTGAAGCTATCACAGTTGTTTGTTACGATCGCAAGATCTTGCCGACGATCGTCCTTGACTGGAGGTCAGACTCCGTTCACTATCGGACGTGGCATGGTTGGGGTGTGTGAGTGTGTGGCTGTTGATTCGCACACACCCGCACCGATAGTGAAACGGCACGATGCTCCTCGCTCACAGAGGCACTGATTAATGTGTGAGTGTTTTTTTTCTTGGCTCGTGGTGGCGCTGTGGTGTGTATATTTGCTCGAGCCTGACAGAAAATTATTGTACCCATCCCTATCCTTATCTACTGGTTTTCCCCCCCATTTGCCGCCCATCGCTCGGGATCAAACTTTCCCACATACACGCGCGCACTGTCACACATGGACTTCTCTCTAGGAGGGAAGAATTTCTTTAAGATTATCATGCGTGCGTGCCGGTGTGTGCGCGTTTTCGTGTGACCTTCAACTTTTTATGGTTCGCTAAGTGCTAAGTGTAAATTATGGTTCGCTACACCGTTTTCGTTATGGCAATATATTCATTTTATCGAGCCGGCTCGGTTTCCACCTTCCTGCCGCCCATGCACACACACGCACGCACGCGCACACACGCGTACACACACACACACAGCCACCTCTAGTCACACAGGGTAGGCGCTTAGGAGGTTTTCATCTTCTTGTACGGGTTCAGCACGACGGCCGTGCCGGGCGCGGGCGGGGCGGCCACCTGCGGCACGGCGGTCGGGATGGCGGTCAGGCTGGAGGGAAGGCCGGCCTGCGCCATCGGGAACTGGTAGCCGGCGGCGGCGGCGGCGGAGAACGCGGCCGCCGGGTACATGAAGCCCTGGTTGAGGAGCTGCTGCTGGGCGGCGGCGGCGGCCGCGGCCGCGTACGGATTCGCACCGAAGGCGGCCGCCGGCGGCATCTGCGGACGGAGTAGCTGCGGGTAGGCACCGGCGGCCTGAGGCATGATCGGTGGCGGTGGACGGGTTGTGAGCGAGGGCGCGAGCAGCGCCTGCTGCGGTGTGGCCGCCGCCACGGCGACGGCCGGCGACGCGAGCGAGCGGGCGGCGGCCGCCTGCGGGTAGCCGGACGCCGCGTTCGTGGCGGAGGCAGCCGCCGCCGCCGCCGCAGCCGCCGCCGCGTACTGCTGGCCCGGCTGCGGCAGCAGGCCGCCCTTGTTCAGCGCCACGCCGGTGTAGCCGAGCGCGGTCAGCGGCTTGCCCGTGAGCGCCGACGAGCTGCCGTGCAGCTTGAGGGCGTAGTTTTTGTGCGCCACCTCCTTGGCCATGCTGGCCGCGTCGGTGTAGTGGGCACCGGCGGCGGCGCCCGCGTACTGCCCGGTGGCCAGCGCCGCCAGCGCCGCGTTCTGGCTGGCCTGCGCTTGGGCTTGGGCGTGGGCGTGGGCGTGCTGGGCCGCCACGACGTGCGCCTGGGCCGCCTGCATCTGCGCCTGAATCGAGGCCGCCTGATGGTTCGAGGAGGCGACGGCCGCCGAGTACGGCAGCAGCGGGCTCGTCACCGGCACCGTGACGGCCTGGGTGGACGCGGTCGCCAGCGATTGCGCAAGCGATGCGCCGCTGCTGCTCCCGCCGGCCGTGGTTGTGGTGGTCGAGCTGCTCGACAGCGCACCACTGCTCGGCACGAGCAGGTCGGCGGCCCCGGCGAGCACCGGGTCCTCCTTTTTGGCACCGTCCTTCAGGTCACCGTCCAACTGACCCTGCCCGTTGGCCTGCCCCGCCAGATGGGTCATGGAGCCGCTGAGCGAGGCCATCGACTGCAGCGACATAGACTTGGCGAGCGGAGGAGCGTTCTTGTTGCTCATCTTCGGGCTGTTGTTGTTGTTGTTGTTGAGCATGCTGGCAACACTGGCACTGCTGGCCGTGCCCCACACGCCCGGACCACTGGACGTGACGATGGCGGCGTTCGTGCCACCGCCGGCGGCACCGCTCGTGGTGTAGTACAGCCCACCGAGCAACATCGACGACGGATTGTACCCGGCGCTGCTGGCGGCAATGGCGGCGGCGAGGGCACCGCCGGCACCACCACCACCACCACCGCCACTACCACCACCACCACCACCACTACCACTACTGCTGTTGCTGCTGCTGCCGTTGACCAGATCCGCGAGATTATTAGCGAGTTGGGTTGCTGTGGACGCTGGTGGAATATAGGTAGCGGCGCTAGAAGTGGTACTAGGGTACTCACATGACACTGGCACGAACGGCTGCTGTAGTTGCATCAGCTGCTGGTAGGTGGCGCCCGGCTGGTACACGGGAATGCCGGACTTCTCGCCGGCCGACCGCTTGAACGGGACCATCCCCGGGAACGCCTGTGTGTACACACACGGACGAGGAAGAGAAAGATGGGAAACAATCAGTGGTTAGTGGAGTGGAACGCTGGAATTGAGAACGGCCGCTGTTGCGTTTGTTTGTTTCGTGTTGTTTGGTAAATGTGACAAATAGTAGACGAATAACAAACGGAAAAGAAGAAAACAACAAAACGTATGCCATAAAGATTCTATAATGACTAAATAACGAACATTAGCAGAATAAAGGGGGGGATTTTTGTTTGTTGTTGTGTGGTTTTGTACAGATACTGTAGAACAACAATACGGAAAAATACTGGATTTAGAGAAGGAGGTTCGTTTAAGTATTGGTAACACAAACAGAGAGGTGGTTGATAGAGTTGACAGGTATAGACAGATGAGGAGAAAGAGACAGACCGAAAGATTGTTAGAGAAGGAAGAGTAGTAGAGAAGATATAGGGAGGCAGACAGAGAGTATTGACAGAACTAATTTTTGTGATGCGGATAGTGTGAATTTAGGCGCACGTGCGCGCTTCTTATGCGCTCGGTTATGGTAGTGAAGCGGTTATAACTATTGGCAAGGCGGCTCTCTTTGGAGAGTTCGGTGAGAGAGAGAGAGGTGGTACAGCCAGTTTATACATCGGGAAAATGGCGCTTATACTAGAGGCACTAGAACTATGCAGCTGCTCAACATTCAGGTGACTTCGGAGAGAGAAAAAAAGTGCAGGTGATCGTGAGTGGGGGGGCGCTCTACGTAAAGAGATCGAATGGAGTGTTTATGGGTGGTGGGTACAGAGGATTCTCTAAGTGTTGCGTCTTGAGTAGAGAGAGATAGAACTTTCGTTAAGTTTATTTTTCATCCTTCGAAAATAATGTCTAATTTTTCAACTTTTAGAAGTTTAGAAAACTATGAAGGGACCGAGGTTTGTTTTGCTGCACAAAAAATATTTCCGACTCTGAGAATAAAATTAGAAAATATTTCGATAACCGATAAACTATGGAACCACAACCAAAAAAGCGATCTAGCGTTACTACACCGTCACCCAGAGGACGATTTACTCAAAACGGAAGAGGAATGGAACGTGTCGACTCCCGTGGGAGGTCAGTACGCCTGATAATACGATGGACTACGCTGGATGGAGTGTGGCAATAAAAAAGAGGAAATAAAAAAAAATCAAAAAATGGCTCAGTTACTTACAAAGTTTTCATAGTAAATAGATCCCATCGTTTTCATGTCCATCTGGAGGGGGTTGGGCGGTTGGGTTTGGTTTGTTTGTTTTTTTTTTGGTTTGTTTTGCATTATCATGTTGCGGATGTAGTTTATTGTTGTTGTGGTGGTATTGTTGTTGTTGTTGTTGTTGTTGTTCGTGGTGCATAGGTGAGAAGGTTGGTGCAGGACGACATTGAGGTTTAATTTCGTGTGTCAGTGACCGCCAGCGATGCGCGCATGAAGAATGAGTTAAATCATACACACACACACACACACACATATCGAACCGTTGTGTGTTTTAGTGTGAGTGTGCGTGTGTTTTTAGAAAATGGGTTCAAATGAAATGATTGCGGATGGTTTTGGTGTATATGTGCAAGATTATGGTTGGAGAGGGGCAGGGGGTGGCGGTGGGGGTTTGTGAAGAAACACATCATGTACAATCATTCAGTTCGAACAGATACAGGGTGATGGGAATGAGGAAGAGAAGAAAGAGAAAGAGAGAAAGAGAGAGAGAGAGAGAGAGAAAAAAAGCAAAGAGAAAAATGAAAAAAACATTCATTAGTCCTGGAATAAGGTAACACTCACATACACACACATACAGACATACACATAGAATGTACGGGCGTAATATTGTGTTTAGAAACGAATTCGGAAAGAAAACAAAACGATACCAACGGATAAGAAACACAAAATACGTCCAAAACTAAACGAAACTAATCTTAACAGCTACGAACGGTTATGAGAGAGGTACCGAAAAACTTAGATCTTGGAGATGAGCAGGTGAGATGAGAGCAAAAACCAAACAACATGGTGACGGAGGGTTATCGAAACGAGTTAGTGGCGAGGGTGGCTTGGTGCCTTGGAGCCGTGGGGAGGGCGAGGGTGGTGCAACGTATTGCTCGTTCTCGGGCGCCTAAAACGGGGTGGTGGCGTAACAGGGTGGCGTGGAGGGGTTTGTTTAGTAGTGAAACGGCTAGCGGGACAAGGAGTGATGCCTTCCATCCGTACGCTTCATTGCTGGTTTGGTTGATTTGTTTTTCTTTTCTTTTTTTTATATATAAGAAAACTGTTTCTCTCATCTTCATCAAGCTGCTGATTGAAGAAATACAATGAAAAAGGTGAAAACCCCATCCCAGTCTAACACCCAACACCTTTCCGCAGCACCGGCTTGTCTCGCTGTAAGTAGTTTACGCGTTTTGTTTGTGGGGTTATTCGAGCCAATGTTAGCGATAGAGCGAACGAGCGTTTATAGGCATTCGGCGTGTGGCCTCTCCGGGAGAAACGAGAGGACAGCTATCCGTCACTAGATATATCCAGTGGCCAGCATCCTATGTGAGGAATATATGGTTGAGGGGTTTAGTTTTTTAAATAAAGATTATACATTTGAGCGCATTTGTGTATTTGGAAGCATTTTAAAAGCAGTTTTTGTTTTCGTATGACAAGCATCATGGTTCAGTTTTGTTTCGGAAGCTTCTGCTGTCATTTTCGTGTAAACGTGGACAAACGATGTTTGGACAGCTTTGTCTCTTCTCGGCAAAAATAATAGAACAAAAACAATTGCGTTCTTCTTCGTGTGAATGCGTCTGTACAACACTACTGTAGATCGGGTGATGATCCCACAAACGATCACCAAGAAACACAAAATGAAACAGAACAAGACAAAAAAAAACAAATAAAGTAAAATAGTTCTTTCCCAACCGAGAAACGATACTGTGCAAGCGTAAGCGTAATGAGAAGAGACGGTGTACGTTTAAATGAACACTTGATAACAGAGGAGAGAACAAAACGTGTGAATAATAGTAGAAAATCATAGAAGTCGGTAATAGCAAATGAAACAATTTTCATAATAGTGCGTTTGATTGCACCTCATTACTTTAGCTTGCATGTCTTGATGCGTCAGGTGAACGTCAGCGACGCAAAGAACACACGTACATAAGAGAAGAAACAAACAGCTCGTTTAGTATTGTAGTAGAACGTTGGAACCGGTGTTGGTGATGGATTGTAGTAGTTTGTTAGTGTCGCGTTGGTATGGGAGAGTGTGGCAACGGTGGGACGGACGAACATCCGATACGGGAAGGTTTAGTAGTAGTGAATACGTGGTATTTTAATAAAGAAAACGAAAAAACTAAAAAAACTAAAAATATTAGAAACATTACATAAACATCTGGAAACACCATCCGAGGGGAATCACTAAACACTAACACTTGGGTTAAGTAAAAATTAAAGGACTTCGAAGGAACGGGCGGGGAACATAAATTAAATCAAACCAAAGGAGTTTAATCAAAAGACACAAGAGAGAAACAAAGGGAATGAGATAAGAAAAGAAAACCGAAAACTAAAGGAACGTTAGGAAGTAGTAGAAGGAAAAAACAAAACAATAAAGATGGCAATACCATTTGTATCATGTCACTATCAGCTGCACGCTTTTTGCCAACCTCCAGGGGAGACTGGCCGCCAGAAATGGACAGCTGGCTCGTCGAAGTGACAGCCCCGGGCGGTGGCGGTGGTGGTTGGAGGGGACCCATGGTAGCAGCGGCAGCGGCGGCGGCAGCGGCTACAGCGGCCGCAGCAGATACGGGTGCAGTCTAATGATCGTTAGGTTAGAGAGAAGTAGAGAGAGAGAGAGAGAGCGTGGTGGTGGTGGTGTTGTTGTTGGTAGATGTACGAGTACGCGTGTGTTTGTGTAGGTATGGGTGCGCGCGCGCGTTTCGCATAATGCAATCGCAGAGGCAAGCGCGAGTCCATGTTTCGGGGTTTTCGTTTCCAGTCGGTCACGGGGGGTGGTAGGGTGATGGGAAGAGAGATGAGAAGGCGTCGTTGGGGGAGGTGGTGTCGGAGAAACAATTTTGCATAACGTGTACGGAGGGACGGGTGGTATCGTTTATGTTTGTGAGATTTTCCATTTTCCAAGTCCGTGAAGAGTGTTCATGTAGATTGTTTTTTGAGATAAAGAATAAAAAGAAGAAGAAGAAGCATAACAAGCAATGTTTTAATAAAATATGTTTCTATATAATTTTGAGAAAGGGAGAAAACAAAACTTCTTGATACAAATACACAAAATATATACATACGAACAGGTAAAACAAAGTGAAAAGAAAGTGATGATAAACATAAAAGAGAACGAACAATAACGAAAGATGGAAAACATAAAGTTTCAGATGAATACAAAGCGAAAACATACCAAAATAAAACACAAAACGTATCACAAAACAAATCAAAAAGTGTTTTAGCAAGTAAAAGTCATTCCAACTGTAGGGAACAGTTGACGCTGATACAACGAAATACAACATAAACTAATTGAAGTGGATAAATCTACTGTTGGTGAAGAAGAAAGCAATTACACTACCAAATGTCCTGTCTTTGAAACCCACGGATGCTTCCATATCTTTTGCTTTGCTTTACTGCGTACGCTCCTTCGTTATGCTAGTTTGATTTCACACTGTAATATGCTACTCTTCTTGCGCACTGAATAGTTGTTTTCGTATTTATTTTCGAGCTTCCGACATTTGTTTAAGGGAGTTTCTTATATTGTATTATTATTATCATTCTTTTTTCTTAAACTTTGGTGCGATTACTCATTTAGCGTAAAATTAGTATATACTTCGATCTTTCTTCGGATGAAATGATAGCCGCAAGACGAACTCGAAAGGATATGCTTACGTTCTAGCACACTCGCTGCTCGGTATTACAGTCTATTGGTCGTATTTAACATGAAGAAATGAAGGTGAATTGTTGAAGAGAACCCAAAAAATACATGCAAAACTAACTCAATCACCGCCGTTTATGTACTTTAAATCAAACAAAACAAATAATTGACACTAATAAATGAGCGAGAAAGAGAGCAGAGCAGAGCGAAATACGCCCCATTAACGAGCGGTAGAGATATTCACGCATGAAACTGACTGCAAAATAGCGTGGAAAAATACAGTGGAAAATATAAGTCGAGAGAAAAATTGGTCGAATATTTACATGAAATACGTCTTATTGTTTGCGGCACAACAACAAACATTCCGAGCGTTCTGCGCTTAACAAAAAAAGGTACTGAGATTTGGCAACGAGCAAGTTGATCTGCGATCATCTGCGGCGCATAACATAAACAGCAGAAGGCCGCGCGAGGCTTTTCTTTTGCGGCAATACGCTGCTTGTTGAAGCCGCTACCAACCGATAGGAACATAAAACATTAACAAAAAAACTGTAAAAGAGAGCTCACGAACTCGCGCTAAGACACCTCTGCTTTCTTTCTCATTTCCAAACGGACTACACTATGTTGGACAACTACGGAACAGGGGTGGTGGTGGGTTCTATTCTACTAGTATCGGTAAAAAATGTGAAACATTGTTTAAAAAACAACACGGTGTCGCTACTGACACAGCACTGCTGGCTAGGGAGACACGCTGAGGAGCTACGAGGGGGTTCTTTCACTCTCTTCCTGACGTCCGTTTCTTCTAGCCGCAGAAGGATCTTCGCTTCGTGACCGTGACGAGTGTGTGTGACCGTGACGACTAATTTGCGTTTAGTAAAGGCGGCCTTGGTGAGAGCGCTCTGCTTCAATGCGTGTTTGTGTGTGTTAGAGAGCTAGATTTTTGTATACTAATGCTACGTTTGAGAGAGAGAGAGGGTGTGAAACTATTCGGGGAACATCAAACAAACTGGCCTTGAAATGTGTTTACGTTACAAAATTGTTTTTTGTTGTTGCTTGAACGAGCTAGGACGTGTTTTTTGATGTGTAATACGGATTTTTAGTAGTGATAGTAGTTGCAGTTGGTGTCACTCTGGAAGAACGAGGGAGTTTGTGAGAGGAAAGAGCAGAGAAAAGAAACATACAAAAATGTAGAGATACATTTTTATAGAGACAGAGAGATAGAGATAGGAAGAGAGAAAGAAGATAGTTGGACAGAAAGATGAATATATCAATGAGAGAGAGAGAGAGAGTAATAAAAAACGAATGAAACTATGACAAAGAGAAGATGACTTCGAAGAATACTGAAAGGAAGAGGAAATAATAAAATGTTGCAGAAAGTGGAACATTTGTTAGTGACAAAAAATGAAACGGGAAACATGGAATTTGGTTTAAGAGCAGAATCGAAATAATAGCACAAAAACGTAATTTTAAGTAACTGGAAAATGAAAAGTTAAAGAACGGAAGTTCGGTGAGTCGCACTGAACAACAAGAAAACACGAAAATAAATAACATCACTCTCATAATAAAACAAAAAATGCCATAACGAATAAAACACTTGAAACAAACTCAAGGAAATGATCAAAAATTTGCAGAATGATAAAGAAGAATAAAGGAAACCAACAAAAATAGGAAAAAAAAGAAACCGAATGAAAAACAAACTAAAAACCGAAAACACGCACACAAATCACGTAACGAAAACATGAAACACAAACATGAAAAAAGAAGAAGTATTTTCTTTTTTTTTTGGTTGTTGTTTTGTTGGATTAAATAGCCATACCGCGGTTGCGCGTGACTGCGCTGCTTTTATTTGAGCCTGCAGGTGCAAGGGAGGATGGAAGTAGCGACAAGGTTCACGAGCGCATCTACCCTTCACGGCATCCATGCACACCGTGACGGAACCGTCTTCGTGTGTTGTAACGCTCTCCTGCGGATGAGCAAAACGGCATTCGGACTCAGCTCGCTTGCAGGCACCGCGCATGAATTCGCGACATACCTAAAGACATTATCGGCTAATTGATGTTTGTCTCTTCAACATTGGTTTGGGGTTTTTTTATTGGTGATTTAATAAGAGTATGTTTTGGGGCGGGGGTCGGTGGGAGGTTTGATTGTTTGTTTTGTTTTTTTTATTCAAATTTATGATTAAGTTACATTAGTGGTTGGAATAATTTGAGTAGGGGTAGTAGAGGGATTGAGGAGTTGTAAGTTGTTGGAGCAGTTTGCATAAATGGTTTTTTTGTTTGTTTGCTTGATTTTGTTGCTGTTTGTTTTGCGAACGGAAACAGAAACGGGAGAGAGCTTAAGTTTAAATGTTACGTTTTCATCGATTGCTCACACGAACGAGTTGGTAAATGCACAAAACAAACCAGTAAAAACAAAACAACAGATCAAACCAAAGGTGTGGTAGTAGTAGTAGTGGTAGCAGTGTGGCTATTAATAGTAGTAGCAGTAGTATTTGGATTAATAAGGATAATTCTGTATATCGCTTGCTGATTATCACCTTCAAATGCCGGTAAAATGCAGTATAGCAAATAACGGAACGCAAAACCGATGAGAATATCGAAAACAAACAGAACAGCATAATGCGCAAACGCAAACAGGGCGAGCAAGTGTGGAGCGAGCAGCAAGAGTAGCAGCAATATTAGCAAACAAAACATCAAAAGTAGCAGCAACAACGAAAACAAAATTGAGTCCAAAGTTGCACTCTTGACGGTTGGCGGGTTGGACACCTTCGTTTTGACATCCGTTTCCGGTGCGAGAAACGTAGCGTCAAAATCACAAACCCCGGCCAAGAGTTGGGAGGTTTAAACATTTAAAACCAATCCGTGGAAACGTTGTTCGACAAAACAAAACAAGCCAGCAAAAATGTTAACATATTAGTCAAACCAAAACAACAACGAAAAAGAAAAAAAACGAATGCACATCGAGTTCAGAAAGGCCGTTGGCAGCGTAAACTGTTTGGTGTTTGCTTCGTAAGCGAATCATAAGGTGGCATCGAGCAGTGAAGAAAAAAAAAACAAACTCATACAGCTTCAAAAAAGACCAAAGAAGAAGTAGAGAAGAAGAAAATAGCTTGACATAGTACTGCTGAAGTGTGCCGTGGGTTTTGAAATCAAATCTCAAACAGAAGAGTTGGTGTGTTGAGTGGCCTGCGTTTTCTATTCGTAATAATGCAATTTAGACCATTGAAGATGGGATGAATTGTTTTTTTTTTGTATCAATAAAAACATGATAACAGCGTTGCCAAAAGGTGTGTGTCGAAATGGTCAAGCAATGCTTCAGATGCACAGTAAATGTCAATTGCTTACGCTGTCAGATCGAATGACAATCGCTGTCACAATGCGCAGAATGACAATGACAGAATGACAGGTGTCATTTGGAATGACAGCTGTCTAAGATTTGACATATAATTCGCAGATCACCATATTATTTATTAAATTTCATATATATTTTTAATAATTATGATAGAGACAAATATTAAGCTTTTAACATCTTTTAAGCTGAAAGATGACAGGAGTCATGATGTGAACAGCAATGACATCTGGAGCAAATTTTGACCCAAACACACACGCTTTTGGACGTTTTAGCTTTCGAGGGATGGCTTTAAACAATACAAAAATGAAAACAAACTAAACCAAGTACATGAGGCATATTTCGGAACTGAAAATCAAGGACAACTTTTAAATGTGGCTTGCAAGCATATTGCATTGTGTCCCTTCCGACCAGTCACGGCCGGTTACGTGGAGGGGACCATGTTTCGCAAACTTCCTCGATCCTTCGAAGGAACCATCACACCGACTACTCAATGAGTGTGCCACTGTGTGTGTGAAGACGTAAAAAGAAACATACAGTATCATATCTGACACGAGTGAGTAGGACGACGAAAGGGGTAGTACTGAAGTCGTGAACGTTCGAGACGGGGCAGGGAGGGGTTTATTGAGGGCAGGCTCGAATGTGTGCATGTGTGTATCCGGTGCGTGTGTGTGTGAGAGAGATTAAGATGCAAAGCACGGGAACTCGCAAATAAACACACGCGCGCACATACACGCACACACATACGTGAGGAAGCTACGTAGAAACTTCTTTTCCATCATGTCGACGCAAGCATGAAGTGTCGAAAGAAATGGGCTTTGAAAAACTGTGATAGTGAGACAGAAAGGGGAGAAACATATAGAAAGAGAAAGGAAGAGACAGAAGGGAGAAAGAGTAAGTGGGGGAGGCTAGATAGAAAACGGTCAGGAGCAGAAGTAAAGGTGTGAGTGAGAAGTGTTTCGGTGGTGTGCAGGACAATCAAATATTTCGGTGGCGCTCTTGATGGCTACTAAAGTCCAACAAACTGGCGAGTTTGAGTGACCTACTGGACGGAGTACTGATGGGGGAACACTTGGCGTACAGTATAGTGGAGGAGTTCTTCACTATGGATTCTACGTCCCTTTGTGTAGGCTTCGTTAGAAGGTTCATACCAGCCGGGCGGAGGCTGCACAAAACCACTGTAAACAAAACCACTAGTAAAAACTAAACGGTAAAACCCCTAACGTGGCGAATGAGAGAAGATACGGGTTTAAAGAATGGAAAATGCAAGAAACAGAGCCAGAGTAACTAGTGATGTCTACTGCTAGAGTTATCTATGTCTAAAGGATTCATAAGCTACCGTAGAAACAAATAAAAACACGGAAGTGCATACACTATAGAGGTTAGTAGTAGAAGTAGAAGTGGAAGGAAAAAACGATAAAATTTTGACATTTCGATTGACACATTTCAGACAAATCTCCGCATGATTGTTTTGCTTCGCTGTTACGCCTGCATTATTTTCGCGATTTTAGTTCGTCGATTTGGTGGTTTGTGTTTGCCTTCGGAGCGAGCTGTACAGCGGGAACACTCTATTCTAGGTCGCGACAGTACGGTGTTGTGAGTATCGTGATCACAATATACATACATCCAGATAGTAATAAAAACGAAACGAACAACAGCAAAACTAACAAAAAATCGAAACGTTTCATATCGCAAGCGGAATATTGTTGGTTTGGTTTTTGTTTGTATGTAAACTATCAAATAGACTAGCTAAAGTCCGCTTTCTATGTTTCGGTTTCGCTACGAGGCCGCTACACCCGTCCACACATCGGAACACGCACATCATCGCATCTCGAGCTGGTTTGCTTTGTTTTGGTTTCTATTCTAGTTAGGAAAGCATATTAATGCGGAAAGCGGTTCACAACCGCTCTAACAGCTATAGCGCGCTCTATGTTTATCTCTATTTGTATATTCTATAGGTTGCTTGCAAGCCGACATGGAACGAAAGCAATCCCAACGGTTGGTTACGCGGTGCTTCGGAGGGAAAGTGATGAAAAACACAAACTTCAAACGCCCTGATTTATTGGCATTCGAATCGGTGGCGATCGGTGTAGTTATTTATAATCGATTAAACGGTTGGATGATTGCGCCGGCAGCGGTGGCTGCCCACAGCTAACCTGTCGAGCTCGCTGTGGCAGCTCGCAGTGACTAGTTTTTAACGTTAATCCCTATGGTGGTTGCGGTTTGGCAAATGATGAACTCTGCTTTGTGTTGATTTATCGATGCGGTGCTTAATAATTAATTAGCCGTCACGTCTACGCAGTTTATTGGCGTTGCGTGGCCGATTGTTCGGCAAGTAAACGCAACGAAAGAATCTAAAATTTGCTGCCGGGTTTGTCGTACGACATGAAATCGTTCAATTAATTAATTACAACCAATGGAGACGCCTGGTGCGTCACGATGTTTTGGTCTGAATAAATTGTTTTAAAACATCCAAAATAGTACTTCATCCAGCATTAAACTTGTACTTCAAATGCGTAAAATTTGAAATATTTTTCGAACATCATAAGAAATTATAAAACAGCAAATGAATATATCTGTGAAATTCTTTTGGAATAAAATTGTAAGCTATGAAAGCCACAATGGAGACGCCCAGTACTCCACAAAATTATAAAGCTTTCACGTGGTATGCGAAAGCTCTATATAAATAAATTTCTCACATCCTGAGCGGAAAGCGCCTTGTCCACCGTAATTTAAACCGACCATTGCAACGGTCCATAAACAATTTCGCTGTGTAATTGCAATCCGCCAGGGCCACATGCAACCAATCGAACCGAAACCTGCTGCTGCCACCATCGGACACCGCCATCACCGGAATTGGCATACGTGCACGAGCGTCTGCAATCGATTGTAGGTCACATTCGAGCCGTCGCTGCACATTTCACGGTTGACTAGGCAAACAAATGTCCCACGTCCGTGTGGCCGGCACGTATATTAAGGCCCACAGAGCAGGCTGCTCGCGACAGTAGTGAGCTTTTTCACGCTCGCCGCCGTTGTGTCCCGATGGCACCCCCCCACACACACAAGCATACGCGCGCGCGTGTCATGTTTATTTGTATGCGCGAAATGAAAATCAGATTATGTTTCGCACGGTGCATTCGGTCCATTTCACTAATGGGCAGACACGATACACACAGCCGCGCTCTACCGCGGGGGGTCGGGTGCCTCTTATATGCGCAGCTGCCACGCGGTCGAGCATCCGTTGGTTTTTCACCGCTTCACTTGTGACTTTTGGACCAGCCTGCGTGGTGTGCTTCACTTTCGATACAACGACACTTTTATTTTTAGCGAATGTTTGATGCAGCACGTTTGAAGGGTTGTGTTTACAGTATACATGTGCATTTGCTTCCGTTTCCATGTTAGCTCGCAAACAGTATAAGCACGCGTTTAGCAGCAAGGGAAACACATTCGCTCGTTTCCCGCGTTCGAGTTCTTATCCGGCTAGTAGTAATGGAATTATTGTTTCCGCTTTGTTTTAGTGTCCTAATTTCATCGTACGGCACTAGGTTTGGATTATGGTTTTGGTTTTGAGAAGTAAAAGAAACGTTTACAACCGTGCGCAGAAGCGTAGAGAAGAAAGATGCAGCAAGACAAGACATTGAGTTGATTTAGGTATTTGCATATGTATATATGTATATAGAATGAAGGTAGAATAAAACGTATTAATATTCATAAGTGTGTATCTGATATCGAAAACAAGTCGCATTAAGGAATTTAGAACATAACAGAAATCAAATAAAAAAACGATACACACACAAAAAATACATATAAATCAGTAACTCATTCCGGTGCAGTGTTTACACGCACAGCAGAACAGAACAAAGGTTCGACCGAATGGTGGAATGCAAGAGAGCGTGAAAAACTCTATCGTTATTTACAAGAATGCGGTCGCGATCGGTCGTGAAGTGATCAGTTCACTTGAAGATCATCGCTCTTTTCTTCAGGTTTGTTTTTGGGGCGTGTGTGACGCGTGGTCTTTTGACGGGTTAGAATTTGGGTGAGTTCGTACAAATAAGGTTGAGTTGAAAACGAAAAGCACGATACAAGAAAAAAAGAACAACAGAAAAACGGGTAATATTATTTTACTGTACAAATATGTATACAAATACAGACTGTTTCTATTGTTTGTTTCAGGTGACATAAACGATGCTCTTCGAATATTAAAACTTGACAGTAGCGTACTAGAAGCGATACAGTAAACCGATCGTTTTACAGCAAAACTTTGTGAACGAGACACTCGATCGGCTGAGTAAGACTGATTTGCGTGGTTCGAATTTAGTTGCGTCGATAGGCGTACGTATATCACAATCAAACAGGTAAGTGAACGAGACGAACGTATAAAAACAGTTGTAAAGTAAGTGGAGACAGTGGGTGCATATAAGAGTAACGGTTACCAGAGTATGTAATTTCAGTAATCTATACGGCAAAAATCGGGTTCTGGGAAGGCAGGAGCGTAGGATACTTCGAATGCACTAGGGGTGTATCTTACAACTAAGAGGCTTCTCGGGTTCTGGCGGGGAGCTTTCGGGTTTGGGGAGCACGAATGCGAACAGTTAGGCAAACTAACAGGGAGTGACGGGGTTGTTGGTGAGTAGAATAGTTGTTCACATTCACAAATAAAGAAAAAAAAAACAACGCTATATTCAAAGGGGGTGGGGTGAGATATACACAGATATTGGCCGGAAGCGCAGGAGGTCGAGGAACACGAGGAATCCGGGAGGGAGGGAGACACAGATGGGGATGTAATTTTCGTTTTTTTCACTATTCGGGAGGATCAAACCGGGAGGTGGGAAGTTCTACGCGGCGCGGCACCGGCGCCTCCTAAGGAAGCGGGGCAACGACGCACGCACGGGTAAGGGTTTCGGTAAGGGAACACAGAACTAGCCGGTGGAGCACCGGGCACACTTACCTCGAGCCGGTCGGAGCGTGGAATTTTCTGTTGCGTCGAGACGACGGCCTGCTGCACTACCGGGCCCAGCTGGGACACGCTGGACGGGTCGGAGACGGGACCGAGCAGGGTCGGCACCAGGTGACCGGGTTGAAAGTATGGACTGTACGTGCTGGTTGGCATGCCCGCCAGGTAGGGATTGGTTGCCTGTGTCAGTTGGGGGGTGAATCGGGGGGAGCGCGAGTGAAAGAGGGAGAGAGAGAGAGAAAGAAACGAAAACGAATTAAAGCGCTTTTAGTAACGTTACGGCACGCTGCACACGCCCCAAAGGTTTCGTTTTCTTTAGGCCGAGTGCGTCCTTTTCACGAGATAGAGAGAGAGAGAGAGAGAGGAAAAGGAGGTGGAGGAAGAGATAGTTCGGGGGAACTTTTCCGTGTGTGTGTGTTTTTTTTTCTCTTTCTCTCTGCACCACCGCGTTGCGTTGTGTCTTTTGCATGTGGTGACACAGCAAGGAAACGGGGTGAAACATCAAATCAGCGGACCAGCCTTTAAAGCGCTTAGCGAAAGAGGTAGAGAGAGAGAGAGATAGAGAGATAGAGCGAGGAATGGCTGCACGTGTGTGCAACATGAGAGGGGGACAACACGTGCGAGTGTGTGCGTGTGTTTTGCGACATCCACTGGGAAACAGGAGCAATTTTTGAGGTTATCTAGAGAGTTTTTGCTATTTGCCGCCAGAGGGCGCTAATATAACCGGCAGGTTTTATTGATAGTGCTTAGTAAGTTTTTATTATGGAACAGGTAAATTCACGATCATTTCATCACTTTATAATACTTAATATTCTCTAGCTTTGATCGGATACCTTTTTGGTAGTTTTTTTTCTGAAATTCTCTTCAAAAAGCGACAATAACACATTACTAAAACGTGTTCGCATACTAGCATTGTATTGGCGCCTAGAAGTATGCAATGTGATGTTTATCAACGATTAATATCTACGATACCAACGATTAAACCCGAGTACAGTTTGGGCTCCGGTGGGACAAGTTTTGGTTGACATGGCACGTTTGGCATTTGACAGTTTTCCAGTTTTAAATCGTTAATTCAGAATGTGAACCAGTATTGCGATCTATTGAACTATTTTTCTACTTTTTTTCAGAAAGCAGCATTGAGAAAATAGCAAAAACTCTTTTGAGAGACTAAACGTGTAACAATTTCTAAAAGAATACTAGGAACATCATTATAGCAACTCAAGAACAAGGCTGAACATGCACCTTTTACACACACGCACACACACACCCACACAAACGCAAACGCACGGCTCTGAGGCTTCAACTGCACTGCACATATCGAAGCGCGCTATAGCCGATACGAACGAAAGACCTCGTTCTCGTGTCTAAAACCAGCTAAAGGGATAAAAAGATGCAACTGCAACCAAAAAAAATGAACCACTGCTTTGGAGTTCAGATGGGCATGGCACTAGAGAAGGAAGATGAGTTGTGATATGGCAGAGGGTGATGGCTTTGGGGGCGTTCATGGGATTAGTGATGGTACAAATGATGCATGAGGAATGTCAGACTCCCACCCACTCTGCAGCTCCGACACTCCGTACTCTATCATAACATAAATAGCGACAAAATAAATACACACAAACAAACACACACACACACACACAAACGTGGGCTTCGACTTGTATACGTAGAGCAGCAGCAGCAGCAGCAGGAGCAGTAGCAGCAGCACCACAAGCAGCACCCACAAGCAGCGTTGAAAGAAGGTCTAGAGCTTTGGCTGGTACTGTTGTGTTTACGGTACGGTGGGCCTCTCTAGAAACGCACCAAGCTCTAATGCCACGCAAACGGGTTCCCATTCGCAACGTGGTCCAGGCAAGCGCGTTACAGAGAGCGAGAAAGAGACAGATAGAGTGTGTGTTTGTGTGGTGGAGGAAGCAGTCGAACTGGTATCCCCGCCTCTGTTTGTGTCTAATGGAAGCATGCAGCAGGTTTACTTCTTGCAGGTGTTGCGTTTCTTCCGCTCCTTGGTTTTTAATGCTATAAACAACGAAAGCAACACTGGAAGACACTCTTAACCGCTACTACTGTTGTGTCACTCTCTAAAGCACGCAGCATACAGCACAAGAATACACACGCAGAACGATGGCTGGCAGAGGTACGGCACACGAACGGTGGTGATCGTACGAGATTGGGGTAGCGATCGTTCGCTTTTCATGCAAGACTTATTGAAGAAACGGGTGAACGTTGAAAAACGTCTTTTATTGCAAAGAAACAAAACAAAGAAGAAAAAAACAATTGCTCTCTTTCCGGTGTGTCTAGAAGAGCAAGCTTCAGTGGAACAAATAACGAACTATTGTAAGTCAATCTGGTCGAAGCAGAACATGATAAATGAACAGTAAACACGAAACTGGTATAGAAACGATCGTCTATAACTAGTGAACAGCATTGAAATGATGAAAACTGACTGCTATAATGATAGGAACAAAAAACAAAGTCAACATGTTTCAAAGAGAGAAACATGTTACGACTTAAAGTGTCGCTAAGAAAAAACAAAAGTGAAAATAAACTATAGCTCATTAATAACGTTTCCAGTAGTCGCTCTACACAAAACATCTGGACGAGTACTTAGCATTAAGAAGGGTTTGCTTAAAATGGATGCGTCTGTGACGCCAATACACAGAGAAAACAGGCATATTAGTTGTAGTTAGTAGTAGGAAGTAGTAAGGTGAGGTACTAAAAACAATCATATCTTGAGAGACATAAATAATGGAGTGTTGGTGGCGTCCTAGGGATAGGCTTGCTCCTCTGGGACGTGCGCTTCGGACAAGATAGACAGCAGCGAGGCTGATTGAGCGCTGACTGAGCGAGTAGTGAGAAGGAGGGGGACTAAAAGAGTTGCGGACACTCTGAGGTGGTAGTAGTTAAAAGGAAGGAGATTTGAGAGAAGAAAAAAATGCACCGATCAGGCGTCGGTGTGGCGGTAATTACTTTGCAGGTGGTGGTAGTACTGTTGTTATTGTTGTTATTGTTGTTGTTGTTGCTGCTGCAGAGGTTACTGTTGCTGCCGTTGACGGGGACACCACTGTGGCTGTGGCCGTTGACGGTGCTGCTACCGTTGCTGGTGGTGGTGGTGTGGGTGTTTGTGCCGTTACAGTGCGTCACGCCGTTCGTCGGTGGCGGTGGCGGCGGTGCGTTACCGTTGTGGTGGGTGACGACGGCGGCACTGGGGCTATGGCTAACGACGTAGGTGGTGTACGGTGGTGGTGGTGCCGTACCCCACGCTAGGGTGAACCCGAGGGCGGCGGCAGCCGCTGGCGGCACGGCGGTGGCCACCGTCGTCGCAACCGTCGCGCCGTTCTGCGCGTTTTGGCGAATTAAAACGAGAGCACACAGAAGAGATTTAGGATGGGAGAGATAGATAGAGAGAAAGAGAGAGAGAGATGGAGAGAGAGAGAGATAATAAGATGAACGGAGCGAGTTGCCGAATGTCCGACTGTACTCTGGGACTATTAGTTGTGTTAGTTTGTCGTTAGTTTTGTGAGCTGAAACATGGCTTGACTAGTTTTTTTTTCCGTAGCGATCGTAGATGAGAAGAACATCGGAAAGGAGACAGAACAGGGATTGATCACTTCTTCCGCGGAAGCAGTGCCTGTGGGAGAAAGATCACTAGAACGATGTCTTGGGGAAGTGTCCGGAACTCAAGATATGCACGGTTCCAAGTACACAAACCGATACGAATACCAAGCTAAAAACCAAGCGAAAGAAATCTGCGTAGGCAAGCGTTCCAGAGTAGGCAGCATCGTGCAGAGTTGTGGCATAAGATGTAGCAAAATCTTGGAGGGCTAACAGAGAGTGAGTGAGAAAGAAAGGGTGAGGGAGCAAGAAGGAGCTACGTCTGGACGTCATTTACTGATCGGTTCTTGGTGGGCTTGAAGTAAGCAACGGCAGTTAATGCGCCAGTCTACCTTACTCTGATCTTACAGAACTGAACCTAACCCCAAGCGAAAGCTGCTCCGACACATCCTGACCACGTTCCGTTTCCTGTCGTAAGCTTCTACCTAAGACGCGTGTCCCGAGTCACTAAGGGAGAGCCAGCCATACACAGCCACAAGCGATACGTGCTGATCGTATTGCCACCAGTTTTTGAAGCGGTTTCAGAGTGAGCTGGTTCTTAGGGAGAGTAGAGTACACCACCGATCGGTTTGGGATGCGATGGGACGGACGCTTACCGATTCCATGCGAGATCCGCGCCGAAACTAACGACGAAAGTCGGCGGAGGTTTCCTGCCCTCTTTCTCTTTGTGAAGAGCTTGGCCTGCTTGCATTGGACATACACTAGGTACCTCCTGATCTGTTCTATACCTTTAAAAATTATAACAGAACATAAGGTGAGTTGAACGAGTTTGCTCTTGCGGATTCGAAGTTGCGGACGCGTAACAACACTTTCGACGGGCCGACGGTAACGACGTGCTTAATTTGTACCGCTTCCGCCCTGTGAGAGGACGCAATGGGCGTAGTTAGAGTTATTTTCCTCGCAGTTCCTTCATATTGCAAAAAAAACAATCGCTTCAGGAGGTCCTCCGCTGGCAACTTCAGAGGTGGTCCCTCCCTGCGTCCGGATCTGGAGGATCCACTTAGCCGCTCGTTACTAACGTCGTGCCACTAATTGTGTTCTCCTCACCAGCGTTTCGGGAAAATAACAAACGAGTGGAACAGCAATTAAAAATCCGGTAGCTCTCACTCCAACTGTTGCTACTGAGCCGGACGCAGAATGAAAACGAAGCAATGGAAGAGGTATCTGGATTTTGTTTGCGAGGTTTGATTGCGAAAATGCTAAGGAAAGAAAGGGAAATTAAAAGTAAAAATATGGATGCAGCTTGTTTGGCGTAAAGGTGGTTTCGGGTAGAATTTCAGCCACTTCAGGTTCAAACCATTAGTCAACTCACACGCATACCATTCGCCGGTTTCATTCCAGTGGGTGTGACACCTTTCGGAAGGATTAGTTGTCTTTTTTTGTTGGTTGAGAACATCATTCAGGACATACAAACATACAGACGCATTCACACCCAGCCACACAAACACACGCCCAAGCATTTAGAGTTCCTGCCTTGGGTATCATTCCGGGCCCGCCTGCTCGGGAGCTGCTGCTGTTTTGCTGCACGCGCGCACTGCTGCTGCAGTGCAGGTTTGTGGTGTTGTGGTGTTTGTGGCCGTCCCGCACGGGACTTTGAACGTAACGAAATCATAACGAGCGAGCGAGCGAAAGTGAGGGATGTGGGTGGGGCATGGAAAGCGCGCAACGGAAGGTGTAATGAGCAGAAAGGGTTGATGGAGGTATGACGGGGAGACGCGATTCGCGCGATGGTTTATAGCTTCCAATTTCTCGTGGGTGTGCGATGATGAGTTGAGATGAGGGGCACGATGCGGTGAGGTGTGATTGAAGGGGGGAATTAGAATATGTGGTAATAGAACATCAATCTTAACGCCGTCCACGCGGATACTAGCTGCGGATCTTCGGTGTGCACCGCGCGTGTACCAACGCGTAGCAAACCAATTTAGACAATAACCAAACTGTGATCTTCAAACGCGACTAAAAGGGGAATCGGAAAGTCGAAAATCGTACACGAGCGTTATCAAAATCCGTTGATTCCGGGCGCAATCGCAACGTCCGAGATTGCAGCCTGTCGCCGTTTCCACCGAGTTGGTCCTTCGAACCGGATGCACAATTTGACAAACTCCTGCACCTCCAGCGGAGGAGTGGGTCGGAGCCGGAGGAAGGGCGGGGAACTTACCACTGCTGGCACTTGGCCGGGGAGAACCGGCTGGCCGGGCGAAATTCCCATCTGTTGCATCAGGGCGTTCTTCAAGGCGAGATGGTTTCTTCCGTTGATCAGCAGCTGATCCTTCAGGTGCTGGGGTGGATGAAAGTATTTACACGGTGGTTTCTCACGATTGCAACGACCCTGCGGATTGGAAGACAAGGCAGACAAGAAATAAATAAGTATAAAAAGAGGGACACTTTGGTAACTAACTTATAACTAAAGAAAAAAGAAGAATTTCTTGTGTTTAGTTTGGATTTAACGCCAGATGGCGCCACTCAACTCAAATGCTTGCCGATAGATGGCGCCACTTGCATGTTAGGTTGGCAAATAGTAATCCTACTGCTACTAGATTCTATTTTAAGGCAGCATCGAAGTAGGATTTCGTTTTCAAACATGCCAATTCGAAACGAAGGTACAGCAGCACCGACTGTTGCGACAATTTTAATATTTGTACCGATGTTGTGTCTAAGTCGGTGACCGACTCAACGGAAAACAATCAACAAACATGCCAACTCGACATGTCTCTGGTCCCGGTCTGAGACACCGTCCCTGCGCAGGAGGCGTAGCCAGGTTTCGACGAGCCAGAAACAGTATCGCCGGTGGTGGTGGTGGTGGTGGCGTTTGCTGAAAGGACAACAACTCTGCCTCCAGGGCCGAATACTTGGGTGGTCCCGGGGACCCGCCGAGACAGTCGGTACATGCAGTAGGCAGACACCCGGACCCGGCTATTTCCGGAACGTGCACGTCCTTTCGAGTGTTGTCAAAATAAATCCCACCGCGCGGGCATTGCAAGGGCAATGCAGGGGACTGCATACAGTAAGCGGAAGGAACATTGTCGTATCAGGCTGTGTTGTTGATGTTGTCGTTGTTGCTGCTGCTGCTGTGAGGTTTGAAGTTCTCGTTTCGAATGTCAAACGGCTGCCGGGTGTACACGGTGCGAGCCCAAACGGTGCAGCCAAGTCCGGGCCCGGGCCCGGTGCAGCGAAAGCACGTCGTTCCCAACGTAGCAGCAGGCAACAGCACGAACCACAGCATCCGCACCCGCACAACAGGCTGTGTGCATCTAATAAACGGTATTATATCGGTAGGCGATTTGTGCAATTAAATTTTCAACTTTAATTGAATGTAACGAAATTAATTGAAGCCGACGGGGAGGAGCGACCGGCTGTGGGTGGTGTACCTGAGAGGAGCTCATGCTAAGCCAAACTACAAGTGCTGCGGTGGCAACCCAGCGAGGACGAGTTGTGGAACATGTTTCGAGACAAAATTAAAAGCCCACACACCCGTTGTGTTCACTCTCTCTCTCGTAGTACCTCCAAATGACACAGTACATGAGAGCAAGCAAACTGCATTCGGAAGCCACAGCACGGTAGTTATTTCACGGATGAAACGCCAATTGACAACCCGACAAACATATGCACGGACTGTGCATCCCGATCTGGGCTGGCGCTTTTGCAGTAGTTACACTCGACACAGGCCGCACGAGCATCACTTCTTGATTAAGCTGGAAAAAAGATCGAAGCGAGAGGCACACAGCGATTCGCTGCCCCACTTTGATAATCCGATTTACGTGGGATGTACAGCCGGAGATCCATTTTGGGGTACTAACGCCTGCATGTATGCAATAAAAGCAATCACGGGCTAAAAGCGCCCGGAGCTTTTAGACAAATGCAAAGTTCGGGTTTCGTTAAACGCTCGGGCTTAGCTACCCCTGGCAGAAGCAGTAAAAACCCATCGAGAACATTACCAGCTTCATTGTAATGGGGTCTCGGCCCTCTCGGTTTACTTTAACGATGGCGCTAAAAACCGGCGTCCAAACGGAGGTCAGCCCTTCCGCCCGGGCTGAAGGTGATGATTTTATGCGTTATGAATGATACCGAACCGGCTCCTGTATTTTATTTGCGTTAATTTATTTATTTCCGCCCCCGGAACGGCGTCCATCAACTGGCCATTTCGGGACGTTAACATCCGGCCCCGTTCTCACCCGTGCTGGGCGTGAGTGAAGTGTATTTGTACGTGCTGCGGTTCGGTGGTTTTTTGGGGGCTGGCGCGTGAAGCGAGTGCCGCTTAGTACTTTTTCCTCAAATTTCGAGTGGATTTTATTGCGCTTTCGAGCGGTTTTCGACGGGACCGACGCAGAAAGTGCAAAAAACAACAGTGAAACAACGACTCCGCTAAGAGGTTATGCGTGTCGTCGTCGGTCGCGCGCACTGTGTGTGTTGTGTGCCGATGGAATGACATGCTTCAAAAAGTTTAATAACACACAAATAAGCTTACTTTTATGATTATCCTTTTCATCGTGCCCCGCCCGCCTGCCATGCCCGCGACTTGTGGGGCCTCTGTCAGCAGGCATTTATGGGTTTTCCCACCCAGGTCGGTGCGCAAATGATGTTTTAAATAATGAAATAAAAAGCATGACAAGTCCGCCAGCAATCCGAGCCGAAACTCTTTATTTATCTGCGCAGCGTTGGAGTGTTGGCGAAAGTGTCAACAAATGTTCCACAAGGGAGAGAGAGAGAAAAAAAACCCATCCAAATTCCGGCTTTTCACCGCAGTGGGGAGGGAAATTGTTCGGTGAAAATTTCGGCATAATCGTAAAAGAAAAGAACACAATTACTCATTTTACCACCACGGTTGGTGAGGAAAAGCGGGCGACAGAGAGAAGGACAGAGAGAGAGAGAGAGAGAGAACGAGAGAGCTCTTAATTAAATTAAATTTACGATCTTGCGAGTTTGCTCGAATGCGTGCGCCTGTAAGTATGTGACGGGCCGAACAAAAATCGCTGCAGTCATGTTTCGAGTGCCATCGAACCGGTTTATGCGGTGGAGTTGGCGGCTCAGGTGATGAAGACGACAGTGTGATCATTTGCACGACCAAGCCGAAGTGCCATGGCGGATGGCGGTGGTTTTTATTTGCGAGACTCCCTCCCACCTGGAACGGTAAACACATCTTTCATCTCTTATTAAATGATTACTTTCCCGGACACGGCGTCGGCCGCAGTGTGTGTGTTTGTTGGGTGCCGCCGCTGCGCTCTGTTTGCGCTTGCCGCACATTTTTACGGCTCCCACTTCGTATCTCCGCCGGGTGGAAAAATGAGCAACAACTACATCCACTCTGGATGTTTGATGGAGCAGCCGACCGGCCGAACTTTGTCTGCCGGCACGCGGAAAACTCCCCGTGTGTTCTAAATCACTCTCGACGCCTGCGTCATTTTTAGCGGAGGCCTGCAAAACAAAACAAAAATGCAGGCAACATGGGAAAGTGTGCCCGTGCGGCAGCGTGGCTAATGGAAAAGTAGAATAAAGTGAAACATATCTCGCACGGGAGCACCCGGGCACGACGCTTGGTGACGATGGTTTTCCACCCGGCGGCGGCGGCGGCCGTCACGTAATGGTGATGGAAAATCCCAAAGTTGCCACCGAACGTCGCTCGGACTCGCCCCACAAGGTGGGGGAGTGGAAAATGAAAACAATATTCATTATCATTATGATTACGATCAACATCAGTCTCTCTCGCGTTCATCATCGGAAATGGGTCCGCGGACCGCCATCGAAAGGAAAACTCGACGATGCGACGAGCCGCACACACACGAGATAGCGCGCGCTGCTGCTGCTGCCTCCACAAGACTTAATAAGAGTCGTTGCGAAGCCACACCACCGGTTTGATGGATTGCTGCGGTACGTACGTATCGAGCCGCCGGGGAAGATCGTGCGGTAAAATGGTTAACGCGTAGGGCCGCGTACCATTACGGGTTGTGCGAGCGAAGGATATAGGAAAATGATGTTAGTGAAGCGGGCAATATTTTTCAACCAAATTTTACCTACGCCTCCATACCATGTGTTCCGTGTATTGCGGGACTGGAAGTTCGGTTGAGAGCAATCAAACAGGCGAGATAAACAGGCTGTTTTGGCACTTCACTTACATAAAAGGAGCAAAGGAACGTTACAAGTGGTACAAATGCTATAACTTATGGCATAGGCGAGAAAGTTTGCACCTGAATGTATGCAAACGTATGCTAGTCATGAATAGTCATGTAAGCAAATATGAAAATGATTCTAGAACGTATAAAAACAGCTAGAAGTTAGCTTTCCCAACAATGTTGATACAAGAATTTGCTATAAAAACTAAACAGCATACATCTAGGCGTCACTAGTCCACTAAAACACTCCGAACGCTTTTCGTCGCCAGCGCCATCTAGCGGGAAAATATTGTTCCCCATTCGCAGTGCTGCTTTGTTTCGAACACACCTTGAAACTGTACACGTTTAGCAAACCTCCTCGCAAAATAGTTCAAAAATGCCGCTAATAAACCCAACCCATGACGATCCACAACACCTTTCCCGAGCAGTGTAACTTAATTTCTGCCCAGCGACACACTACCGCCGGGTCGACCGGTGGGTGGGTGGGTGATCATTAAATTCTAATCGCTCCTCTGGCGGGCGCCACAACGTCCACGGCGAGCGCTCCGAGAACAGCCGCCAGCGGGTCGGTAGTAAAACGCCGTGCGCCAACCAATTGGGGCAATAAAACTGACTAGACGGATGGGCCCCGGGACCCCGGCGTTGGGATGGTCCGGCTCGCGGTACTCTGGCTCGGTGCTCGGTGCAAAAAGCCGGGCGTAGTAAAAGTAAAGGGCGGATGGCTTTCCTTCCGGTTCGCAGAGGTCGACGCGGGGGTTCGGACGCGTCGGTCAGCTTTACTGCCGTTCCGAAGGCGGTTTCGTATGTCGATGGGTGAGCAATTTATATCGTTGCCCGGGTAGTTTACTCCAATTTGAACAAGGGAAGACGCCGCCGGTCGGAGTTAGGTCGGAGCGTATACTTGTGGCCGTTAACGGCGAGTCGCACTGAACCGCTCTGTTTGTATTGGGTGGAGAAAGTGTGCTGATATTTTCTCCAGAGGATTCGCCACGGGTAATGGGCAAGAAGAGCGGACCGAACGCTTGCGTGGCACAAAGAGGAGACTATTTTTATTGCCCTTTATAGATTTTATTGGATTGCATGCGGAACGCATTTGAATAATATATTTCATTTGCGAATAGTTATGTTACCCTCGCCTAAACTCATCTACACTAACTTATTGGTGATAGCTTGAAGATGTGATTATATCGAATAAAATGAATTATATCATTTAATTCTACTATCGTCCTATAGTAAAAGATATTAATTATGATGAAAATATTGTTTCCAATCATCTCTATCTATACAAAAAATAGAACGAACGATGCATCCTGTGCAAAAAGAGGCTTATCTACCTGCACAAAAACGAACCTAACAGCCATTTGGTCACCGATCCCACAGGCGAACGACTCTCCGCGATACGACCACCGATACGGCCGGCACACACACACGCTCGTTTGTCGCCGACGTCGTTTTCATCATCGCAGCAGGAGGCGACTTTTGCATATTCCCGTGTCATCACGGTTGTGTTCATTTCAATTGCTAATTCAACAAGTTCTCAACTGCCCCCGAACGAGACCGAGCGAGCGGCAGCGCGACCAATTTGTCCCCGGGCCTGGCGCCTGTTGGTGAGCAGGAAAAGAGGCTTTGTGTGTGTGTGTGTGTGTGTTTGCGTTTTGTCCGGACAAGACCTTTTCCTGGACTTTCACCGAAACAAACCGGCACTTGGTCCGGGAGTTTGCGTTCACGCCTTTTGGCATTCATTGGCAATAAACATATGTTATTTCGGGCGGAACCTGGCGGGGGTGTGAGTGCGCTGCTGATGATGTCTCCAACACCACCCACCCACTGGGGGTGTGCATTCAATTCCATTCCCAGTCGGGAGAAAACAACAGTGGTCTGGAAACAAAAAGGGTCAAAAACGGCAGCAGCAGCAAAAAGCGCAAGCAAAGAGGCTCTTTCTTTTCGCATTTGTTCGGGCCGCAAAAAGCAACAGAGGCCATTCTTCCCAACCGGCAGCGGGGGCGCGTGAGGTGTATTGTTGACTCTTCCGTAAGAAGGCCGGCGGGGAGGAGAACGCTGCTGGTTTTGCTCATTTGTAGCCCCCGCCTCAGCGAGACGGCCCTGCGGGCAGATGATGACGATGCGACACCGGGAAAATTGCTACCGTCGTGTGTCGTTTAATGCTCGGTTTGCGGTGTGTTCCATCTTAATGCGCCGCCGTCCCGTCCTGATGACGGCGACGACGACGACGATGGAGAGCATAGAGTGGGCAGCAACAAAAAAAAAAGAAAAGAGGACAAGAAAAACAAAACCGGATCGCCGTGTTGTTTGCGAAAAACTGCATTCACCAAAGCTGCATTTACACCTTCTCTACCGTGCGATGCCTCGGAGGAGATTTATGAGAAACCGGGCGTGGGGTGTAGTGGGCGACAAACAACGGCGGCAGAAATGAGGGCACCGTACGACACGACGGACACACTGCCGTTCGCACCGTACTCCACACACAGACAGTGCCATCTGGCGGCATGCACGCGGAAGCACCAAGTGTCACATCGGGTCGCCCTGTTGCGCGTGTTGCCTACGTGCAGGCGCGGCGAGAGTATGATATAGGAGCGAAACGAGGCGAGAAAAAAACACACAGAAGCCGGAGCGAAATAAAAGGGTGTTTTCATACGACAGAAATTAAGTGCCAGTCCTCGCTCAAGTGTCATTAATTCTGGGGCTCCTCTTTTCTTGTGCAAACCAGGATGCGGTTGCTAGCGCCTAGCGCCATTGTTCGTCGCATCGGACGAGCTCTGGCACGGGAATTCTTGGCTGTTGACCTTCTTCTATCGCTTCTTCGCTTGCTCCCGGCGCCTAACCATGGAGGAATGAGTTATTGGGATCTTGTTTTTGCGTTTTCAAATGTGACTCTGCGAACGGGGAAGGCAGCAGCAGCCCGTTCAGCAAGAGGGAGCTTAATTTTCTACTCATTTTATTCTGCTGGCGCTACTATCATCATGCAAAAAAGCAAGGAAAACCCCAACAAAACACCTTCGGTGCAGCGCTGTACCCGGGCAAAGGACTTCCTTCCGTCGGGTCTGGCACAAAAAGCGATCTCTTTCGAGGAGCGACCGGGGGAGTGGTAAACAACCACCGGAAAACATCCGGAGCGCGCGCGAGCAGGGAGGTTGAAGATAATTTAATCAACGAGTTTGTTTTGCTACACGTCTGCTATCGAAGTTTATGATCCTTGTGGCCGTCGTCGGGTTCGTGTGTTTCTTTTTCTTGTGCTGCCCGTTGGCACACCCTGGTGGTGGTGGTGGTGGTTGGAGAGCCCACAACAGAAGCGAAAGCGATCTGTTTGCGTGGTGTGAATTCTACTCCCCTTGCTCTGCTGGTTTGCTTGTGCTGGTGTGTTTCAGTGGCAGCCGGCACGGAATTGTTTTTAAATATTAAAACGGAAGAAAACGATTTTCCTCTGATGAGCGGGGTGTTCGCCCTTCATGGTTGGCAATTAGGTGCCCAAGGGGCGGTTTGGTGGATGATGTTTACAGAGTGTTTTGCGATGTCCCCACCATCGTTGACGATGGACAAAGCGCTAGCGGACAATGATTGGTGTAACGATATTTGCGTCCCATGGTTTGTTTTCATAATTTAATAGTCCTTTTGTTGGTAATCATTTATTATTAAGTTAACCCTCGGTAGCACATGAGATGAATAAGTAAGTAAGAGCTTTAGAAAAGCGAATACTAATTGTAAAAAAATACAAAATAAAACATTCTGTACGTTTTAAATCAATCGAAATAAAATTGGTCCTTCGAACCGGATGAAGCTAATGCTAATGTGAAAAGCCACTAGCGCCATCTGTCTGGAAAATGTATCGAACCTAAATTTGGCAATCGAGAGCCAACTTAAGCGCAGCACTTCGCTCGTTTACGCTTCGGTTAAGATCCTTCACGTCGCACCGCTTTCGCAAACACACTCACCCAAGTTAATTTGTTGCAATAGAAAGCAACCATCGTTCGCCACCATCACCACCGCAGGCACCGCAAGCGTTCGCTATTGAGGCAACCTATGTGTACACACGGTCTCCAGTACGGATCGGAGTTAAAAAGGGGATACACCATATCCCACCTCCGCCGGACAGACAACATCCGTACTGCTGCTGACCACATCATCACTACCCCGCGCCGTCTCCTCCCACAAAGTTGGTAAATATTTTCACTTCCCGACCCCCGGAAGATTCGACACACCGGGTGACAACACCGGCCGGGGGTGTGTGGGTGTGTTGTGCGGAGCCCGTCCCAATCCACAGCGCTGTGGTAGCTCGCTGTAATACATCCGCTGCCCTAGTCGTTCGACGGTAGACACCGGAAGTACGAGTGAGCTGCTCCGTGCTGGAAGCAGACGACGGCCACGTGGTTCGGCAGGGCGGTTTATTAAGGTTTATAAATATTTGTTACGAGCCAGCGAGTCGTAGCGATCCTGATCTTTTTTTGCGCACATACCCCCCAGCAGTTCAGGATGTTTTGACTGTAGGATAAGAGACCGGGCGCGTTGTTGGTTCCATTTGACCGGTTAACTGGGTGCTCTCTTTGGGTGACTTGATGTCAGTCTTTTTACTCGCTTTAGATCAAAGAGGTTAGAGCTAGTCTTCGCTGATTGGATGCAGTATTCACGGTATTGCAGAGCCATTATGTTTGGCTTTATTAAAACCACCTGGTTCTCTACTTTCTGTTGCGGAAAATCTTATATCCAAACCCCGGTATAAGTGCTGATGAGTTCTAGGAGCTCCTCAGGAGAATGCAGTGGTATTCTTATCATAACTTCCCGAATTACAATTAATTGTTTGTGCTTACTGCTTACGAGAAGGAATTGCGTTGTAAATATTTTATCCCACCCAAGTAACCGTCGTCGGCCGTAGCAATGTACAACCTCTTATCGGCACTGTCAGCGCCCTCTATGGGCAAACTATCTCCAAAGCACCGCACTGCGCGCAGCCATTTCCCGAACGACATCCCGGACCAATGGAGCGGAGCGAGTGTCATATGGTGAGTGTGCTTAGCAGTTACCACCATCGGCTCCGGCTGTCACAATGTGCTACACGCGACGTTAATTGCCCCGTAAGCGCCGAACAATATCCATTAAACTACACACATACACACACCGCCTTGTCAATTCACAAACTGTCGTTTGAATGGTGACGGGCCGCTCTCGAGATCCTTCCGGCCCATCAAAGGCTTACCACGGCGGGTCGCGCACTATCTGCTATCGTGTGCGCTCGGTGCGCTGTCAGCTCTCGGGACACACTGTCGCCCGGGTCGCCGGGCCCGAAAAGAAACGGCCCTCCGAAAAACGCAATAGGACACTTGTCGCTCATAATCCGCACACAGCCCGGCAATTCCGGAACAACGGGAAGTTTCGGGGCGAAGGCGAACTCGTCGTCATCGTCGTTGTCGACGGCAGTCAAACCGCTGCGAAGCGATATCTTGCGGACGTATCTATCACGGGCCTGGTCGCCCTTTGCTTGCGGAAATCCTCCCACTCCCACCACCAGCTTCGGCTAATCGATGTGCCCCGGAGGCTTAACCCGACGCAGGAAACGTCACCTTCTTATGCCCTTCTGCTGCGATTGCTTCAAGTGGACACATTTATCGTGGATTATCGGGCGGTGGAAATACTCCGAGAGTCCGAGATTTTATCACCAGAGGGCTCGCCGTTTACGGGAGAATAAGTGTTGGAGCAGCCAGCGGGCATTCAAAGGGACGATAAGCCCGGGTTCTCCCTCTACGCGGCACGCTGAAAGGGCGGAAATTGGACGCTATCGGGTGATAAGCGTTTCCGAGAGTTTTTAAACCCAGAAGGCGGCTCTGACAGGCATGAATGGTTTGATGTCGATTGGTGTGTTGCCTACATTTAGGCGCCGTTTCCAAACACACAAACACATGACGTTGGGTCGGTGCGGTAGAAGGTTAATCGTGGGGGCTTTTGTCGACAAGTACAAATTGAAAGAGGCGTTTTTTTTTCCAACAGCATCACTTTCTGCTTTGTACAGGCATATACATATTCGCCGTCTTATATGGACTTGAAATTATGAAAAACAAACGGCTCGCATGTATAACGAGCAAGAAAACGCTGACGGAAACAGAACCGTCTCCGGTGAACGGGTGTGCGTGTAGGTTGCGCCCGAGCTAGGAGAAATACGAACACGAGAAATCCCAAACGAGTCCCCCGGGAGGTGCCATAAAGATGTCGATGGCAATAGCAGGCAGTGCTCACATTTCACGTGCTCATGTGGCGCGGCGTCCCCAGCGTACGGGCACGGGAGTTACTTTTTAAGTGAAGCGGGAAAAGTTTTCCCGTGCCATATCTCCCACCGGGACGACCGATTGATTTCGGGCTGCCGGGGGTTGCGAGTGTGCTCACGGCCCGAAGAAACCACTTCTGCCAAACGGGCGTGAAATGTGATGATGCTGCTGTGTATCGTGACGATAATGGAAATTGAGAGGTAAAATGCAACGTTTCGATGGCGAAAGGAGGAGCCTAGACTAAGAGGAGTGTGAGTAAGAAATTCGCACTAAATTATGCATTTCTTCACGAATGCTCATCTCCACTGCCGGAGGATTATGGCAAACTCTTTTGCGGCTTCAATTAGCGAACGCAGTGGAGAATAAAACGAAGCGTTTGCTCTTTTCCGTTCTGGTACCGGGTCGCACCAGAAGCGATCTAATTATTTAGCGATTTTTCATGCTCGCGCTACTGCAGACCCATTTGCCATCCTCGTACGGAAACTACATCGCACGGTAAAATGTTGGTCCAATTTAAATTAAATTCCTGAGTTTCCCAAATTCCTGTGAAGCCTTCCGATAGACGGCAAATCCGGTTCCTGGCAATTAAATAGCCTAGCAAAAGGAATAAATTCGACAACGTTATGTAAGCGTCCTCAGCAACAAGGCGCCTAAAGCACAAAGACGCAGCAGAAGCCTTCGAACCTATTACTCTTTAATCCACCGTTCCGTTCGGGGTGGTGAGGGTCGTTTTCACTCGACGGAATCGGCGTCGTGTTGGGTAGTGTCGCATTATCGGTGCCCACTAGAGGCACCCGAGAAATCTGCCGCCATCAGCAGGAAACAAACACAATTTAATAAGGGCAAATAAAAGTGGAACGAACAGAACCAACACAAAAAAAAAACAACCCCGATGCCGCCTAATAACATAATCCGCACGCACTACACGGTTGTCTATTCTCGGGTGCGCCGTGTTGTCTCGGGTGGGTCGTTGTGTGCGTTTTTTTCTTCACGGAACCTTTTTTTAGTGCGCCCCGAAATGGATCGAACAGATAAGAAGAGGAGAGCGCGCGAGATGACGGTGGCTCGTAAAAACGAACAGTTGAAGAAATAATCCTTAAACTTTACACCGGCGGAATACTAATTTCGTGCTTAGCACCGTCCGGGCGGCTGCGTTTGCTCCCCTCCTGCCGGATCCGGCCGGAGAAATCATGCGCTGCGAAATGATTTACTCGCGCTGTAGTGCGGGCTGCGCCATCGGAAAGAAGCCGTCGTTAGACGTTATGGTGGGTACGTGGAAATGGCCACTCACGGCCTGTCCCGGCGGCCGGTCGCGAGAGGTTGCCACGATCCAAATGGAACCATTAGGCGATCCGGGATGTTTCTTCATCCCGGGCACACATCATTTTAACTGCCTCGAACCAGCGGTGCGACCCTAAGGCAGCTGAGCGGGACAGCTGTCGCGACTGTCGTTGCTCAAAGTAATGGTCCACAACAACAGCGTTTTCTCTCGCATAGACTCCCCATCTTCATCGGATGCTTAAGAGCGGACAGGCCAGCAACAGCCTCCGTGCTCTCACGGTCGCTTCTGAAATGTATCGCAAATTAGCCATTTCGGTTTGATTTTTCAATCACTGGCCGGAAATTCGTTCGGCAGGAAATTTGCCCATCAGGATGACATAAATTGGGTTGGCGCAGCGCCGGTTTTCGGGTGTGTGGCCGTTGGGAGGCCATATCGCTTGTCGCTCGTTTGTGGAAGCGATAAAGGAACGTACGCCGGGTTGCGATCGTCGGAAGGCTTGCGAGGTCGATTCTCACCTGAAATTAGAGAAGAGAAAAGAATGGATTTAGCATGGTTGTGGAAGAAAATCAATAGCATTTCACATACATTTTGGACATATTATAGCAAGCTCAGCCTTAAAAGGTTCGCTATCAGACCGACATACGCTGAAATGCATACATTTAGGCGTAGGGAATATACATCGTTCAAATGATTCCCTCTTTTATGGCAACGTTGGATGAAAAAAGGAACATGTTGCCCGTTTCAAAGGGAACAGAACGGATTTAGCATGGTTATGGAAGAAAATCAATAGCATTTCTCATACATTTTGGACATATTATAGCAAGCTCAGCCTTAAAAGGTTTGCTATCAGACCGACATAAACTGAAATGCATACATTTAGGCGTAGAAGAGATACATCGTTCAAATAATTCCCTCTTTTATCCCCCTCAGCCCGATTCAAAATCGTCCTAGAGCGTCGTTTTTCAGATAATCCCGGCTGTGGATGCGGTTTCTGCGGTTTGCTAAATTGACGGTTTATTTATTTCATCTACACAGGACCCGGTGCCATAGTCCAGGTGCCGAGCTACCGAGTGCGCCAGTTAAATATCTATACCGGTGGTGCAAGGCACAGGCAGGCTTCCAACGCCCTTTCCAACCACCCCGTTTTGCGGTGTTTAGACGGGCTGAGAGTTGCAACAACTATTCCACTGCACTGCACACCGTCCGAACCGGAAGCGGTGGAAATAAATGGCCGTTCCAAAATATGCTACACCGCGTCTCTGTCTTCTCTACGGGTCAACGTTCCACCCAACAAATGAGCATCAACTGCAAGTTTAGCCGGACCCAGGCCAGGCGCCTTCCCGGTTGTTTTCGGTTGTTTTCTTGGCCGACCGCAGACATCTCGAAACCTGGACCCCGTCAAAAGGAGCCCCGGATATCAAAGTGCAAAAGTTTCCCGGGCCTCGGATGGTCCATTTGTGGTTTGCTGGCGAAACTGTGGCGTATGTTCTTGCACGACGCGAAGAGAGAGAGTGCCGTTTGCAGACGATTTGTTTCACTGGGAACAAGGTTCTACTGGCAACCGCAATCGTATGATGCATCCTAGGCGTGTGTGATTAGAGGAGTTTTTGAGGCCATTAGAATGATCTAGAAGTTTAACTTCCTCGCGTTGTGTATGTGTGTGATAGGAACATTTAATTTTCCGACGGACGTATCATGCAAGTTATCATTTTAATGCGACGGCTTAACTGCTGTCCTGATTACGGCGGCCCGGTCCGCCATTACCCCGTTGGAGTCGAAAAAATAGCCTCCTCCACGAGCCTCGCACCGGAAACGACGCAATTTGTCGGCAATTTATTGTGTGTGAAATATTTTACGAGTGCTGCATCTCATCTCATCGCCACCATCATCATCATCATCATCGTCGGCATCCTCGAGCGCACCATCAATTTGTGGTTCCGCTGGTTAAAGTGGGAGCGGAAAAAATAAATAAATCCTCACCGGAAGCACAATCCGATGGGTCCGAAATCGATGGATTACACACACACCGTGCGCCGATCGGTATCATCGAACGCTGGCAGAACGTGGTCCTCATCGAACCCTATCCAATTATGAACCGGCCGGTCCGGCCTCACGCTCGCTTCCGCACATAGTTTTACGATAAATCTGGTTGGCGTCGTTTTTTTTTTGCGCTTCAAGGATAGGAGCAGTAGCTGCATCGGTGGAAGCTTATTTCGGTTCTGCTTCGTCCAATCCATCCCATACAGAAAAAAAAGACGTTCTTCACGCCGAACTGGACTACGATATGTAGTAGAAGGTACGGTGAAAGTGAAGCGTGTAACAAGAAAAAAAAAACACATCGTTTCCACTAAATTTGTCTAATTGATGAAATTTTCGATGGATATAAATCAAAATTTTCCAATTAAAATTTTCATTATGATTTATTGCCCGCACACGGTCCGTGGTACGCCCTCGTGATGGTGATGCTGCTGCCGCTGCTATACATATATGGAAGTACACAGCCACACAAGCACTCACCGAGGATACGAACGGGAAACTAAAATGAACCCCTTTTTTGGCAGCGATTAAGCGAACTACACGGGTCACCCTTCGGCTTGCGCTAGTAAACTATTGAGTTTTTTTTCTTCTGCTGTCAGAACCCCGCACAGAAGGGCTTAAATTGCTGATGGCTAGCTTTCGAGAGAGGTATTATTGAAATTCAGCCACTATTTGTGCGCGAAATTTCACACAGAGTTGCGGATAGTGTTGGATGTGTTTGTAAAACTTTGTTAACTATGTTATTGGAGCGATTACTTTCAAAAAATTGTAATTGACTGAGAACACTTTGTGTCGAGTGCTATAAAACATGTAAATTGTTTTTGCGCCTAAATGTATGCAATGTAATGTTAATTTTTAAATTAAAAATGGATCGTGCTATAACTATTATGTTATTTGTAAACAAATTAAATATGTTAATGCCATTTTATACAAAAAATATGGCATTCAAGATATGGCAAACCCCAAATAATGTTTGAAAAGCGTACTTCTCCTTGAAAAGCTGCTATAAAACGACCCGCAAGCACTAAAACACACTCCTTTTGCACATCGTTTTGAATTCTGGATCCTGTGGTTGTACACGCTCCAGAGTGAAGCTGTAATGGTGAAATAAGACCATTTTTTCGTTCCATCTTGGTGAGAATCTTCCCAACCGGAACCAAGCCCAGAACCAATTTGCTGTGGACAACAACACCCGGCTTTCACGTTGTTGGTGAAGCTGTTGCTACTCTCCCTTCCCAGCTGCAGCTTTCCCACTGTTTGCACGAGGTGCAGCAGCCAACCAACACAAGTTCGGTAATAAAATGACCATAATTTATGTCCGTTGCGTTTAGCCCTGGCTGCGAGTTGCAGTTTTTCTGGGGTTCGAGAGCATATGTTGCTTAGATTTGTGCTGGGGACAGACATGGGGGAGCGAGAGATACGGCAGGCGGAAATTAATAGGATAAGTTCCTAGCTTAAGCTTTGATTTTGTCCACCTCGTGCCTCAACGAGAAGCGTCTTTATCTCTCGCTTCTCGATCCGAGCGACGCATCGTGATGGCGTTTGATGTCGGAAGCCTGGGTTATTTGGGGGCCAGACACCGAGCCCCAAACCGGTTCCCGGTAGAAGACATCCCGCAGTGAAATAACGTGCTGGGCGTGCCACAACCCACTTCGCTTTTTTTGGGCGAGGTTATACGGGCCAAAAGTTTCCAGCGTTCGGAGCGTTCCCGAACCGTCATCAGCGGGTGCTTGCATAATTGCATAGTTTTTGGGAAACCACAATTTTGCGGCCAAACGGATTACACAACTTGCAATACGGAAATTTAGTAGCTCTTTACCACAACCCCAGCCCAGCCGCCCCCAAGCGCGGTTACCGAGCGGAAGGGGGCTATGAATGTTTTATTGTGAGTAATTTTTCACTGTTCGCCGTCGCGATCGCCCGCGCCTGTGAGTGACTTTTATTGCATAAATGCAGGCGTTAGAGCGGAAAAACGAAAAAAAGCAACCACCACGATCGGGGCTAGGTAACCGGGAAAACATTATTCACCGCTGCTTCCAGAAGCGATCAAAACTGTTCGGTATCCCTCTAAGCGCATTATAACTTTCGCACACATGGTCATAAATCTTTTTTCCCATTCCCATTCGCCCACCACGCGTTGCAGGCATGCAGGCGCAAAATCACTTCCCCACACTGCCGATCGATTGCGGAAAGAAAAAATTGCATACCTTAAGGCGCGCGCACACAAACAATGCGGGGAAAGCGGTGGAACAGAAGAAGAATACCACAAACTTCCGCCACCCGGTACCGTTTTCTTTAAAGGTAGAAGGTATTGTTTTTGCGGATGCATCATTCATTCTATTCTGTGTTTTTCGTTTGCTCTTCTTTCCCTGCTGCCCTTTATAAATGCACGCAAACACGCGCTCATGAGCGAAGCGCAGCACCCAAGAGCAGGCTAGCGCTGCTGCAGGGCTTGCATAGAAAATAAATTTAAAACTTTCCTTCACGCCTGTCGATTTTCTCCACGCCTTGAGGTATTTTCCGTGCGCGTGGTTTTTTTTCTCGTTTCTCCCTTCCTGTCGCTCACGCTAAGGGTTGCAGCAAAACTTTCACCACGATTCAACCCTTTCGGTGGAACGGGAACGGGACCGTGCGAAATCGGGCGAGGGAAAAATACAAAATGGCGTGAAGAATGCTTTTGTCTGAGTACCCGATAGTTTAAACCGGAAGTAAAAGTTCGGCCCGCTATACTATTTAACCGAAAGCCCCCGCTTCTGCACAGCGTCGTTCTCCTCGGTCGTTAGAGTTCAGGCTCGTGTTGAGCTTTTGCTGGAGCTCTTCAAGAACTGCAGCGCTTCGGAGGTTTCCTAGGGCCAAGGAAATGGAGAAGAATGGAAGATCCACACACACTCACCCTTTGTGGCGAACGATGTCTGATGGTGAGAGCGAGTTTTTGGGATCCGTTGAAAATAAAACCCGTAAAAATCGATCTACGAAAAATGCAAACTTATGCTTACGCTCCGTTTTCTGCTGATGTGGTGTTTGGACACGGAAAGCGGTTGCAGCCGGCTCCGTCACAGTAGTCTCAATGCCCGCGGATGCCATAAAAAAACCGGATACGATCGAGTTCGCGCGTGCGAGTGTTATTCAACCACCCCAGAAACGGGAGCCTGATGGTGGGAATCTTAAGGAACAGCAATCTAACACTTCCACAGGCTCTCGGCCTTCCCTCAGCACAAGATTTAGAGCCGTCCGTTCGCCGTTGTTGCTGCTGTTGCGTCGACAGTGGCTCGCCCGAGGGCCAAGTTTTTAATCTAAAAACTGTTGCGATTTCGAAATTCGAAAACTTCTCTATTTTAAGGGATTTCACCGGACCCGGTGGAGGACGGCGATGACGAGTACACGGTTCAGCCACCCTCCGGGCAGTCGGGTTGAGGTTCGAAAACTTCCCACCAAGATGTGGCCGAAGCGGTGTGTTGTGATGTGAAGTCTTTATTACAGCCCGCCAGCCAGCCAGCGTACACCGGGTCGGGCAGAACTTTGCGAAAGAACAATTTATGGAAGTAATTGTAAAATTTATATCTATCTTGTTTTTCTTTTCCTTGTGGCGAAGTTTTGTGGCAACGGGTTTTGGGTCTTTTTGTTGTGTGAGTGTGTTTTTTGGTAAGCAGATTCCTTCTAGGATCGGTTTTAAATCAAGCGAATAGCGAATAGCTATTATATAACATGAAGCGTCCAATGCGCCTAAATGTATGCACATCGCATGATGGTAAACTACAGCAAATCTATCTATCTACATCAGCTGACAGTGATATAATAAACTTGTACTTCTCCACAAAAGGCAACCACCGCTGTGCGCCTAAATGTATGCATTGCTTCCAAATTATAGCAATCCTCTCTGCTATCGTTTTCCCCTTCTGAAATCAATGTGTTTCACCTTCCAATTAAAGCACACGACCGTAAAGAGCAGCTAACAAAGAAAAGCTTCTAATTACCGGTCGTTCGATGGAATGCACTGTGTCTGCAGAACATGCACGACGAACAAGGGGGTTCAAAAAGCCATGAACTGTGCATTTTCCATTTCCTCTTCCGCTGCAGCACACATTGCTGCGGTACGGTGAAAGGTCAGCAATCGCGTTTTCGTACACACATATACATTTTCTCTCCACCCTACACACACACACACACACACACATTAAAAGAAATTACTTCTAATTATACGTATCCCGATTTAATTTATGAGCACGAACTACACAGCCCAGCCCGGAAGGGACGTGGAATCTTCCCTTCCGTGTCATGGGTAGTAATTTATTGCGGAATCTTTCTGCACAAACAACACACACTCACACACACACACAGACGCGTGTTTGTTCTTGCCCAGCTGGTTTTACAACCTACTCGAAAACCGTTCGCTAATTCAGTGGAAAATGCCGGGTGGAAATCACTCCTCGTGCTCTCGCTCTCTGTTCGCGTTGTTACGTGACACAAAGCGTTTGCTTTTGCGCGCTTCTCAAGCGCTGCACAACTGACATTTGGGAAAGCGAAGTTTTGGAGATGCCTTCCTGCGACGCGCACCCGGGCCCCCGTTTCACATCCGGGCACCGTTTTCCGGGGCGACGCGGGAGTGCCGAGATAAATGGGATAACTTGCTATCTTTATGAAGGCGCCGCCGTCGCCACCGGCAGCGCTTGTTGAGCGGCAACAGAAGCAGCCGCTTCACAGCGTGCACACAACAACAGCGAGCGGTTCCCACACGACAGCCATAAAATCAAGTGCAACTTTCAACACATTTCAACTTTCACTGTGCAGTGCAATTGTGCAGGGCGCCCCATCAAACGGCAGTATTTTGCTAGCTCGTTAGCGTTGCGCCAGCGTTAACGTGGAGGCTTAGCGTGTGTGTGTGTGTGTAAAGTGCGATTCCTCAACGTTGGTTCCTACTTAACAGAGTTTTAATGAAGGATTGTCAACGTAGTTATGCTCGAGAGTCGAATATAGTGCACTTTATCGGATTCTTTACACACGTACCGAAAAACAGCGCACACACACATGGTAAGTGATTAATTGCTACCATGCATGGAGAGAGAGAGGAAGAGAGAAAGATAAACGCGTCACGTTCGCCCACCGACGGAGGATGGAATAAATTTCGAAACAATCCTTTCTTTCAGGCACTTAACTAGAATCCGGACCTGTCATCGCCTTCCCCACCCGATGTGCTGAAAGTGTTGCATGTGAAAGTATTTTGATGGCTTTTAAATGACTTTGGAGATAACCCATAAAATAATCTTCCATCTGGCGTGCGCATCCACAAACACAGACACACCTTACCTGGTCTGCACTCCCTCTTATCGAATCGTGTCCATCGTGCGACGAAGGCAGCAGCGCCACAAGCACATATTGCCCGAGATGAATGTTCACATATGCGAGGAGAAATTTTGAAAACATCCTCACGTACGAGGAGCACGGAGGTCCTTCCGAAGCCGTTCCGAAGCCGCCAATGCCTGGAATGCACCGTCGTGCCAAGTCAAGTGACCAGCAAAATGTCCCTCTTTCCAATACACGGCCCCCGTGTCCCATCCCACCTCCCGGCTGGCTACAATTTAATTATATATTCATGAATTTTATGCGACAATGAACTTAACGAAACTACGCCACACCGTCCACACCGAGGACGAGATGTGGAGTGGTCAGCGCGTGCCGAGGGGTTTAGTTCAGTCCATCTCAATAAAGACCGAGACCGAGGGAGAAACCGAACACTCGAGAGGCTATTAGTGGGGTTGTGTTTCGGCCCATAAGCATCAATCCCTTTTGCGGAATGAGCGTCTCCGGGTGGCAGCTGGTGCCTGGAATAGAGGCGTCGATTTCCAGCGTCGCCGTGATGACTCAATCCGACTCCGATCGCCGGCCGGAGGGGAAAACCAAGATGGCCACTTCCGGCCGCGCACACATGGGGTGGTGGTTGGGGTTTCGCATACATTAGAATAAATTTTGCCGACCAAATCGGTGTGATTCGGTCATTTGTGCGAGCGATAGAACAACAGCGTTCGGGCGGCGATTAAAACGGCGCTGGATTATGTTTGCCAGGAGGCGGAGTGTCGTATTGATTTGGGCTGTACTCACTGGGCCGCAAGAATGTTCGACATGGCTGAGAGCTCTCACATGATCATGCGTTGAAGGAGACAGCTTGTATTATTTTGGAATAGTTCTATATAAGTTACATACAAACAAAAACTATTTAAAGTAGAACGTAGTAATGGTAAAAGAGAACATTATTCAATGACATAGCGCCTAAATGTAGGCTTCACGGTGATCTCCATTCGAGTACTCGCATATGGGTACGTTTAAATAGATTTGCGCCAAAATGTATGCAATGTGCACTACACCAATGCGTTACTACCTTAGTTTAATCACGATTTTCCCCCGGAGTTGTTTCCAGGAGAAGCAATCCATAACATATTTGTAAGGTTGAGTCTGAAAACACTAATTCTTATTTTAGTAACTCTCCCATCAATTGACCAACGATACTGTCACTCACGATACGCTTAATTTAGAGCGAAAAAACGACCAACGCGACTAAAAAAATCGCTAATACCTGTCAACCTCCTGCTGTGACGACGGTCCGATATACCAATTGATCGGTATTTAGCATTTTATTTGCTCCCTTTTCTCCTCCCTTCGATAGGCGTACGGTTAGAACAAATTAAGCGAAAAGGATCGGAACCAGACCAAACATAATAACGCAGGGCATAATCGCTTACCGAAACCCATCCCATCCGGATTCCGGACGCCCCGTCAATCAATCGGGTTAAAAATGATCTGATATTGAAGCATTACCTGCAATGAGAAGGAAAGAAGCAAAAAACGCGGCATTAGATTTGAGAAGCAAAAAATTCAATATTCTTTTCAAAACAATCCCAACCCGATGGGATAAATCACGCAACGGAGACGAAGGATGCAGACGTGTCCACCTTCATCCAAACAAAAAAAAAACGTGAAACGTGTCGCTACAAAATGCGACACCTGACGCCCGCGTCGCATCGGGGCCGAGATAAGTGAGGCCCGGTTTGCTTAGGGGACTAATAAAAATAAACGAGCTATAAATTAGACTAATTAAAAGCGCCTTTCGATAGGAGAGCGTGCACCACCGGCACTCGCTTCACCAGTTTTCCCCACAGATGGCGCTTGGGTGGTAAGTGTTTGATAAGTCGCGCGTTTTTATACCCGCGCGATGGTGCATTTTTTACGGTGTGTAATAGACATTCCACTGTCCAAAGGCCTAATTAAACGAACCCGAACGAGTGGAGGAGGATAATTAACTTTTACGCGCTTAGGACGTAGTGTGCGGCGCGCGGCCGTGATAGGTGACTTAATTTTGGACTGAAAAAATCGGCGCAATTTCAAACGGGATGCCACAATGAGATGTGACATCAAAAGCGAGCTAGGTTCGGTTTTCAAGGTGCATCCTGCGCACCCCGGGGCAAGATTAATAGAAGAACTTAGAGCGAGTGGAAAATTATTCATTGCTCTGGCTATTGAAACCTCTCCTGTTGACATTTATCTTTCTCTCCGTTCGCCAAAATCAACACTCCGTTCGCAGTTCTGGGTCGAGATGTCATTGGGCTGACCTGCTGGGTGGGAAATGTGGCCCTGAACAGAAAAAAAAATTGAAGCCACCGTCCGGCACGAAGCGTCCTCGCCCGCTGCTGGTGGGAAATTTATATTCACGACAATCGTCTCACCAAAAGGATACACTAATGCCATGCCCTGGTGTTGTGCCGCCTTCCGTCTTTCTTGGCAGTCCCGGGCCTGGCCCTGACCCATCCGTTCTTTATGGTTCTGCTTCAGCTGGCTGCAATTTGGACACAAATTGCTGACCCTTTTTTCCGTCTGTGCGCCTCACTTTGCGTGCGTCCACAATCTCTTGCGTGGAAAGCGTGCGTCCTTTGTTCCAACTATCATGCCCCGCCGCAGCCATCAGATCCGGACTTGCGTTTTTTTTTCTTCGCTTTTTGCGGCAGTGTTGTTTTTATCTCTTCATTAAAATATTTTTCTCACAATCAACCCAAATCCGGCCGAATTTGTCAAGCCAGATGAGATGCCTACAAAACCGCACCCTCGGTGCGGTAAAGACTTCCTTTTTATTGGGATGTATGGGTGAGGCGCTGCCTGCTGCTGCGGTAGCGGACCTCTCCCAGCCAAGGACTAATTTTGAGCCTCAGATCATCGGCCATGCCGGGGTTGAAAAGGAGGAGAGACGGCGCTTCTGTCGCAATTTTTGTATCCCGAAGACGTTCACCCAAGAGGAGAAGCAGCTGAGACAAGCAGATGACATGGCAAGAGCAAAAAAAACAAGCAGACTAATAAAAACGAAAACGGAGAAAAATCCCTGGATTATGTCGTCGGAAGATGAGCGTCCTTTTTCCAAGTCGGGAGCGATTTTTTTTCTTCTCTGTGCCAACGTGCCTCTACATACCTTCAACCTAGCTCCGTAACGATTATCTGGTACCAAGATTGGGATAGATTTGGGCCAGCGTTTCTCGGAGGTTGCTTTTCTTTGGGGTTTCCCTTTCTGAGGATGAATCTGCGGTTTTCTTCTCCGTTGCCCGTCATTTGGACGGGATGTCGGGAGGGAGGATTACGCGACTTGCCAGAGTACTTGCAAGTAGCTTTCCCAACCCCGCTCCATGCTCCAGCGGCCTTATGCTGCTTGATTTGGCTTCATTGACCGTTGTTTGTTTTTTGTTGCGCTGCTATTTGCTCTTTCCGTTCCAACAAATACTTATCAAGGACAATCAACCCTTGGGCCCGTCGTTGCGCTGTGCGCCTCGACTTGATTCGCTGTTTGCCCGCTGATGAATATAAATGACCCGTGTGCAAAATCAGCAAACAAATCTCGTTGTCATAATATTGATCGGTTTCGAAAATTGGGTACCTCTCCAGGCGCCACCCCATAATCGATGCAGATCGTTTCGCTATAAAACTTTTTCGTTACGAAATCGTGAACGTGCCATAAACATGGCCGCATGTTGACGGCGGTGGGAAATAGTTTCGCCAACCGCACCAGACACAGCGCAGTAATCCCCCCCACGCGTAACGTATCGAAGAGAATCGTTTATCCAATCAAAGAGTTGGGTGCGACAACTGCGAACCTGCGGCAAATTGCCCGTACGAGTTTACCGCTGATGATCGCGTTTGATGGTGATGAGGTAAATCCTTAAATCTTTTCACGCGTCGCCGAGTTGAGGCCGCCGGAAATGAGCAGGCACACGGCAGCCGAGTCTTGCCTTAGCTGGGGGTTTGTTTTGTTGAAAATTTCAATCATCATCAGCGCCGACGAAAGCCTATACGGTGGCAAAGTTTTGCTATCGCAAATCGATGGTACGATTTTGAGGCATGTAAATGATAGCAGGACGTAATGGAAGATGTCTTGTACTTTTTTTTCAATCATACTAAGATTTTTAGATAAAAAAGATAGCAAGATGATATATTAGAGACTGTCGCACACAATATTTACAATGTAGGGAAATATTTCGCCTAAATGTATGCAAATTTGTGTCTGCCTCAAGAGACATTAATAATTTTTCGTGCAAATTGCATACTTTGAGGATGATGAAGTTACGCCGAAATGTATGCAATATGATCTACTTCAAGGTTTTTAGATCCATTTTTGCTAATAATTTTTTTCTGCTTAAAATACAACAAATACACTACTACACAATACATGAATGTTAGCAAAAATACAAAAGCAAGATCTTTCCACAATAACTTATAACACTTGAAGCAGCTTGTGTCTTGTTCAGGTGTCCATCTTTCTCGAGCTCAAATCGTCATCAAAGAAACTGTGAGGGAAAGAATACGGCCCAAAACGTCTTTCTTTATCCTCTCTAGACAGACAAATCCGAACGACGAGCAGAGCCGAGAAAGACGGGATTGATTGAATTGCATCCAATTATGCGACACTCCCCGTGCACACGCAGCCATCGTCAGCCCAACATTATTATGTTGCAAACCTCAGCGAAAGGAGTCGAAGGAACCACCTCCCGAAAGGGGCCGTTGTTGTTGTGCCCCGCAGGGCACACACACACACACCCGAGCCTCATCAAATGGTCAGTGATGGTCGGCCCCTTCCGCTTTTGCAACGAGATGAAACGAAACAAAGGGAGCGCATAAACATTTATCTAGCACGGAGCAGCTGCAGCCGACACGACGGGACGGCTTCGGTTCGTGCGTATTTCTTTCGATGGCAGATCGAAACCGGGGCTGGAATGGTCGGAAACGAGACGTGGTGATGAAAAAATGTGACCACCGGGAATGATGAGGATGGAAATTTCACGCAATCCAATTCCGTTTGCCTTCGTTTATGGCTTGCCTGCCCTCGTGGCTCCTTATCCTGCCGCGTGAGACACGGAAATCGCATCCCGTTTCCGAAGTCATCACGGTGTGTTCTAGGCACATCCTTTACGGCTAACATGTCAGCAACCTATAAGGAGCTGCTGGTGGTGGTGGTGGTGGCTCTTATTCTAATTTTCCACCGGTCAGCTATTACCCGAGGGTTAGGAGGGAACATAAGGGTCGTTCCGTGGCGAGTTCCGCCTTTCGCCCCGTACTCGTGCAGGCTCTTCGCTGTGTGTTTGTGCAGCAATTAGAGCGAGGGGGGCGAAGGGCACTGTCGCCATCACGAGAAACCATTCATTTACTCCTAACGGTCGTGTTATTGTTGGATCAACACCCAGGAGACGTAGGGCGAACAGCGACAACAACATGCTCCCATGCCAGGAAGGCAACAACATCCCGCAAAACGGCACATGTCGGAAAGGGGCCGGCTAAGATGCAGTTCCGTCCCCTACCGTGTGTTGCGTCTAATTCTCCGGAAACAGAGTGGGATGCGTATCTAACTCAATCTTCATGCACAGCGAAGCAAAAATGGAAGAACCAAACAAGACGCTAAAGACACACGAATACAAAAATACACAAGCACCATTTCACTTGGGCATGGACGGGGAGAAAAATCGTATTTATCTTTATTATTTCGCCTTCCTTCTGCTCGTCCCTCGCTGCTTGCTAATTCCATTTTGCACCGGACAGCAGCAACCAGTTGAGCGAGACCGACCACCACACAGATGGGCAAATTCCGTGTGAGCAGTGTTATCCGACCACTAGACGACTGCCGCACGCAGAGCGCATTGCATACATTAAGGCGCTACGGAGCGCAAACAAAGCAACACAGCAACTTTCGCCTCGCCTCGCATGCGGCATTTCAACAGATTTAATATTCAGCTCGAAAATATACTTCACTCATCGCCATTCTCACATCTCATGCGATGCACGTGGCTCTACCGACTCCTCCACGGGGTCCCGGGCACATATATGCAATCAAATTTTATGCATCGTCGGGTTTTTGGCGCGTTGCGGGGTTTGCATACCACTCCGGGAGGGGACGTGGCGAGAGACAGGGAGGAACGGGCTTGCGATAAAACCACAACGCTTCCAATTGTCAGCTCGTCGTTCTGTGCTGCACAAGCTCGGACGCCACACACACACACACACGACGACAGCTAAGTGGCCGTGGCTAATGTGAAGCCGGGTCGGTTCAGTTCCAGGATCTTCCCGTGTCAGATGACACATTCGGTTCGGGGGAGAGACTTCTGCCTCCGTCTCCGGAGCCGGAAGCGCCTCCACTGCTGACAGCTCTCCAGGACGTTGTGATTGGCAACAGAGTATAATCATTAAAGGATTAGATTATCATTTCGAAAACACATGGAGCGAGCACACACACACACACACACACACACTCTCGTGAACTAAGACAGGCAGGTCGGTTAGGTTAGGCAGACGTACGCTTCGGGCACGGACACTGAGCACCTGTGCTCCAGGGATAGTTTTTAATCCAAAGCGTCGGGAAAGTTGCTCACGATTGGTAGCTGGAGGAGATGGAGTGACGTGCGCTTCCGCACGTATTCGTCTCGAGTCGATCCATTCGAACTGAGCTCCATGTGTCAAAGTTTCCCAGAGAGGGTGGTCGTCTCAATTTGTTCGGCTTTATTGAAAAGTAGGTTAATGGAATTAGTTACAGCTAGAGATGAAGCATAATTGCGGCAGTGGGCATGGGGTTTCATGGGAGATGGAGAGTGCAATGGTAATCGCAACACACTGCAGCTGTAACGAACCGTAAAATGGTATCAACTGATTGACAAGTTATCGCTGTGCAGGCGGCAGACTACCTGTCAGTCGTGCACGGGATTGAAGTAGTGTCAATGCAAAGTCGATTGGAAATTAGTTCGATCCATTTGTTCGCTCCAGTTTACAACCTGCATACTGCTTACGCTATAAAATATACTTCAGATTGCGCAATAAAATATTGATATTTGGTATTTGATACGCAATAAAATATACTTCAGATTGCGTGCTTTTAGGCGCAGCGTAGCTTAATCCGCCTAAAGGTATGCAATCTTCCGCGGCAAATGCTTTATTAACGCAGTCATGATAAAGCCTTACGATGCTTTTTACACGAAACATATTCGCGCTGTGTAAAGCCATTCGATCCCTGCGGGGTAGTGTTCTAGGGCCTTTGGCAGGAAAAATGATAGCACCCGAGAGGAATGGCTCGAGACGACAAAAAATCGCCCTATGAGTAATTAATTTGAAAAACACATCCCGCTGGTGGCGAGCTGGTGTACGATTAATTTGTGTGAAGAAAGTGCCCGGTAGTCGCTCTAATTAGGAAAATTAATCAATAAGAACGACAGGCAGGTTCTCCCGAAAGCCCGGGCGCGCGCGCTGCAAACTATGCGCAGCCGACCTCCATTAGGAGGACACGATGGGTGGTTTTATTTTGTAGCCGCCCCCTCCCGGCACATTCCGGTGTCCCACCGGGCGGGACCAGCCGCTCGGGATCGCTCGGGTGTCGGTGAAAGAATTACGAGTGATAAAATTTTAATTAAATTCCTCAAATTCACATCATCAACGCATCCTTCGCCCGGGATGCGGCTGGGTTCGGCTCGGAGTGGGCGTGTTGGAGAACTCTCCGGAGGCTTATTCACACCGCTGCACCGCGCGCGTGGAAGTTTTATAACCCCTTTTGCTCGGGGCCTGCCGGCGAGTGTGTGTTTTTGAGGTTAAGTTCAGCGCTTCGCTCAGGCACCTCCTAGCGCGCACGCCGGAGAAAGCCATTAGTTGTCTCGCAATGAGCCCGAGAGAGGGTTTAAAATTGTTTCGTGTCTGCACACAAGGTGGAAGCTGCCGACCCACGTATGGGTGAAGAACCGAGCCGTCTTTTGCGTGGAGGAGCACCTGAAGTGAGCACACCCGCACTCGCTCGACGTCGTTTATCAGGTGCTAGAAATTCATTAACTCTCATCACATCAGCCGGGCGAGTTGGGTGATATGTTTGCGACGTCCTTTTACCACCCTAAAGGGAACAACAACTTTATCAACGCACAAACACACGCTGTGTCGTTGAAAAAATCCTCCCAAGAGTATAACCGCACAAGCGACGCAAGGTGCAAGGAGAACGGGTCATAACTTTTTTTCCCACCGGGCTGAAGTTGTGGTTAATCCAGGTGTGGCGAGAAGTACCAAACAAAACCCTATGTGAATTTCATTCACCATGGATTTGAGCTGCGGTGGTACAGCAAGAAGAACTCATCACGAGCTTCAACGCTCCGTCCAGAAGAAGGCAAACAAAAAACGACGTACATGTTTGGAAAGTTTAGGTTTTTTTTTAATCCGTTGTGGGGCGTGAAAGTGAATCAACGCAAGGATTTCGGAAGTTCGGTAATCCGTATGGATAAGTGTAAAGTTTTCACACATTGCTGCCAACCGTGTGCACACGGTTACATCTCTCTTAGCTCGTTTTCGCGACAGAAAAAGTTGGCCAACTCTCTTTAAAACGGGCGAGCCGAACTAGCGCCTAAATGTATGCACCATTACCGAAATAACTGGTGCTGGTTCCCAAGCACACCGTGTCAATGTTTCGCATGGGTTGTTTTACACTTCCAAAAAAGACTTAATTACAACGAACCGACCCTGATCCTTATCCGCACACGCTTAATGTGCACGCATAATATCACGTGCGCATAAATCGTAACACGACGCTAACGCGTTGCGCGGTGACACATTTCACTAATGTCCATCATTCAGTGGGCACGGGGGCAGGCAGGCTTCATTATTCCGACCGTAAAACGCACTGTTATCGACCTTCTCTCCCCTCGAAAGGCGCCGAGCCCCGGTCCGAGTCGTATGCAGATGTAATTAGAAACTATAAACATTTAATTATGCCCTTCGATGGCATCGTTAGGCCACCGGATGGCCAGGTAAATGAGGCCCCATTTTCTGCCCTGCTTGCTTTTCGATTAGCTCGGGTTTGCTTCGCTGTGTGGAGAGGAGGATATGGTTTTTGTGAGTCCTCGCTCCCCTGCTCCAAAAGACCTCCGAAAAGAAGCAATTTCACTGGCGACAATAACAAGAATGGGACCGTAAAACGCAAAAAAGGATCGTGAACCCGCAAAAAAAAAAACACGCTCCACGGAAAATCTCACTCACCGTGGAGGTAGCAAACCGGTCATCGGGGGCATAAGATTGTCTGACCTTTTCCCGAGTTCTGCTAGTGTTGCCTCTTCGTGTGTCGCTCGCAGCTCGTGGCTCGTAAATAACGACGCATGAGCGAAAAAGAAAAACGAATGCGTTAGTTTCGCTTTGTGTGGCTTCTTCCACCAGCTTTCCTCCGAGCTGGCAAATGGAAAACGATACCTCACACGAAGGCTCGTACCGGTGCGCGGGCGGTAAAGCAGGCCATCGCCACCGCCGCAGAAAATGAAGCGCCTGAATTGCTGCAACATAAATTTGGTGCCCACGACACCCCCTCCACCGGTGTATCGACGTCGAGACGGTATCAGAATGCGGTCGTCCTTGAGCAGGAAGGCAGAAAGATGGTTCACGCACTTTACGCACGCACTATCTTACCGGCACATGAGTGCGAGCGGAGGTGGGAGAAGCCACCCAGCGGGTCACCATCAGGTGGTTTTTCTCGGAAAGCGGAGAAAAGCCCGAACCGAAAATGAAAAGCTACCGGGCGGGAAGCGGACAAGGAAGAGAGGCAAAGAAAAAAAAAACGTATTAAATACAATTTATTGAATACCATGGATTTAGTCCATGGCAGGAGCGCTCCTGAGCGTTCCACCAACCCAACACCGCCACGACGACCCGAAATCGTGTGGGCTATCGCAACGGCAATAAGTAATAGGATTATGTTACACATTTTATCTTCCTTGCTGTGTTGTGTGTTCTTGAGCCCTCCGTCCCCCTTCTTGGGGACGCGGACCGGGACAGATATATCTCAAGCAGCTATTTTAGTTTTAGCTTCTCGGAAGCCTGCTCAGAAAGGCGGACGTGGTTGAAGAACAGATATCGGTTTCACCCTAATCGTGCCTAGTCTGGCTGTACAGTGAGTGGCACAAGAAAAGATTCGTTCAAACAGTTTTTGTAGATTGATCATATTGTTGATGGAGATAAGTTCTCCAAAGAACTGTTCAATAGTTATTCAAATTTAATAAAGAAACTGAACATCCGGTTCAAAGGACCAACTTTTTTTGACACATTTCGATAGATTTTAGTCGCGTTGATTTACAATATGACGGCACACTGGGTTGCCGCGTATTGCCACTTTTCTATTCCCTTCTAAGTCAAACCTCATTCATCTTAAAAATCCGGTTCGAAGGACCAACTTTCTTTTACTTCTGTCGTTCACTGTAGGCATTTCGCTCGTAATGTCCCACACGACAGACGTACTTTCCATCGTTTTTTTTTCTTCTCCCCGACCAATGCCACATCAGCCAAGGCCGGAAAACATCCAAAGTGAATTATTGTTATCGGAACGGCGGAACGCGAAATCAAACCGGAAATCGTTTGCGGGAGCGCGCGCTTTGGAACACTGGCGCGGTGCGAGACATAAGGAAGCAACAAAAAAAAAGCTTGTCTTCTGATGGTTCTGGTTGTGCTAATCCATTGCTGGCGAAAGAGGGGCAAAAAAAAAACACCCACCGATAGATCGAAGATCGATGAGACCGACGGGGGTGCTTCGTCACCTGCGTTTTCTCGATGCTCGATGCGTCGGATGTCGCTCGCTCCTCCACGCTAACGAGCCCTGGGAGTGTCGCTGACGGCAGCGGACGTGTCGTTAGCGCGGTGACTCACTGGTTCGGAGGCATATTTCTTTGTTCTCCGGTGGCACAGCGCACTCCAAATGATGGTATAGCAAAACGGTTCCACTTTCCCGGGCAAGTAAAGCCCTTGGTGGTAACAGTTTGATAACAATTAATTTGCATAAGTAATGTATTTCCACCTTACGCAAGAGGGAGGCCGCTCGCAAACAGGGCCGCTTTCCAAGTTCCACCCAGCTGCGTGCGAGTTCCTGAGCTGGGCTAAACGCAAAACCCCCACACCCTAGCAATATCCGCCGTGCTGGAGGAGTAATTAGATTCTTCTGTTTTTCGTGCCATTTTTCTTCATTTCGCTCCTGGTGGCTTGCTGTGGCTTGGCTTGGCGACTACGGTCTGCCTACGGAGGCATGAAATTAGTCAGGAAGGTAACGGGCAGGCCCTCCTCCACTTCTAGGTACACCTTCTGGAGCCGATGGGAAATTACTTTGCATTTACGCACGGCAACCAAATTAAACCAGCAGTACGTCCCCGCCGCGCGTTGACTCGAATAATCTGCCCAGCAAGAGCTGAGGAACAAAAAACCTGCTCATGCTACTATCGGAATGAAAACAAGCCACCGTTCCGGCCACGATTCATTACAGCTCTCGTCGATGGTTGCTAATCACTTTGGATTCTAGAGTCCTGACGAAAGAACTCCCACACACACACACGTACGCACCCCGCACGTCCAAAACCTGTCAAATTCACGGCACGAAACAAATTATTTTGCGTTTCCTGGATTGTCCCAGGGCGTTGGGTGAAATAATGAGAACCGGAGAGAAAAAAAGCCGAACTCCGTGTCCACGGATATTGCTTTACACAAGCAACACAAACAAACACCAGTACGTTCCACCGTCCATAGCGTTTGCTGTGGAAGCTAATTTTGATTAATGATTGGCTTCTCTGTCGGGAGTGTGCAAAAAAGAACACACCGTAATCGAAAATGCAAATCGATCGGCTCCCTATTTTTAGGATGGATGCGGCGACTCGGTTGGCTACCGAGCTCTGGGCAGCATATTGATAATTTGACAAACGGCTTATCGCGGGTGCTGTTGGCGCCCCGCCGGAACGTACAGGATGTAAGCGGTTTTAATTTGTGTGTCGTTTCTATCAACGCTCGCTGACAAATGGTCTCCGGCTCGTTCTTACTCCAGAATGTCCCTGTGTGTGCTCACTTGTCTGATAGTTTCAGTCTGCTTCTTTTTTCAGCGTTGCGCACTTCCTGTTTGCTCCCTTACAACAGAACAGCAGCAGATCCGAACGGTGTGTGTGAGTGTTTGTCATGAATTTAAATTAACTTCCCTATCGCAAGGACCTTACGCGAATGCACTGGGCCAGCAGACACACAAAGGACACACTAGAAAGCGCGCGCAGGTTTTTGTGTTGCCTACACTCTATTCAATACCTGGAACTTTGCTGGGAAGACGTCTCTCTATAGTGGACTTACACTAGCAGCGTGAGAGTTTTGGACGGAATTTCGAATCGGAATCGGAGCCACCGTTTTTGTTTCACACTCGCCCAACAGTTCCATTGTGATCATTGTGACGGCGAGATAAACCGGGAGGCAAATGGGATTTTAATCCCAAGCTGTGCACTTTTTTTCCGCGCCGTTTGTCTGCGGGACCCGGAATTCCTGTAACGCTGGCTGGAAATTTGAGAGCCCTTCATATCGTGCACCGTGTTGCAAATGGTTCCGAGAAGACCTCGGGCAGTGAATTTTGATGGAATGATCGGATTGAATCGAAGGCATAACGGCACGGACGCTTTTTTAGATTTCGAGAAATACATTATCAGCTGATCCACTGTTTGCGCAGACTTTCGAAACCGTGTATGAAATATACCACGAACACTCGAGACATTTTCTGAAATTTTGTCGGTGGAATTAGAAATAAGTATAGGCGATTGTGTTGATTTATTCATTTCGGCTTAGAATTTCATTTCCTCGAAAGTAGAATTAGAAAAATTCCATTGAAAAATTCCATCCAGTCATTCCTGTTACGAGAATCCGGTTCGAAGGACCAACATTTTTAATTTATTTTCCGAATTCGAATATGTGTTGCTGTGATCATTTCATTACTTTACAGATTTACTTGCTGCGAATTCCCTCTTTGAGACGACAGCATTTCCAAATCCGGTTCGAAGGACCATACACTTTTGAAACAAACTCATACGAAAGTTGAGAAATGTGACAGCGACATATTTATCAGTGCCTTATGAAACGGAACGATTGCGTATGTTTCGTGCACATTTATTCATTTCCCAAAGCACATATGGCGACATCATGTCATATCTCGAAGTGAAACAAAATTGAACCTCCGTGCGACCGTAATGTCACCAACTATTAGCGCCGCCATACACAGGCCCGGGGGACATCGGCGAGGATGCATTGGAGCAAATAATTTCATGTTTATATCGCTAATAAAGTGTGCGCCGTTGCTAGCCCTCGGCACACGCTTGTAGTGCATAAATTTTCTCCCAGTCAGGGCAGGCGAATGGTGGAGTTAGTAAGGAAAAAAAACAGACCACATCGTGTACCATATCTCGCAGCGGAAGTTTGGAACCGTCATATTTTACCCGCGGTACGGGTGTAAAGTCGCCGGAAGACGTTGGGTCGTCGTTCCGCCCGGGCCGGGTGTCCTGACACATGGTTATTGCTTCTCTCGTGAGACGAAGAATCACTTTTTCTCCGTCGTCAAGAATTGGTTCGAAGGCGGTACAAATTACAGCGAAGTGCGCACTGCTCCGCTGCAAGACACACGAAAGTCGTGGTCACGTTGCGATAAAACTGGAATGTCGTTCGTCGGTTTGGTCGGGGTTTTTGTTGTTGTTCGATGGTGCCATTCTTTTTGCCAGTGTCGATCACGCAGCAGGCAGGGTCGCTTTTATGCAGATGTGCTTTATGTTTTATGACAATAAAATTAAACTGCATTTTTGCGTGTGATATCTCCCCCGTGCAGCAGCAGCAGCGCATCCGGGACATGCCTTCTCGGGCAGGCAGGCAGGCGAAGAATGCATTCTTGCTTCGCTCCCTTCGGGGCTATAATGTTCGGGCTGCTGGTGCATCGGTGACCGACCGGTTCGGGGACCAGCAGAGCACCATCATTGCCCAACCGCAGGAACCGATCCCCGCAAGGCGAAGCCGTGGTGTTTAGAGTAAAAGCTGACATAATGTTTTTCTTCCGACGAAGGAAGAACTTTTTTCCCCAGTCGCTGGCGTGTGCTGGCGGCGCTCGGTGAAAGCAGAAGACTTTGCTGTGTGTACACGAAGGAAAATCGATTTCCACACTCCACTCCCACTGTTGGCTTCTTCCGGGTTTTCTGGTTCGTAAAACGATCGGAGGCTTTTGAAGTCGCGGCGCTGCTCCCTGAAGCTTGCCAGAGTGAGCGAGAGGATGGAAGCAAACCGGAAGCGCCACGGCCACATTTTTCAGCATCGGAAAAACTTAGTTTTCTTGCTTCGGTGTTGTTTCCCGGTCTCAAAACCTGAACCGCCGCTGCCGATCGCAGCCGTCCACGAGAGCAACACATTCTCGAGCGTTTTGTTGTGCTGTTGTTGCTGTGCAGCAACAAGAACAGGAACACACCACGGAGCCATCCAATCGGAACGAACGCGCAAAGGAACCGGAAGGAAGAGTGGGCAAGCGAGAAAGAGAGAGAGAGAGAGATACAGAGAAAAACAACGCGCCCGACATCCCGGGGGTCATAAAAACGGTCGGTTGTGTGAGAAAAAATACCGCATATGAATAGATATTATTCAATATCGCTTTCTTGTCCTATCTCCGCCACCGTTTGGATGCCAAACTTCCTGCTCTCCCGGTTAGCTGTTGGGCGCCTGGAGCGGCTCTGCTCTGTGGTGCAGTTTTTTTGCCAGTTCCGCTATTTAAGGAACATTCCACCGCACACAGTCTGAAGTCTGGCCGGCGTGCGATATGGGAAGATTTAAAAATTGTATGCACCATAAAAACGAACGCTCGAGTAGTTGCATTATCATGTATGCCCGACTCCTGTTCTTTTGTAACAAGTTTCTCGTGAAGTGATCGTTAAGTTTAAAGAGGTGGCTGTACTATCGAGTGAACAGTTCTCGGAAAGACGAACTTTGCCATAATGCACTTAACCAAAAGTTAATCAGCTCATCACCGAAAGTTCCTTAACAGATACAACATTTGTTACAGGAAACTTTAGGTTAGAGCACTCTTCAAAAGTTTACACAAAAAATATAAGCAGTGGACGTTTTTATAGAAATTTGAGATTATTATGGCACTGCGCCAATCATAGTACACAAAGTAGTGCTTTTAGTTTTATTGCATAACTTTAGGCGTACATGAATCTACTTACATTAACATCCTACATGTCTACATTTAGGCGTCTCAGTAACAATTTTAATTGAAATTTTTCGATTGTTTCGAGGGTTTTGAACGTTTTGAAAGTATGAGGGCGCTGGTGTCCCACAAACCAAGTCACACACGAACCAATCTTATGCTGCAATCTTTTTTCTATGCGTGCAACCCTCTTTTACTGTGGCATTTATTGCCGTCTCGTGTGCTTTCGTCACGCGCGTCGCTGATTTATGTCGACGTTTCGGTGAAGCATCGTAAAAAAATAGGAACTCCAATTTTATCCACTTGTCGTCAACGAAACGAGCCCGTGCAGTGATGTAAGCGCTGTGTGCGCGTCTAAGTGCTGCAGTGCTTGATCGAATTCCACAAGCCACAAAGCGCAGCAAAGCAAACAAAACCAAACGTATTAGCGAAACGGAAACTAGCGTGTCCTTGAAGGGCATACATCGTACCGGACCGAGCGGCAGACTCCTCAGACATTAAAGAACGTAGTTTATGTAGCGAACTAAACAGCGTTTGGTTTATCTCCCTAGTTGTGCGCGGGCCGAGAGTCTATTCAGTTCCCTCTTCCACGTATAGTTTCCTTCTCTCCCACGTTCCTTTCGTCATAAAGGCACACTAAAAGCAAGCGACGAGCGATGGTCCACGCGCGCATCGGGGACCGGCAATAAATAAGTAAATTTTATGAGTTATAGTCCGAGCGGCGTGTCCACCAATGGGGTGGTTCGGGGCAGCAGAAAAAGTGTCTCCAAGGAAGGAGGGCAAACGCGCGGGTACCGATCAGCCAGAACCGCAACATAGACGCGCTCCACTTGGCCGGGCGCGGATAAATATACGCCAAGAAATCCCTAAACAAACCGGACCAGAAGAAAGTGTTCGGGGAAAAGTGGGAAAAAGGGAGGATATATATATATTTATTGATTGTTAATAGACGGGCCATAAGTCCTCGTTCGGCTCGGGGGCGGTGGCTATAAAATACTCCTCAAAAATCTTCCACCACCATCGGGACACGGGATGGTGGGTTGGCCAATGTGACATTTTTTCCGTTTTTATTGCGGCAAATATGTCATAAAAAAGGGAAAATTTCTTCCACCAGTTTGGCGCGCTCGGGTGAGTGTTTTTTTTTGCGCTGTTTAAAGGCAGAACCAGAACCCGGAGTAGAATGTTTGCCTAATGGTGGCCCCCGTGGGACAAGCGTCGGGAATTGATTTTCTAGGTCGGGCTGCTGTGGGTTTTACGGATTTATGGAGTTAAATTGTCCAGAAGTTATGGGGTCTTACTTCAAGGGGATGTGAGTGGGTTGATGGGAACTTATCGCTTTAAAAAGGGCTGACGTTATAGTCGATTAGTATAGATTTCATGACAAGTATTCCTGCTTGTTTATCTGCTACTCTTCTTTAGTACGGAAAGCACAAAATTTTAAGAGTAAGTTGTTAACCTCTACATTTTAACTATTGTTCATTAGTTTTTAAGTTTGCTTCCAGATGGCGCTTTTCATCATCTGTCATTTACAATTGTACCAAATTAGACCCTTTATCATTTGGATTTGGTTCTGGATTCCTTCACAACAACTAAACTTTATCATCAACCGTTACAGCAACAAGATAGATTTCCAAATAGTTTTCCCGCTTTTGTGATTCACCCAGAAGAGTCCGAGAATCTGATAGTTCTCTTACCACCCCATCGCCGCAGCTCGTTCTAATTCGGTCTTTCTGTCCGCATCCGAACCAAAACATTATTCAAATTAACTCGAACTCGAACCAACCTGTAACGAGAGGCAAACGAAAATGCAATTTAGTGAAATGCGTTTCGGAGCTGCGAGCGATTTTCCTCGGACATAAAACAAAGCAAATCAACATCACCATCACAACGACCGCCGCCGGCCAAAGCGGCAGTCGCCGAACCACCGGAGTCAGCACCATTTCCGGTAGAAACACCTTCCCGATTAACCGGAATCGTTTTGGCTTTTCTTCCACCGGCCGCCGGGTCGATGAGGTCAGCATGGAATATCGTAATTTGACAAGAAGTTTTCTCCCTCCATCCCCGTCACTCGGGAGCACGGTTCCATCCGATGCCAACACAACAACTACCATCCGGGGAGGAATTGAGTCAAAATCATCGCTTGACCGAGCGAGGGAATATCGATTCCGTATCAAATATTCATCAAACTAAAGCGCATCTCGCTGACCGAAAACAAAATAAAACCCCAGCAAACCAGGAAAAACCCACCAACGGACGACTTCTCGGCCCCGGACGAGATGATCCGGAAATAGAATCGTCCATCCACAGTTCAAGCGTGGAGAGGCCCACGCCACCTCCACGGAGCTCGTGTCGTAATCCAACGGCAACGCAGCACACGGGAAACATAAACTCGGTAAACAAATAAATAAGAAAGGAAGCATAACACGATCACCACACACACACACACCCACACATCGCCCCGTCGCGCTACCTTTTCGTTCATCTCCGTCCTACGCGACCCTACGCTAAGACGTCGGGAGGCGAGTTTTCTTTGCCCTCATCAAATATTGAAGACCGCACCACCCGGTCGCGCCGTTTCTTTCGCCTTCAGGTCCTTCGTTGCCGTTTGCTGATTGCGATTGCGACGCGTACCACCTCCAGCACACACACACACACACACAGGCACAGTGAGACACACGGAAAAGTGCACCATAAAGTCCCACAAATTCGCAAACCATTCGGAAGCGCGCCCGGCAAGACGAGGCGAAGCGATACGGGCGGCTTCCACCAGGCCAGGCCAGGCAGCAGCATCCGTAAATTGTTGATTAGAATACAAATGAAAGTGCTTCGTTTACGGCACATCTCCACGGAGCACGGCCGGTGAAGATCGGCCACATACAGGAAGGCAAGAAGAAAAAAACACGGGCTACTGTTGGCGCGTTGAGGTGGGTTAAATTTGCCTTATCCTTCGAAGCTCATCCGGGTTGACTAGGGAGACTGGGCTCGCTTCGGCAGGCAGGCAAGCACGGAAGCATATACGTGCGGCGGTGCCGCGGCTGATACCCGCTTCGATAGCCGGCATGAAAAATTTACATCAAGACCTGATGATGTAAGCCGTTTGTGGACCGGGGGGTCTTGCGAGAATGTGAGATAAAAACGTTGTTCTTAACACGTTGTCTTGAGGATGGTTTGAAAAGCGTTTAAAGAAGGCTGCCATTTGTAGGTGTTTTTTCGCGTAGTTTGGGTAGAAATTTGGCACGAAGCATGACATCTCGTAGGAGTTCCGTCTGCAAAAGCACGTGCTTTTGACGTTTAAAACAATGAACTAACTGCTAGCAACCTTATACGCTGACAGTTTATGGGAAGGTGTTTGATATCAGCGCATTTTGGAAGGCCGTTTGCATAAGAGGAATGGTTTCATCAAATCTAAAAAAAACCCATAAAAACAACATTACTAAGACTGACAAACGTCAAACTTTATAGCATCTTCATGATATCATTTATACATCTTCTTGAATCCTATGAAGATGAATAAAATGCTCGCAAATATCATAACAAACATTTAAATATTCATGTGAGACATTTGTCCATGTCGGGGTTTCAAAATGATCCTAAAAGTCTCCTCGATTGTCTACTATTTACTGCAGAGTGGCGTCCTCTTCTGGAATAGCGAAGAGCTACTCAAGCATGTTGAAATTGTAGTGAGTAAAGTGAGATAATTATTCTACATAAAAGCCAGCTTATTAATGAAAGCTTTTGCCGAACCGAACTGATTTCTGCCTTCTTCTTAATTGTTAAGATTCAGTCTGCAAACATATAGTAGATATTCTGAGACATAAATTAAACCGCAAGAAACTCATGGGCCACTCATGCCGATATCTAAACAAGCGTTTGCTCATACCCCACATCAAAGCTTGTTTGTGTCCTCCGATACGAAGAAAGCTGATCAGGAGATAATTTTCCTGATAAACCTTTCACCATCCTGTCACACCACCGTCTCAATTCTTCGGTAGTTGCTGTTGTACGCACAACCACAAACACAACGAAATTTATAGTTCACTTTCCAAGCAGCTTCCTCTCGCTCCTTAAGACACGATAAATATGGAGGCATTGGATTGTGATCAAAATATCCCAACCACACTCTGCAGGAGGAGCCGGCTTTGTTCTCTAATTACTCACCGGCACTGGGAAATAATGACATCCCCTTTAGCCCGGAGTTGGCCGGCGAAACTTAATCAATTTGTTATGCTAATTACGTTCGTACGAGGCCGTCTTCTTGAAAACGTCTTCTCTCGCATCACGCAGGCACTCACAGCGAGGTGCCCAAGATACGTCCACAGGAACGGAACGGAACGGAATCCGATAATACAGTTCGTCGAAATGAATTAAGAGACGCACGCACGCGTTCCACACACACACAGGCGAGGTGTCATAATCGGATCTTTGAGAACACCTGGATGCACGTTGCAGTCGCTGCAAAAAGGCGCGTCCGGCGTTTGGATTGTCAGCATCACCAGGAGGAGCCATCACGTACTCGCTCTACGCCAGAAATGAAAATCTTCGGCTCCTCGTCTCCAACTGACGAGTCTGCTCTGTCGCATTTGACCCGCTGTTTGCACAAGCACATGCGAAATGCATTCAGCGCAAAAGAAAGAGCATTGTCACCTTTTGCCCAAAACGTTCCAAACCCGGTTCCAGCCGGGTTCGGTGTGTCACACAGCGGACGGGGCGCCAACAAAAAAAGAGGTTCAACAGGAACGTGCTGGTGCAACATGCAAAAGAGTCGTCCCGGTCCCGGGAGGATCGCTAAAGGATGGGACGTTATTTATGTGTGCAGAGCTCAGTTTCGGCAGTGTGTTTTGCTTTCGTTTTTTTTTTCGTGTTCGAATATGGAATCGACCCGGGAGAGACGCTCGACACTGGTACACACGTTGGGTCGTCGTCGTCGTCGTCGTCGGTGCAGTAGTCGTTTATTATCACATCGTTTGTAATGAACGCTTCTCGCCGAGGTATTGGGTCGAAAGCCCAGGTTTCTACAAAAAGTGACATGAAAGGCCACGGTTTAGAGGGTTCGGGCCATGCTGTTTCTTGTCGGAATGAAATGGACCACCGGCGCCGGAAGTCATCGTGTGTCGTGTGTCGTGTGTCGTCCATTGGCAGGTCACATACACACTGGCCGTCGTATCTCAATGGTTTTAGGTTTAGGGCACTATTCCCGAACGTAGTCGACTACTCTGGCTACAAAAAAAGAGGGATGGGATATGGCACAACTCTCTCTCTCTCTCTCTCTCTCTCTCTCTCTCTCTCTCTCTCGCCCACTTGAGAAGCGGAAGAAAGCCCCGAACGAGACGACCGTACAAATGAAAGTCGAGAGCATAATAATAATGGCTTGTCACTCCGAGCTTAATGTGAACGGCGGTCGAGTCGTGGCGTGCAATGGCGTGGAATGGGATTCGACAAGGCATACCGGGACCCCGCCGCGAACCGACACGTCCCGGGGCAAACCGAACGCACGTACTGTCACTTGCTCCGGCGCAGGAGCGGGAAGAAAAACTGCATTCCCTCGTGGCACCGCGAGCCAGAAATTCTTCCGGGGAGCAAATTCGCTTGCTCAACAAATTTCATTTCGGTGTTACGGCGGCGAGGTGGTTTCACGCTCGAACGGGGCAAAAAAAACAACCCCGCGCTCCGTCGTTGAAATTGACTTCATGCGGGTGGTAGTGGCGCAACTGCATTTTCCACTCAACTGAGCACTGAGAGCGGGGCTTTCGAGGGTAGGGTGATTTTCCAGCTCGACGGGGCTCGACGGTCTGTTTAATCAGTCCTGCTCTGCGCGCCAGAAAGGCGTAATGCATGAATAATCGGTGATGGATGACAACTTTCTTTTCGGGAGTCTGCTGGGTGGAGCTTTGAGTGTATAGTGTGCTTACGAAGGAGAAGAGCTCGAGGGCATCATGCTGGTGGATGAGCTATTAATTGATCATTATTGGCATACTGAAGTGATGCTTGAAAGTGATAAGTAGACAGGATGTGGAAGCTTTCTTGAAATGTTCTTCCTGCTTCCTGCTTCCTGGGCGGTAGTGATCCACAATAGATCCAAGTTATTATGTGTTTTAAAGGGGAGTTTTTGATTATAGGATACTTTATACACATTGGAGTAAACGTGAAGTATTGTATTAAAGTTAAAGTTTTAGTTACGGAAAGATACGTGAATCTAATATCAAATGACCATCATGTACATAACCTTCTGCTTCAACGAGCTCCAGATATATAACTTCCATTTCAACATCGTTCCACATCCTGTGACCAGATGTTGAAAAACGCATCGCACACTAACGAAACTGCACCTTAAGGAACTGCCAACTCAGAAACACACACAGGCTGTCAACATTTCACCGTCACAGGTTCGTTAAAGGGTGCAATGACAACCATCAACACGCCCATTAACCCGGCTAGACTCCGTGACATTATCTATTTGTCTTCAGATTCGTTTGCACGCCCCCCCGACCACGGCATCCACAGTACGTACGTATGGAGACTGCGTTTTTTTTGTGTGTCCAGGATGGACACCCAGATGGATGTTATTTTCTGCCATTCCGTTTTGTGCCTGCACACACACGGATGATGCGATGGAATCAGCTTTCCCTGGTTTTTTGTTTGGAGGTTGCTGGTCATTTTTAGCAACCACTCTGCACGCAGCGCTATGTAAATAGGAGTCTTGTTTGGTGTACAGACGGCAGCAAAAAAAAACAACCTTGGAGGTGACGAAGGCAAGTCGAGAACGACGCCAACGACAAGCAAGACAAATGACGGTGCAAATGAAGTGTGTTCCTGTCCTGCCTCCCTATCGGTGCCGGGAGTCTGCAGAAGAATTTTAAATAACGCGACTTGGAACGCACGTGTGAGTGCGGTGAGCTGTCAAAGGGAGCACACCGATGGAACGTCCGGGAATGCGTGTGCTGTCAGCGGACACAATTCCAATAAATCGAACATCTTCGCGCTCATTAACTCTTCCCAGAAGCAGGCAATACTGTGCAACTTATGGAACACAAGACCAGCTGGAATGGTTCCTGACCTCTTCCGAAAGGTACGGGAGGTTCGTCCGCGTAACTTCAAACATCTTGGTGCCATTTTAATCTGCTAAAAGATGCTCTCGGCCAGCGAAAGTTCTGAAGAAGAGTAGTTTTTTTTGTTCTTCTTCCTCTCGGTGCTCCACTCTGGCTCTTCTCCAGCATTCCAAACGGAATGCCTGGTCTCGTGCCAGCACCATCCGGACACACCCTCAGGGCTGCGGTATTGAACCGAGCGTCGTGGGAAAAACTTTTCCGTTCGCAGCAGAAGGTGCTAAAAGTGACCAAGCCGGCAGCCTCAACCGAGTTCGCCCGTGGTAGCAGAAGCGGCAAAAGTTTTCATTAAAAAATACTTATTACCGTGAGAGCGCGCGCAGCACCGTGCAGTGTCCGCGGGCCGGCGGAAAAGGATATTTGCGCTCGTATCATTAAGGAGCCGACTCGGCAACGGCCGATGCTGGGAGCCCGCTTTGAAGACGACGCTCTCAATAGGAGTGGTCGAGTGGAGTAGAACAAATGACAAACTCCGCTCCCGGGGTCTTTTCCGGGCGTAGAAGGTCTCTATAGGGCGGACTTAGGGTCGCCAGTACGGTGGTCGTGAGCAACAAAACCACCGCACCAAATGAAGAGACAATGGTGGGACAGGAGCAGGAACAACCAGGCTCCAGGGCTGCCGGTGCCAGAGTAATAAAACGTAATAAAGTAGGTGCTGAATTCAATATTTGTCCCTTGGAGCGATAAAAATGGGAATCTGTCTTCAAAGCACGCGGAGGGCTTGAACCATCCCGCCCCTCATTTCGCCGATGCGCTTCTTTATCAGGGATATTTTATTGTCGTTTGATTATATATCCTAGCCCGTGCGCTGGGGCCACACGCGCACTCTCTTTTGTTTACGGTCCGAGGCGTAGCGAATCGAACTTCTGGTTCGGGGTGTGTTGCCTTTTGTGCGTTTTGCTGCTGCTGCTGCTGCTGTTGTTTTACGAGAGGAGCTAATTCCACAAACTGGCAAACGGGCAAACACCGAATGGCCATTGGGTTTTTAATTAAAGCTCGTCGTCGTTTTTCAGCGCTTTGTCCATTTGTTTTTTGCGCAGCGCGCTGGGGTGATCGGAGTGATTTCCTGCAGACTTGGAGTGGTGGTTTTCATTTCAAGTGAAGGCGAAATCACTATAGTTTCAAGAGCTTCCCACGAGAGGATGGAGTAGTTACCTGCAACGAAGAGAAGAGACGGAAGGGGAAACTTATTAGTTGGAGCCTTTGCAAATTATTAGCAAATAAAAGGAGCTTCTTGGAATTGTTTGTGCGAGAGTTGTCTGTCGGAATGTTTTGTTTATCCTGGAAATTCTTCCTTCCACCCCGCTTTCGATGACTCAGCCGCTCAATTAACAGCGAATTCTTGGAGAATTTGGTATGATTTCTGAAAAACCCCATGCCTCCAGAAACTTTCGTCAAGAACGCGAAATTTGCACCCCAAAGCGCGGCATAATTGGATGCGGTTAGCTTCATGAATCACCTGCCCCTACATCCAGATCGTCTGATTAAGGCGAACTATTAGCTCACGTTTAGCTGCGAGTTATAATTCGGCTGCCAAGTAGCCTCGGCTGGAGAACGGGAGTTTCTTTTTCCACTTCGCTCATGAGCCAATTCCTAACACCGGGACACCACGCGTGTCTTCGAAAATCATTAATTTTCCCCACCCACGATGGCGTTTCATATTGAAAAACTTTTCCACCGATGTCGTCTGTCGCCCCGAAGGAAGCGAGGAAAAAAAAGGTAAATTTTTATATTCCTTTGTGTTTACCGATGAGGTTTCGGTGGATCGTCAACTTGCAATGCAGGGCGCGCTGAAGAGGGGGCCACACAATATTAGGAACTTTGTCCGAATGGCTCCGAACCCGAGTCCGTTGCTGCGTCTCCTGCTGGCAGACGCGGGCCCATATTTGTCCTCCGGAGACTTACATGCCCGAAAACTTGCTTGATGATGATCAATAAACATCCGTGTCACGTAGTTTTTCCTGTTGAGCAGGACGAAACTTCGGGACCCGGATGGGGGACACAAGCTGTCTAGATTCGTGAGCGTCACACTGAGGATATTGGGGATCGAAAGGTGTTTCGTTTGGACAAGTTGGGTGTTGTGTACGAATAGAAATGTTATATGAAGTATTAGTGTGGTGCACATTGCCTAAATTTGTCAAAAATCTGCTTTATATGTACAACAATAAGGTATCGTTCCAAGTAGTTGCATACATTCAGGCTGATAAAACAAATTTGCGCCTAAAAGTATGCAATGCACTCTACACCTATCAAATATGTGAGGTTTTGAGAGTGCTATAAATGTTTCTTGCTGGTCAAATAGGAAAGAATTGTCCACTATGTATGCTTAGCGTGCATGCCACTATGTATGCTTAGCGACATCTATCGATATCGTTCCCTTTTCTTTGTCTCTTAAGCTTTGTTTCTACAGAAAAGGCTTCCACCGGTGCACAGGGTGCTTTGTAAGGCTCAGTTTTTTTTTGCTTCTTCATAAAAAAACACGCACATTCCAGCAAACCGTCTCGAGCAGCACACGAATACAGATTGGGAAGGTTGTCGGGACCGAAATTTTCTTTTTAGTTCCTTTCTCTTGAGCTAATAAAGAATATATCCTTATAGGTCTTTCCGGCGTTCTGGCAATGTCCGGGGTGACAAAACTGTAATCGATACAGACGAGACGATAGGCAAGCGACAACGCAAAACAACAAAAACACACACGGCCGATCACAAAGCATGCAAAAATTTAAGGAAATAAACGAAAGCGCAAAGAAAACCAAACGTGAGCAACAGGGGGACGATCTAACCTGAAAAAGTGACAAAACATGACTGGAATGGAAAATTTCACCCGCTCGCCATCGATGGCCGAGGCCGTCATTATCATCATCATCGGAACTAGCAATCATCATCATTGTCAACACATGTCCCGGCGGGTTCTCTTTGTCCTTTCACCGGCATCAAAGTACCAAAACGCACTCACGCACACACACCCACACAACACATTTGTGTCGCTCGTCATCATTATCGGCCGTCGGGAGGGTAGAGATTCGATAAACGAAAGCCGATCGGTTGTCCCTGCTGCTCCTGCTGCCGTTGTTGTTGTTGTTGTTGCGGGGGGTGGTTCCATTGTTTGGCCCAGGAGACGATTTGTGCGCCCGGGACGGTCCCTTTTTTCCCACCCGATAATCGGCAACATTCCGAGAACGCACTGTCCGTAGAGCGGCTTTGACAAAAGGTCACACACGGCCCCCGCCGGTTCGTCAGTAAACTCGGACATCCCTGTGTGTGGGTGGGTGGGTATGTGTGTTATCGCACCCGACGCGGTTTTTTTTTCTCCGTCCCTTCGTTCGTGCGGGACACCCCGTTTAACCCCGGTTCGGTGTTGTATTTTGCTCATTTTTCAAACCGTTCTCTCCCACACGATCGGGCAAGTTTTAATAGATTTTCCAACTGATTGCGTCCGGAGATTCGATTGCTCGTCCTGCCTTTGTATGTGTGTGTGTGCGTTTTTCCTTTTGCCCGGCTCAATTTGGTCGAGTTTTTTTTCATCCCGAGATCGATTTTAGGATCCAGCATGCCTCCCAATCGGGTGTGTGCCCGGTGATCCTTTTCCGGTCGTTTCACATTCACACTACGGCCGTAGTGAAACAATGGCTCCATTTGATTATGTTGTGATACATAAGCAATATATATGTGTGTGTGTGTGTGTGTGTGTTATTGGCATGGCGGCAGCGAAAAAAGTCATTCGTTCAGGCACCGTGTGGTTGGTTGTGTGATTTGGGTTGTTTTGTGGAGCGAAACACGAACGGAAAGGATAATTGCTGCCGTCGAGGCGGTTTGGCTCGGCAATTTAGTAATTTGAGCTTTAAAAGGTAACGTAGCGTGTTGGCGAGCAGCGAATTCCACGCAAAGTACAGCAATTTAAAGAAAACTCGGAATAACACATGAATATACAAATAAATGAAACAATAAAGACGACAAAAAATAAGTAAATAACATTATTGAAAACAATAAATCTATACCAAATAATGGAAGAAAATAAAAAAAATAGTAAAACTCATAATAGAAAGCAAATAAAAAAGAAAATGAAAGAATAAACACTCGCATCAAAAGAACCGGACAAGAAACTGATAAAAACATCTGACTACGCGTCGATACTTTGCCGTTTCGTCAGCCATATACATAGCTTTGCCTCACGCTAGAAAGGCCTAATCAAAGAATTTACAATTGGTTCGTGAATATTTTTACGGTTCAAAGGTGGGCTCCTCGCTTCATTTATTTTGGCGTGGGTGTTTTTGAACACGAAGAAATCAAGCACAACCAATCAGGTGCAACATGAAAGGAAGCGCTCCGAACTGTTGATGTTGCTTCAGCAAAAGGACCCACGCACCCCGCACGCAGGTTGATTGCAAATCACTCAATGCGGGGTAGAACAATTGCTGATTGGAGGGAAAGGGAATGCTGCTTTCTGTTTTGTTTGGAAGCCGATTTATTTTACACGAGATAATGTTTTGGGAAACAAGATTCGAGAAAATCTGCCTCTCGAAGAACGTTTCAAGTTGTTTCAAACCAATAATTGCGACGAATAAATCTAAAATAAAGGGCAATGCGTATGATTGTCGTTCAGATTGCATACATTTAGGCTGAAAGGTCAATAATGCGCCTGATAGGTATGCAATTTGTACTACTACAAAGGTTTATTTAACCATAAAAAAACGTATCATAAGAATGTTTGACAGGATATTAAAGTTTTCAGCGTTTATTAATATGAACGAGTTTCGCGGCAATGAAGTTGTCATGTTCCAAGAAAAACTGATCCTCCTCCTAAGCGAAGTAAACTAACTAAAATGTACTCCTTTAATGGAAAACTAGAGCTCCCTCTAATGCGCGACACTTCTTTTCGCAAGATAGTATTTCCACCCCCATAAAATGGAGAGAAAAAGTTTCCTTGGCTCCTAACCTCCAGCAACGTATGGACGTTATGCTTTTAGAAACTTTTTCCGGATAATTTCCAGTTTATACGGTTTTAGAGAGGGTGCAATTTTTTCGCCTGTGCGGCTCCTAGTCGTTACCACCTTAAGGAGGGATCTAGAATAAGAATTTAGAGCGCTTGCCAAGGGAAGTCGTCTCGAGTTTTCGTGACTTTTCGCCCAATTTTTACTGTCCAATTTCTTAGGAAAACTTCTTCGGCAAAAAAAACGGCGAAAAAACCTTCTCAAGACAGCGCAATCAGACAGGCCCCAGTAATTGAAATCGTTTGCTTTCTCCACTGGATAACACGTACGACCCACGCAGGAGACGGCGGGAGGCGCAATGAAGGAAATCATAAAAAAAAATCAGTGCGTCTATCATCGGGGCCGCATCGTTTCGAAGCAAATTTGAAGCTACCGACGATAGTAATCATCGTCCGTGTGAGTCCGTGTCGGACGAGATGATGGATTTAAAGGCAGAGAAAGCGGGCATTTCTCTCGGTCGTTGCGTGGCGTTGAGAGTTTCGGGTGGGTAGGCTATGGCCCGACTGGCTGTGGCGAAGAAAACTAACCGAATCATCCGAGCCGGGAAGCGTATAAAAAATAATGGCACCCGACCCAGACGGGACACGCAGGATGGGAGATATTTTGCCAGGCGTCTCGTTCGGTCCACAGAACTAAACCTGTCTGTCATAAAAACCTAACATGCGGAGAGATAAAAAGAAAGCCGGAACGTCGGGAAACTATTCTCCTTGCTCCAGGAAGTCGTTCCGAGCGGGGGAATACCATTACGCAAAGGTGTGTATGTGTGTTTCGTTGCAGACGCGATGCCAATCTCGTTGGAGATTTTATTAGTCTTTGTGTCCAGAGAGGGATGGTGGAGTTCTCCCCGTCTGCCACCTGCATCCACCAAGGTCGAAGTCAACCCGAGTACAAATTGTACCACCTTTGCGAAGCAGGCATCTGTAGCAACAAAATGGATGACCTCTAGCTCATTTCGAGGTTCGATCGTAACCTTCGCCTCCCTGGTGTATCGTAATCAGGAGGGCAGCGGCAGCCTTCCCTGCTCAATAAAAAGCACCCCGACAGGGCATCAAAATGTGCAACGAAGGTGGCATTACGCGCGAGCGCGCTCGCTCCTCCCGAGACCGGAAATCAATTTATTATTTTATCTCCCTGCTCAGCTGGAAATAATGAGGCAAACCGTGCGTTCCGTGCCAGCGCAGTTTAGCGTCAATCGAACACGGGTAGACGTGCACTGTTGTGTGTGTTGTGAAGACCCAAGGACGGAGGAGGTCCCTCTGGGGATCGAATTTGACGATGGCGCGGACCGAATCTGCCGTCCCGATCATTACACGCCAGACGAACCGATGTCTGATGATGACGATTCTTGGTTTGGATGATGGTGGTCCAGCCAGGTACAGGAATCAATTGTTGAACATTGCATAGGTACGACGCGAAATAGGATATCGAAGCTACTTTCGAGGGCAGTTGAATGTGTGGTGTACATTTCAGTACACGATTCTTGAAAAGAGAAGATCTTAGTGCATGAATCGTTTGGAACTCCTTCATAAAAATACATCTCCAAACATGAACCTTTGCAAGTTCGCCTCTAGTTCGTCTGGAACTCATTCCATTCGAGCCGAACACAATAATTTCACTAAAAAATATGAATTCTCAGACCCGCTACTGGAACTGCTCGAATTCCAGCCCGGAATGAGCTATCGCCCACCGGCTTCCCACAGTAAATTATGCCCTTCATTCGACCACACACGTGCAAAGGCTCCGCTGGAAAATCGACAAAATACTCCAAATTCCAGCACACCACACACTCATACGGCGGCAGCGGCATCTTTTCCCCTGCGTGGAGACCTACCAATGAATAGAGCCCGGTTTCGAAGGGGCGATTTGTAATATGGAGCGCGCCCGCGCGCAAATCCAATGCATAATAATCATATGAAACCGGCAGCGAAATTAGATGCTCAACGGGCTGGCTGTGTGTGCGCCGCATATGGAATTCTATTTTCGAATTCTCTCGCCAAGTTGGTGCGGGATATTTATGATTATGGTGATGCCCGCGCACGGTTCCGACGAGGAGCCCGTTGTACATATGCAGCAGCCGAGGGTACGTACAGAACATTTGTAAAAAGGGAAAAAATCAACACTAATACCGGGGAGTGCACTTCACAGTCTGGCGGGATGGAATGCTGCATAATCACCTAGTGCCTGCACCTGGACGACGCTCGCTATGCGCGTTTGGGCAGATGGAAAAGTTAGAATTTATTCGCTGAATCGCACGGAATGCAACATTAGATAAAGTAGCGGAGGCCATTTTCTGCATCGCAGGGGGTGAGCGGCAGGTTTGAAAGGGAAGTTTTGGCTGCAAAAATGCGCTGGAATGTTCCTTTGTGTAAGCGGTTTTATTTTTACCTCATTTGATGGAAAAACTTCGCAGAAGCTTTCTGAGAGGAATTGTGTGGAATTTTACATGATTAATAAAAATAAGCTTAATGTTCTTCGACAGGGATATCTTTTCAGAAGACAAATTTTATAGCAATTGGATTATTAAGCTTAAAATAACTCCTTCAGACACTAATTGACTGCGTTGATTACAGACTTTGGAGGACGATAAACAAAATAACGCCTAAAAGTATGCAATTCACGAAATTGATCATTGCTTCTGTCGAAGATTTTACCGTAGATGGCGTTCGATGTGATTAAATAACTTTTTTTTTTAATTAAGTTAAACATTTTTAGCATACATCCGCATACACAGTAATACGTAATAAATTCGATTCAATTTGCCATGTGCAAATCTATGAACATTCCATAAAAACTCGCTTGTAAGATCATATCTACTTTCCTATTCATTAAACTAAATAGGCAATCAGGTAGAGTACGAACGAGCTTGATTAATCGTAACTCATCAATACGGTCAGCCAACCAACTTTCATGTTTAATTATCACCTCAAACAATCGACCAATTGCGGTTCGCTGAAGTGCCGTTTCAATGCTCGCCATGATTAACGAGCTGCCGCTTCCAAATAAATGCGAGTGAATGGCGAAAGTGAAGAAGCCAATCGGATGAGCGACCCGTAACATAATGCACCCACCCAAACACGGCGGGAGGAAATTGTGTTTCAACCAAAGGATACGTTTTATTTTCCGCCTCCATCTCCGCCCACTCCATTCACACGGCCCTCCGCCTCACGCGAGGGAGAGATGTTTGCTTTTATCGGTCCAGTCATCGAGCATAATTACTCTTCAAGTAGTCAGCTGCACTTCACATGGCCGGTGATCGTCGGCAGCAGCCTTTTGCCATCGTATCGATTTGTCATCGTACTGCGAAAAGGGGGCGTGGGCGTGCGATAAAAGTGACCACTCAATCGATTCTTTTGAAAGAAAAGCAGCCGCACAGAAGCGCTGGCGGAGCTTGGGACGCGCGGCTTTAAAAACGTTCTGCCACGTTCGGTATTGCAGTAGAATCAATAGCTTTCCTATCGGCTGCCAGGAATTGGACTGGACGGGCTTTAATGACGGAGAAGGTGGGTTGATTTATATGCGCTTGTGATGTTTGTGGGTGTTGAGGTTCTCCGGACTTGGCAGGTACACTTTTAGTTCCAACAATATCTCGAGTGCACCCTCTTGTAAGAAGGAACTGGTTGAAGTGAAAAAGTTAAGTAGGCATTATAGTTGGTGTCACAACTTTGAAAGGAAGGTAGCTAAAACCACGCTCATTGCTTTACTTTGATATATTTAAGGATTATAAGTGAACTAAGAATAAACACAGCAAATTGTGTGAAAGTTACACGAAAAAACAGACCCTTTTAAAGGATAAAACAATTCATTTCAAACACATAACATTTCAAACGCCTGAAAGTATGCAACATTTGAATATTAAAATTAACAACACCTCAGTGTATGCAATCTAACAAACGTTTTGTTTTCGAATTTTAGGCACATTTCAAGCGCCTGAAAGTATGCAACATTTGAATTTGATAATAACAACGCCTAAATGTATGCATGTTAACAAACGATCTATTTACGAATTAAGCGAAATTTGGATATTCAAAGAGCACCTAAAGAGCAGCTTTCTACTTTAGCTACGCTAACTAAATTATACTAAAATATCGTCTAGTCTGTGAAGCTATTATTGCATACAGCTTAACAAAAACAGCGTTACAGCAGACAATAAACTCGTTCTAGCCGCGATCCTGATGTATCTCTTCATTCTCAAGCATCTTCAAGATCAATCTTCTTGCAGGGCGCCGCAAAATATGACCACAATTAAATTTTCCCGAAAAAGAGCCGCCCCGACACCTTCGACGGTGTGTTTACGGTGAAGCCGCTACATTACCAGTTTCCCGGGCGTTAATAACACCTTGTTCCGGGGGATGAGGCACACGCACACTTCCACAAGCACACCCCCGAAGCTAGGATTCGAACCACGGTTTCGACGAGCGCGAAGGGCGCGCTTTTCTCGCTCCCTTCGCAAGAGGAGTCCACAAGATTGAATGAAAATTTAAAAAGATGAATTTAATAATTCACAGCGATTCCGGCCAGTAAGCCACCAAAGCGGCACCACCGCCGTCGCGATTGAGAATTTTCCCGGAACCATTTACCGGGGCCCGCCTTTCCTCACAGTGGGAGCGCATTCTGGCACGGTACAACCTCATCAAATAGCCCACGGGCTCCCGCGCGGCTCCGAGTGGGTGGGAAAGCGCGCCACGGTGGAAAATCGGTGCGGTGTCGCAGCGGGAGGGGGACGAAAATGAGCGTGCTAAGGAACAAAAACACCCGCCGGGGCAAAGCGTGTCTTTTTTTTTGCGCGCGCGCTCGTGATGCCGGGGTGTCTTTCCGTTGCTGTTGTTTCGCTGTTTCGTGCACTCCGCGTAAACGCCAGCCGCTTTGTGGGCAATGAATTATTAATCGAATGACGGTTTTGCTCCGTCCGGTGGCAAAGGTGCGCTGCCGAGACGCGATACGGAGAGGGAGAAGAAACAATACCGATGAGATTAGGGCGCAAGAAGCGCCCCCGAGGAATTCGGGCGAGGAAAGCCCGATTTTGGCCGAAAAGTTCCTGCTGCTCGATGTCAATTTAACTTGTAATGAGCTTTGTTCGAAACTTTTTATTGTCACACCACGGCCGGGCAGGCGATGATTCCGGCGGTCCGTCCGTTTTCCAGCGTCCTCCCTTCTCCTCCTCTTCCTGGTCCTGGTCCGAGTGTTGTGTTTGGTGGGAGATTAGATTTTGTTTGTGAAAATTACGGCGGCCCTGCGTTGGGCGATAAATAGGCGGCGTAAACGATTTGATAGGATTAATTATGGCTGTGCCGGCCCGCTGATCCGACCCACTTCCGTGCCGGGCACGTTTCGGGTGTAAATGGATTGTCAAATGGAGCGCGCGCGATGGCTGGCCGTTGTTTATTGTTGCGTTCGGGAATTTGGGGCGGCTGTGGGGTATTGGGGGATGTTTGGAGATTCCAAAGTGGCAGGAGACGAAAATTCTCGTTCATTGAAGCAGATTGTACTTAAGAAGCGTCATACAGTAGGTAAAAAAGATGGCTTTAAACTGCGTCGAAAACGATCGCGAATGAAAAAGTTATTTTTTCATTTTTTCAGAAGTTGAAAAATTTCTCAATTTTTTTCAATGATTTTCAATAAATTTTGCAAATTTTGTTAAACATTTTCCAATTAACTATTGCATTAGAATGCTCAGTGTATTATAAACAACTGGGATAAGAATATTTTCAATTTATTTGTCGAATTTCGACTGAAATTTTTAATCGATTTTCTCAAGATTTTCACTTCGAGTGGAACTTCACAGTAGCCACACTTGTTTTCAACTATTTTCAGTACGCTAGGGACATGAAGCATAGAAGAACTAATGGATAATTGCAACTTTTGCTTCTTATCACGCCTTTAAAGACGACGGGGAACGCCTTACGTGATAATCTTCAACGCCAATGTCACCTCGCCAGGTAGTGGCCGGCCAGAGAGCGCTTCAGAGCGAAATCCCCGTTCCAGCCGCACTTTGTCAAGGCGCTGTGGCGCACAAAACCGGATGCTATGCATAATGCATGACATGCACGAGCGAGTATCCGTGTGCGGAAAAATTCCCACCTCTCCACCCTAGTAGTAAATGGCCTTTTCCATTAGTCGAAATAATAAGCAACCGAAGCAGGCTCTGGTACATCGTGCTGGCTCCGGGTGGTGCATTAGGCCCGTCGCACGGGGCAAAAAGGGACGGCGGCGTAAATGTGGGAACATTCACAGTCAGACCACCGGGAGACTGGTGTTTCTTTTTTAAGGGTAAACGTCGTTCATTACGACAAAATACACTTACCGACCAAGCGGGAGCAAAATGGCGAGTTAGATGGTTCGTTACGTTCCACATATGCGAGACACACTCACACACGGTTAGGGCAACGGCTCAAATGGGTTTTTATTTGCTCCTGTTTCTGCTCAGCCGTTTACCTAAAAGTCCGCACACTGTCACACAAGCCTCTTTGCTTAATTGTGGCTTAGGACCTTGTCTTGTTTGTGGAATGTTTTTGCGCTCGCCTGTCGCCCTTTGCGTTGGAGAGGCTGCACACCGCAAGACAGGGGACGGGAAAAAAGTATCCCTCTCCGAAGTCTCCAATCCCGTGGGTTCACTTTGGACGATGTTTCTGTGTGTGTTTTGCTTCCAGCGCACTCGGTTTTTCAGCGTAATTCGCTCCAAACGGATATACAAACATGTGGGAGACTAAACGCGGTGGTTTAGTTGAAATTGTTTCGCTCTTAACCTGGTCGGCTAGGGGAGCGAACAGCGCCAGCACCAACAGAGAGACGTCCGAATGATTACCTTCCTGAGGGGATTTCCCATCGAGTGAAGTCTTCGGGTTTTGATTGAGTGCTGCGCCCCCGTTGCTGCCGGAGGACCGTCCGGGGCCATTAAGATTTGCATGAACTTTACCTTTCGCAGTGCTCCCACCTGCTCCTAGAACCGGGAAAGACTGGGAGGATCCGAGACGTCCGTCCCGGTGGATCGTTTAAAATGGGAAGTTTCGCACGGAAACTTGCGCACCCATTACCGGGGCGGAAAACTTATGGCCATAAGAATTATACCCAATACCCCGGGCGTCCGCGGGCAGATATCCCGTCGAAAATGACAACGAAAAACATCTCTTCAAACAACAAACTTTACCGCAGCTCTCACTCACACGTCCGGGAATGCCGCGCTTAATAGCCGTCCGAGCGGAGAGCTTCCTGGTGCGAGAGAGAGTGAGAACTCTGGGAACGCTGGGATGAATTTATAACCGACTTCAGAAGTCATAATTATCCCGAGATGCTATAAATTCTGCCCGTAATTATTTCTGTGCATTAAGGAGCCACCGTGTCTACCAGGAGGGGCGATGGAGAACGGACCAAAGATTAGTGTAACTTCGCTGCCAACTCTCGAAAGTCTGGGGCGCTCTTTTTATCGCATGCGGACGGCGCGCCGTTTTCCCCTGCTGGCGCTGATGACGGATCGACGGACACGCGGCCAAGATGGCGGCGCCGGAACGCCAAACTTGAAGACGACTGATCAGACGTTCGTTTCACCCGTCGTCGTTGCCGGACACGGACATTCAGATTTGCGAGCGAGCAGGAAAAGTTCCAAACGAGTTAAGTCATTTGGTTTATTAGCACTGATGTAATTGCAGTCGTGTTTGTCGGCAAGTCGAGGCTGGAGTAGTTTCGTTTTGAGGCACCGTGACAGTCTCAATCGTGGGGCCAGCAACTCAGCGTTGAGAGATAGCCCGTTTTTATTGGTCGGCCGAATGGAATTAATTTACGCTGTTGTTGTCTGATTAAACGTCGCCAGCGGCTGACGAAGGATGAACGTTAGTTGGCCATTTGGCAGCGTTCTTTGTCAGTTTTTTGGTCCTTCGAACCGGATTGTCTGAAGTGACACTACGGGGATCGAAAGAATCACTTGCTTTTAGGCAAATATTATGGAAATGAAATATTTGACAATAATTGTATCTACTTGCGTTCCATCTAGATACAATAAAAGTCCTTATCATATCCGGAATTCTTGGTCTCATCCTACGTTAAATACCTGTGACAGTAACAATTGCTAAAAGAAATCAATGACACCGCGACAACAACCGCTCTCGAATCTCGGCCTCTTGTTTTGATGACATCCAGCTAACTTCTTACCCTCTCTTCAGCCAATCAACGAAAACCCAGAGCCTGTCTTGGCGATAAATCAAGCGACACAAAATCACAACTGCCGGGGGGGTTAAATATTTACCGCAACGCAACGCATACACATAAATCCTCGAACGGTTTTATTAAACGAAGCAACCACCCAAGAACCTCGCCGAGCAAACCGAGTGTTATTGCTACGGATGATACGGGGAATTCGACACGGCGAAAAACAAACTGACGGAGCCACTCTTGCCTCTTTCGCTCACTCCTTTCGCTACGGTCTGGTGAAAAGTTCCGCAAACCGTTGCTCCGGTGGTTTCGTGATGGGGAGGCGAAAAAGAAGGTTAAGAAAAAGTCAACCCATCCGCATCCTTCAATTCTTGCCAAGATCCTACCAATCGATGACAACAAACCGATTCGCAGTCGGCGGCAGGAGACAGACAGATACAGACGGCCGTGTGAGGAGGCCCGTCCGACAAAAGTCTCGTGATAAACGAACCAAATCAACATCACGTCCTGTTCTTGCGCCTTTTCCGCCGGGGACACGGTACAAACTTTTCGACAATCCGATTCCACCGCGTCTGGGGATGGGATGGGGTTTGTGTTTTGTGTACGCTCATTTCAAAGTCCCCTGGCCCGACGGGAGAACAAACAGCGCGACATTTTTGCTACGTTACTTCACTTCAAGGACACACATTGCTCGTCTCCTGCTCAAGGCACACATCAGGATCAGGCCCCCGCAGAAGGGGCCAATTTTCCCGGAAGGGAATAAACGGATTGAAAATGAAGCCCGGGAAAGTGTTTTCTTTTTGGTTTGGATGGTGGTGAGCGAATGTCTCGTAGGAACGTGTGCGTGAAGAGTGTGCGTATGTTGCGATGAGTGGATTTTTCTTTCTCACCTGGGGGACCTTTCGAGGTTGGTCTTTTTCTACTTTGCAGCAAGTGCGTTGCGATATGATTTCTCCGGAGAGAAGAAGGCGGCATCCATCCATTCGGAATGCGTCGAGGACATGGTAAGATTCTCGTGTTGGTGGAAATCGTCCTCGGGGGAAAGTAATACGCGCCCGATGTACTGTCGAAGAAATTTTTCGTGTAGACGAGCTCCACGGAAAGAGGTAGTTCTTTGGAAAAGACTTAGCGCTGGTGCGGTTCGTCGTCTAGATCGTCGAGAACACATTGGACGTTTGTCGCACGCAAGCTGGAACATATTGCAGCAAATAAAACGGCTTACTTGAAGCTTCCGAATCCGAATTCTTGAACAGCTCCTGTCCGGGTATAACAGTTTAGCTCAACTGCTGTGCGGCACGGACTCTGATTGAACAAATTTGCTGCCCACATCGGAGCCCGAAAACCCAAATGAGCCTACTATACTGTCCGAGCCGAAACTCAAGCCCAACCCGCAATCAACTCAGGGCATCCGAAATTGAATTACACCTCATCGAGAGCGGCTCGATTGATCCACCGATGACAGTTGTGCTCTTCTCCAAGTTCGACGTGACCGGTGGGGGAACGAAGAACGACATAATGTGATGAGTGGATGAAATCTGCTTCCGAAAAGTGATTCGATTCGGTATCGAGGACAAACCGAACCTCACAAACAATCAATGACAAAACTCGGGTCCGAACAAAATGAAATTGAGCTTCACTTCTTGGAGCTGCGGAACGGGTGATTGGCGTTAGTTTGTAAATCGATTGGCTGGTGTATGTAAATGCGTTAGGAAAATATTGGTTTGCTCGCTTTGAGAAGTACTGCGATGGAACAGAGAGATGCGTGATTGACATTTAAAGAACTTGCCTTTTCATTACTCCTTCTAATGTTTGGAGCAATAAGAGACTTGCTGCACGCACGTCATGCTGTCACGATGCAATAAAATACATTTCTGATTATGTTGGTATGTTTTCTCTGCAGAAAAGAAACGTACAATTCGATCAGAACCAACCTCGGTCGGTATGGAAAGCCACAGAAATGCTGAACGCCAGTTCGGCACGAAAAAGGTTCACTGTAGGAAGAATTTTTCATTTATTTCACAAGCACCTCTCCCCGCCATACATCCCCACTTCTCTCATACGGTGGATTGCATGTGAGAATTAGGTGTGTAATGGCACGGCAGCAGCCTTTGGAGCATGTAAACGCGCGGAGGAATGGAAGCACGTCCCGTACGAAATGTGACCGTACGAAACTCATTCCTCTGGTGGGTGACCCCTCTCCAATAAAAAAGAGAACCTCAATTTTCACAGTCAATTACCAGGATTGAACACAATTTCGGTGTGTATGGTGGAGCCAACCGAAACGCTCCAGGAAGAGAAAGCCCGAGACGAGCACAGGGTGGTAACTTCTCAACTTTCGAACGAAGAAATTTCGTTTCACAAAAGAAATCGCCAGAACACGCTCGCGCGGGGGGAAGAAGAAAGAAAATGTTCTCGAACTTATTTCAATCTCACACACCGCCTCCAACCGCCACAGCCCGTCTTCCTCCTTTTAACGTTGCTGCATGTTTATGGAGGTTAGGGAGCTGTGTGGTTGTGGAAATATACCAAGCGATCTCGAAAACGTGTCGAACCGTGGTCAAGAACTATGGGAATTAAAGCTTTTTTTTCTTGTTCTTGTGTGTGTGTGTGTGTTGGTGTCAAACAGACCAAGAGATGTATAGCACACGAAGAACCCGCCACAATGCTGCTTGTTGCTGGGTGGATTCTACACGTCGTCTTGATTCTGGGTAAGCTGAGTCGATGGTAATCGATGAGCCCCGTTTGAGCACCACTCGGCGGCTAGAGCGAGTAAGGAGAGAGCTTTTTGGTCCTTCGAACCGGATTGCTTCGAAAAACGTGCCCGGAAGCCGTCCGGAATGCATCGTAAAGAGATTTTTTGGTCAAGAGTACACACAATTAATCAACTCTCTGCACGACGACGTGATAGCGATTGCAGTCTGGTTGAAATATTTCCTTGCTTCACTTACGTGAGATTGTGGAGTCTTGTGGAGGAAGGGCGTCAGTTTTCAAGAGATGGTTTAAGAAGACTTCATGATAACCGAAATCGTTTCTTACCTGTAAGGAAAAGCAGAGAAAAAAAGAAATATGTTAGTATCAAGAATATCTTTAATGAGTTTAAATAACATCTATACCAGCTCAAGTTCGCAACCTAACCTCAACCAGCGCTTGCTCGGCTGGGCCGGTGCTCGCCTCATTTATCATAGCACTTCTTGCGAGCCAGCCCAACAGAAACCACGGCGCTAATCACACTCTTCATTAACTTCATTCAGTCTCAATGGCAACGGCTAATTAAATGCACCACTAGCTTAAGTGCACGACCGGATTTAAAACGCATTCATAATCGCCGACTCACGAGAGCAAGCAGCCGGTGGTGCCCGCCAGCAGGAAGCCACCGAGATACGGATTTCGCCGTCATTGATCATTTATGAACAAAGCGAATCCATTTTTTCTCTGCTTCCTGTTCTGTCCTCCTGCGGTGTGCGGATGCATGTGAGCTGGAATTAATAATTTCATCTGCACGCACACCCACAGCGGGCGAATCAGCGAGCGCAAGTAAAGCTTTCTTCCGACAGTTTTAAATCGTTTGTGATGAGAGTGGCGAACGAACAGCCAGAGTGAAGGCACACGGGGTGGGTGCTTGGGGTTGTAATTAAGCTGATCGGTATCAGTGTCTCGTAAAAGCACGAGAAAAAGGATCCAGTGCCAGAGCGACGAGAAAAGCGGCGAAAAATCATCCCGGGAACCCTTTCATCCTTTCCAGCGTGTGCAAGGAGGACTTATCGCGCACGGCTCCTCGTATTATCGTCGTTGCCTCGGACGGCAATAGTTCCCGGGCAGCAAAGCTTTACACATACACAGAGAGAAGGGCGTAAAAAATACAATTAATTATTTCATAATAATGTTGATCCTGATGGCGACGGTGGCGCTGCAGCCGACCGAGGATTTGCACCACGAGATGGATGGATAAAACAAACAGGGCTAATGCAGCCGGGAACATCAAACGGGAGGCTGTCCACAAATGGAAGGTGGCGGCAGCAGCAATCCGTAGTCATTTATCTTGGAGAAATTTTATTAAATTTTCATCACACTCTCCCGGTCTGTTAGTTAGTCAGTGGACGATGTAAGTTTTTTTTTCGTCCCGATGCGCAAAGAATGTAATAATGGAATTTTTGTTCGCCTTTTTTTACTGGACTGGACTTTCAAAACTTCCAAACCAAACAGAAGACACACATACACATCAGTTGGCTTGAGAAACTGACGCAAACCACTGCAGTAATTAAAGGAAGGCACATACAGCTGAGAGAAAAACGGATATCTGTACGATTCCACGGACCGGCTTCCGTTCATTAACTGATTCGGAATGGCGTCTTTCACTCTACATCTTTCTCTTTCGCTCGGAAACCACCAGCCACACTACTGGCGGTCCTTGATTCGGTCACGTACCTTCCTCGAGACGAGGAACCGGTGAATCCCGAGAACGAGGTGAAATAAATTCATTTATTTTATCAAATTACAAATGAATTTCAATGTAATATATTATTTGCGCTGCTGCCTGTCCAGCTTCTCAGCGCCTGGGAAGGGCAAAGGCCACCCGGCCGGTGAAGGTGTAATGCAATTAGAGCGATTCGGTTTTGGCTTTGACTCCGCAATCGGATGGATTGCGTCGGTTGGGTGTGGGCGTCATTAATGGAGATGAAAGTAGCGCTCCTTGCGTGTGTCCTTCGTGGAGTGTGATTTTATTGGACGCAGGACGCGATTTCCTATCGGGGGCGTACAATGCGGTTAAATAGATTAGATATCGAGGCGTTGGCTGTACCGAGCGCGGTTGAGTGACCGTAGAAGAGTGGGCCTGTGTTTGTATCTATATTTCATCATTAACCATCGATAGGGAAGACGTGAACAGTCGATCCGGAAATAGATTTTTCTTGACGTTTATACTACTGATTTTCCAAAGGAAAGCATCAATATTGACGGTTGGAGGCAAGGGTTAATTATTTAGTTTAATGTTTTGTTCATAGATGGCGCTACTGGTAGCTTAGTGTTTTTTTTAAATATTTTTTTCATTTTTATAAGAAAAATATTAAAGCTTGGACATATAAAATTCGTTCAAATATAGAACAAATACAAGCAACAAGTTTTGTTGCTAAACAACCCAGCACTTAAGTCGTCCACCAAGCATTTCTTGTCACAACAAACAAAATGCTAATTATCGACCGATTACCCGATCGTCACCGCGTCGACGTCGTCGTCGACGGGCTTTCGTTATGGCAAAACACTTCGATTTTACCGGAAGTAGCCAATTTTTCCGGCCACGGCTATCCTCCCCTTCTTCACCACAAGCGCCAGCCAGCTCAGCTAATGGAAAAAACACCATAAAAACACAAAGAAAAACGACTAAAAGCGCCCGTTCCCGTACCTTTTCCGTGCAACGAAACATAGGGTTCGGGCGCTCGTTTCCTCTCGAACGAGTGAACCAAAAAGGAAACAACGGCAAACGCCCGGGCTGCCGTTGCGGTGACTCGCACCGGAAGGTCATTTATCATCGTCACCCGGAACGACGCCGAGGACGACGGGCGCGACGGGCGACACACGAAGAAGAGGAAGAAAAAAAAACAACAACTTTGCAATAATGTGGTACTACCCCGGACTAGGCTGCCACACGGTCATTTGCGGCCGAAAAACTTATCGCAAAGCGATTTCGGTGGGAGGGGCGCAAAAAAAAGGATATTCCACCGGTCCTAGCCGGTCCGCGGTCGCTTTCTCCCGTTTCCCGAATTTTCTTAGCTGAGTGGAATAAAATTGTCCTTCCGCCTTCCGCACTGCGTTGTGCGCGTCCCAAGCCGCAGTTAGGCCGTACACCAGAAACTAGGCAAAACTTTGGCGTCCCCAAAACAAAACTGTAAGAAGAAACCGCCGGTGATGGTGGTGATGTTGAAGGTATCAGGGTAAAACCTCATCCAATATGCAGACGGGCACAGGCACGGTGTTTTTTTGGGGAGTTGGAGCTAAACGAATTTAAAATGAGCCTCAAACGCCATCTTCAACCAACAGACCTCGACAGGAGGCGATATGGTATATGGTGGCGTGGAACAGTGCGTTTTTTTTCTTTTTTTTTAGACATTCCGTAACGTCTCCCCGGAAACTGGGAAGACAGAAACTGCATCGAATCATCATCGTTCTTCGCCGAAACCAGCACCCCCGCATCAGCATCATCATCATCGCGATAAAAAAAAACATAGTGCAAGCATTGCAGCGATGAGGGAAAAAATCAACCACCCTTGCACGTAGCCTAAATCTAGGCGCTTTCTTGTCCCAGCGCAGCAAAAATTGGAAAATATATTTATTTCCTTCAATTCTCGCTCCACCGTGGAATTTCCTTCCGATTTCTTCCGGCTATTGGGGAGCCTGGTGGTTGTGGTTTTGTGTGTGTGTGTGTTCCGTTTTCCGGCAAACGGCACCGGGTAGCCGGAAACCCACAGTACCATCCTCAGACGGGTCACGGTGAGGATGCATAAAGTGCTTTATTAGTATTCAAAAGGTATTTTCGGGTAGTTCAGTCTGGCGGTCGCATCGGTCTGCATCACGATCTGTTTTTACACACCGCCTCACTCACACCCGCACACTCGAAATCTGTACGCTTTTTTTATATCCTTCCCATTGCGGGGGCTCGAGGCAATAAAAGTCTTCGAAATAAAAGGAGGAAGAGATTCCCATCCAATCGGAACGCCGCTTCTGCATTCTGCCCGGCGGACACTGTACTGAATATTCGATGAAAAATTCCAACCACTTCCAGCGCTTACTGCTCTGTCCACCTGAACAATAGTAGCCACCGTGCAAGACAGAGCTGGAATGCGCCGGGAGCTTCCTTCACAGTCGGACAATGAGTGACAGCCGGAATGGATATTCTTCTGGTGCGTTTGAGCCAATCGGGTTTTGATGAAAATCGTTTCCACGAAAGAGGAGCTCGTTAGAGAGACACGCTGCCGCGCATTGTGAAATGCAGTTTCTCGACTTTGCATAGGGGGGTAGGGGGGGGGGGCAAGCAACCCGGACACGTCGCCCCGCACGGGAGCGCGACGCAATGAAAACCCGATGAAGCCTGTACGTGACCGGGTGATTAATGAAGGTTGGGTCATCTTTTTGTAGTTTATTTAATTCTCGCAAGAAAAAAAAACGGAGAAAAAATGGGGCGATAGTAGCAGGAGGATGACAAAGGTTTCTTCAAAAGAGATTAAATACTATATAATCCGCCTAAAAGTATGCAAACGGCTTTACTTATTTATTGCAAGTAGTAACTGTTATGACTATTTTGTAAGTACGTGGAGTAAGTTAACAGATGAAAGTGTTGTTATAGGCATAAGAATTTTACAACACAGGTTGCATACATTTAGGCGCAAATTAGAATAATCACCCTGTAATGATGTACTTTTAAATTGATGTTTCCTACGGAATTTGCATTCATTGCATATTTTTAGGCGTGGAAGGTTCATCATCATCACAAGTTAATTTGCCACTGCAATAATTTAACAGCCAATTTAACGTGTCTCTATAAGTATAGCATCTAACAGCTACGGTCGACCCTTACACGCGCAAAGCGATTGTTTTTGTCCAATAATTTTCATTAAACTTGTCAGCAAAAGCGGTTAAACGGAGATCTCCCCCGCTGGAAAACTTCGACGAGAGCTCCCGAAGACATCACCGACAGTGCGGAGGGAAAACTCGACAACAACATCGCCATCATCACGCCGATACATTTTTTTCGGTTGCTGCTGCTGCTGCATCACGTCTTCTAGTTATTAAACTTTCGTCGTCAAATAAACCAAGTCACATTTGGTGATAATGTTTTCCGTTCACTTTGAAATAAACATGGTACCGCGCGAGTCAGACCCCTCTCGCTCGCTCTCTCTCTCTCCTTCTCTCTCTCTCTCTCTCTATCTCTCTCTGTACCCTGCGCCTGCATAGGTTTGTTTTGCGAGCAGCAGAGCGCGCGTCACACGGAAAATAGCTGGTTTTAATAATTAGAAAAGTTTTTACCAATCTCGTTCGGCGACGACGGCGGCCCGTGTGGCGACATCGTTTTGACGATGTTGTTTGCAGGGCTGCGCTGCCTTTTTCGATTGCCCTTGATGGTGATTATGATGCCACCGTTGGTGTCGCTATTTTGGACGGCAGCATGCTCTCCCTCTCCCGCACAGCAGGCAGTGCGCCGCCGGATTGGGTTAATTCAATTTTGCCCGATGCCCACTCACACCCGGCCGGGCCGGGAACAGCGACATCTATTGGCGGTGTCACAGCAGCACACTTTGATGGTGATAGAAAAGAAAGAGAGCAAAAAAGCACACACACACACACGCGCGTGCCCGCCACGGGATGTGATCATCGCAGCCAGTTTCCGAACGAGTTGATTACGAGAATGTCGTTCGGATGTGTAAGGCGGAAAAGGGTAGGAAAAACATCTAACCTCACTCTTCTTGGAAGCGGCTAGTCGAGGAAAAAACTTTTCCAAGGCAATCACACTATCCCGCACAACGACTTGGGGAGCAGGCATACAAAAAAAACAGATACCTCCCGCTGCGCTACGACTGGCCGGCTTCAAGCGCAGCGGGTAGAGCTTTCTAAGCTTTTTTTCTTCTTGAAAGGCTTTTTTTTCTTCTTCTTCTTCTTCGCCTTGATCTTCCCGCTCGTAGAGCCACGTGAGAATTCCGCACGCCGGGGACAAATTCAGAGTGTGTCGTTGTAACTTTGTGGAGGGTTTCGTATTTTCCAGCAAAAAAAAGCAACAAAAATGCAGACACACTCGAACGCACTAGTAGGTGGCGCTGGTAGGGTTCGAACCCATACAGGCGCACGTGTGTATGAATTATTGAATTAGTTGTAATGGTCTAACGAACCATATTAGTATCCTTTCCGTTTTCCAGCCCGGCATCCTGTTCTGCAGCGTTGGCTCGTTTCGCATGGCGTTCGAATGGTTCTATCGGGGCAATCTTTAAAGAAAGCTGACCCACCCGTCGATGGCGTTTAAAGCCACGTGTTCGGTGCTTTAGAGCGATCCCTTGCGGGAAATACTTATGAAACTGGCTAATGAAGCGTTAATGAAGCACGGATAATACATTCGTGTAGTGTGAATTGCATACTTTCAGGAGGATGAATGCATCGCCAAAAGGTTATGCAATCTTTCAGTGTTTAATAATAAACAATAAAAGGCATAACTTCAGGCGTAGCAAAACACAAACTAGAGCGAATTGCATACTTTCAGGCTGATAATGAAAATAAACGCCATAAGTTATGCTTACCTTGACAATTGACCAATTGTTTAAGAATTTTAATCGAGAAAACTTTCAAATAACCATGTCTTCTTATGTTCGAAGAACTAATATTCAAACTACCATGTAAAAACACCCAAACCGTAACGAAGCAAGTATGATGGAATTCGCTCTTTTTTCTCTCTTTCTCACAATCGTGGAAAGAAACGACGACACGTTCCGGCCGGGTTCGGCTGGCTGCAATTATTCTTCACCATCGTAATTTGCACGTAATTCGGCAGCTGCGAACGTGCCGTCAAAGCTTAATGAGACAACGGCGCCACCGTCACCATCGCCGTGTGGCAGGAAACGGGCGTACCGAGCCCGAAAATGCGCGGAAAAAAGCCGGAATGACTAATTTATGCTCCGAGAAGAGCAGCGTGGGACGATGGCCGGGTGGTACAATATTCTTTCCCACTACATTTTCATCTGCGTATGGCGCGGCCAAAGGAAAATAATCATCACCGGTCCGGTCCATCCCTTTACTTGCGCCCGGCCAGCCAATGCGCGGCTTTGTTTTTCCTCATAAATGATGAGGCGGAAATCGTTCGGCGAAAAAAAGGGAAAACCCGCGTAGTTAATAAAAATTGGTCCTCTTCGCGTCCGCGAGTGGAGCTGTTGTTTGTCTCTCTCTCTTTTGTTGGGTTCAATTTTTGTTTGCTTAATTTTGCAGTCGTTTGGACGACGAAAATGAATACCACGCAAAAAAAACGGTGACATCAGTTTGAGTACATTTTCCTTTTGTTTTTTTCTCGGTTTCTTTCTCTTCCCCATTCTCGGTTTCCCTCTACGAAAAGCCCATAAAATTCATCCCCCATCTCCGCTCCACAGGGATTACATTCGGACCGGGAAAGGACAGTGTGCTATAAAAGTTGACAATTACGGTCAAGAGAATGGACATTTTCCATCCGCCGCATCACCGCGCGGCCAGTCTCCGGGCGCGAGCAAGGTCAACTTCGTGCCCGAGCAGCTTCCCATCCATCCGTCGTGCGGTGTAAGTGAAGGAAGGCGTGGAAAGCAAAAGTCGAACACCGCACAACTAGCGCCATCTATATGCGCCGCACGATTTCGCCTAATGATAATGGAGTGTGCCGGGGAGATATTTCGCATTTTCACATTGCGCTCGGGGACCTCCGCAGCCACCAGCTGACCAGCTGGGGGTGTGTGTGTGTGTGTGCTGGCGTTTTATGCGTCCACCCTCCGTCGGGCGACGTGCTGAGCAAACATTAGCGCGACGGTGGAGTTCTTAGCGCGTGGATCAGGTTTCCGCCCATCAAGGCACTGTTTGGCCGGGCGCAATTTTCATCATCATCGGAACTGCGGGAGGAAACGCTTTTAGCACGGCCCGGCTTACGCATCTCGCACGTGCATCCGTCATGTTGCGAAAAAGGCGAGAAGAACGACTTTTTCCGACACTTCACTTATGAGGTGAGCTCTGAGCGGAATGCTTATAGACTGCGGTGGACGTATGGAGCAGAGCTGAATGTCGCATCTGGTTGGGGTTGCTTTGCACGAGAGCACTAAGAAGGCGAAGGGTTCGTTAGTGTGAACACAAGCTGTCGTTTTCGATATTATCTCTTGAAACAAATCGAATGAATCCACAGCTTTCATACCGGAGACAATACACAGTACACGCTTCGACGCTTCGACACTAGCGCCATCTCGCGGCAAACAACACTGTTGACAGTGCAATAATCACCGTCGTGCGGGACTTTAATTTCAATAATCTCCAACGCCTGTTACTCCAAAGCGAGCTACGCACACATATAAATGCCCACTTATTAAGCCTTTCGTTTGAAAAGCCCTAGTTTCAATCTTCCCGGCCCTAATCCTCGTAGGCTTAACACGCTTTCCCGTCGCGTTGGTCGAGCCCAAGGCGCTGGCGCTACTTTCTTCGCCCCGATATCGCGCTTCGTTTTTCCACTTTGATTTTGCTCTCCGTACCGACCTAACTAGCAACACTCAATTTGTAGCCTCCTTAAGGGGTGGTTGGCGAAAACAAAAGAAGCAGCAAAAAAAGCATAAAATGGAAACACAAACCAACCCGTTATCCCGCGTCGTGGCCGGGCGCCAGAAAGGGATGGAAAGAAAGCGCAGCAGTAGTAGTAGTGGCACGAGAACCGGGAGTATTAAGATTTAATTACATCATAAATAATGTTAATTGCATACTTAATGCTGCATTTTCAGCAAGATTTTTATAGCATCGGGTAGTGCAGAAAGAGAGAGATAGAAGGAGCGAAAGAGAGAAAAAGAGAGAGCGCATCGCCGGAGCACACGCGACCCTCTCCAAACGGAGTGGGAAAAATCGATTCTCAGCCTTCCTTTTGGGCGCGACCGGGAAGAGCCAGAGTGCCAGAGGAGCCGTTACAAGGACAGCGGACCTCCTTCGCCGTCTTACCGCGCCGGGATGGCGGAGGCGTGGTAGTGTGGGTTGCCCTAACGAGGCTTCTTTCCGGTAAATTGCAAGCCGGAAGGAAGCCGCGGGTTTTCGCAGACGCAGAGAAGTGGTGATTTAAACGATTGTTATCTTGTCTAACGTAGTGTGTGCTCAACTACGACGCTGGAAGAGGTCAGCACACGCTCGACGACGACGGGAGCACCTTTACGACTGCGGGAGGTGAGCGCTGGTGCCTTCTTTTTGCGTTCCACTAGCAGGGCTCTCGTTCTCGCGCCCGGCGCAAACCGGCCCGGCTGGATAATCTTTTACAAGCACGGAATTTTAAGCTTCCAATTATAGCGCTCTTATGTGCTTTCGTTCGGTGTGAGCTGAAGACGCGCAGAGGACGACGGGATGGATTGTGTTGCATCAGTTTGCGTGTTTCACTCGAATTAGCGCAAGTTACACACGGTACCTTCCCGAGTGATAATTGGAGTTTGCTGTACATATTTAAAGTTTTTTTTTTAGTTCGCGAATATCTTTCGAACAGAATAGCAACAATCAGAAGCATTTGTTTAAAAATGGATATGATCGTTATGAGCATACTTTAAGGCGTTTTGGGGACGGTTAAAAAAAATGCCGCCAGATGGCGTTATGATGATGACTGAGAGTGCCTCGTTTAAATTAAGTTTCGTTGAAGAATTAAATATAGATATAACATATTCGGCTCCTTCCTTATTGCATAAAAAGTCTTACATACGGTGTTCGTTTCGGAAAAAAGGAAAAACGGATCCGAACCATCCTCGTAACCAACGTCGAGAGCGCATATCATCACAGCCGTGCCCCGCCGGCTAAAGCTCGAGTTTATTTTCACCCGTTAGCAGGATTTTTCCGTCACCCCGGTGGAGGGCTGCAGCTTATCAGCGCGCCCGGTAATAAATTATTCAAGCTTAGCCGTAATGCATCGTGTTGGCAGTTTTCGTTCACTCTCTCCTTTACGTGCGCCGTTTTCTTCTGTTTCACTCTCCGTTTCTAGTGCCACTCGTTCCGGAGCCGAGCGCGACCATTTTGCATACGGCCAACGGCAACCTCCGGAGACCAACAACACACGCCAGTTGCTGCTTATTTGGTTATTTATCATTTTCCACCTTTCTGGCGCGCGCACTACAACCCTTCTCGCCGTGTTGTCAACCACGCACACCACGGCGCGGACGACAGCCGGGGCCGGTGACAGATTTCGCTTCCGTGTGCCGGGAGCGCCCCCCCGTCGGAATGTCTCGGTCGGAAGAAAAGTCACTTTGGGCGAATTTTTCCATCCATCCAGCGGCCGATCGCTGTCGTTTTCTGCCCTGCGATTGCGATGCGGAAGCGGAAGCGGTGCATGCAAATGCACCAGCAGCAGCAGCAGCAGCAGCAGTGCACGTATGGGAAAAGTTTCCACACGCGAACGTAAGCCGGAAGGGTGCTTCGTAGTCGTTGCTTTTTTTTCGGCATAAGGAAGCAATAAGTCGCCTCCAAGGGGTCGTAGAGTTCACCGGTGTAAGCTCTACCGGAGTGTCTTAATAACAGGTGACCCGAGACACGGGACGCGAGCGAGTGTTTTGCACCACGTGCTGACATTGTCAAGCGAGGGCGAATAATGGCCGGAAGGGAGCGCGTCCTAAAGTCCTGAAGGAAGTGCGAGATAAACGGGTGATGAATTACGTACATTACGGAGGGTTCTCGCGTGGAGCGGTGTGCTGATGTGTTTTCGAGGGAGGAGTTTGAAGAGTTTAAGGAAGGTTTTCGAGAAAAAGATATACGTAAATATTGTGAAGAAATAAATAAAAATCCATCGTGAATTTTAAAAAAATATAGCAAAACTTGATTTTAGTTGAGCTATCAGTAGTTTCCCATAAAGTCTTCTGAAGCGCCTGGAAGGTATGCAATACAAAACGCTTTAAAGCGTTTGAGTAGCCACCTAGCTACTAAATCCAATCTACGCGCCTAAAGGTATGCATCTTCATGCATTTTGGATCGTTATCCAGAAACGCTTCAGACAAACTTAATGTATTTGAATGTTTGTTTTCGACTTTTCTCAACGGCTACCTTCCAAATCCGAAGAAAAGAACATAGCAGTAATACTCATTTCACAAACGCGTTCTCTCCCCCCTCCGAAACGAACTCTATTTAGCATAATTTGATGTAACTTTACGACTGAGTTAGCAACCTTTCCGCAGGCCATTTACCGGGGTGGTGCTAGTGGGGAGGCACAGATTTGCAACTTAATAAAACATCCGCGGGTCTTTAGCAGCCCAAAACCGGTGGCCACTTGGTGATTGCTGGGAGGGGATTTGCGGCGTTTGCCATCGGATTTCCATCTGCGCCGCGTAGATGGTGGTCGCGCCGGCGCTGCTTCTCTATATCTTGATAAGCGCGATTTTCGTTCTCCTCTCCCACCAGAAAAAAAACCGACCGAAGGTAAACTGTCGTCCGGATGATTTTGTTTTTTTTTTTGCGCGAAATGTTCACTATCGTCGGCTTGCTAGGGAAACTAGGGAAAATGTCACCTTTTCCCGGGCCCACCACGACCCAACGGCAGCCGTGGTATGTGTGTGTGTGTGTGTGTGTACCCATCGCAAACACCGAGGCATAAATAAAGATTTTAATCTACCGATAAACGAGAGAAATAAAGCGGAACACCGGCTGCCGCTGTGGCGCTCCGTTTTTTTTTTGCCTCCGTTTCGATTTGCCTCCCCGTTTTTCCGGGTTTCTCTCGCACCACGGGCACCACAGTGATGGAATTTTCCGCGTGTGTTTCGCGCAATGGGGAAATGGGAGTTTTGGAAAATTTAGCAACTTCCAGTTCCACACCCCGGGCGCTGATATCCGAAAAATTTGGTCCTTCGAACCGGAGATAGTTGCGAGACTTCAGGTATGGAGAGAGGCCAACAGGGCAGAGTGAGAAGGCGACGGGCGAAAATCGCGCCAAGATAACGTCGCCTTAATACGCGACCGGCCGTTCAACTGGGAGGTTCGTTGGAAAAACCCGCCCGTTGGAAAACCGAAAGCCCGACACGTACGACACTTCATTTATCCCGTTTAATCTAACCTACACATCTTGCCGGTTGGCTGATCCCGTGGCAGCGGTGCCGGGAAAATAGGTTAACCGATACCGAGATGCTGCTGCTGCCGTGTGGAAAATGTGTAGCCCATGTGGAGGTAGCTGTTATCGTTGCGAAGGAGTCTTATCGGTCCGAGAGGGCGGATCTCGCAGGAACACCTTCATCACAACAACACAACAGGGAAGCGCCGGAGCCGTGGAATGCCAAGCGCCATTTCCACGCCGTTATGGTGCCAATCATCCGATACCGGAGAAGGAGGCGCGCGTCGTGTCGTTCGCCGCCGAAACTACATCTGGGGCCGCCGTCGCTTCTGCGTTACCTGGAACCCCATCGAAGAAACGCCGAAGCATCCTCCCCCCGGAAGACAATGTTTGTTTCGCCAGGTTTTTGTGAAAAGGTTCTCAAAAAGGGGACCGGAAAATGGGGACGGTTGCCCACCTCGTTGGCTGGTTTCGCCACACGGAACGAAACAAACGAGCCGAACGCGCCGGATGAAATTATTTTTAAAAGGGAGCAAATTGGCACGCGCGCGCCCAGCTGAGAAAATACGAACCGCCGGGATCCGCCATAAAAGGATAATTTATTGACGAGGACTCCGGCTCCGGTGCCTGGGCTGTAAACACTCTCCCCGGTTGGGTCGTCGCGGGACATGGGAACACACACGCGCACACCACTCATTAGCTTCGGCGTTGTTGTTGTTCCGAACCGGTCGTTTTGTAGCGGGTCCCATTTTCTTCGCCAAATCGGATGGTTTTATGGGTGCACAGCCATCCATTGAAGGGATACCGTTTGGCACACGGAATCGGGTGTCCATGTGACACCGCCGTGTGCTCCGCAGCGGAAGAAATATATCCATCCGTGCCTTCGTCACATGTGTGGACTTGGGCTTGGGTTTGGTGTTATGGGTAAATTACGAGCGATGCCATAAATTCTCGCCAGGCGTAAGATTGTAGCTCTTTTCTGGAGGAAGTCGAGAAGAGCGGGAGATTCCTTCGCTTGTGTTTCGAAGGTCAAACGTAGGAAGAGTTCTTCATTTGAAGAATAGCAGTACAATTATACTGTCTAATATTATTTTGAAAATGAGGTTTTCTGCTAGAAAGTATATGTTTTATAGTATCGAAAAGACTTTTTAGACTTACTATAAAATCACCAGTCAAACTTAGTTTAAATTTGAGTGAAAAGATAAGCTTATTCTTGAAAAACGCTTACTTCCGCGTTTGATCGACTTTTGAAGTATTCATCGACTTTGGTTGATAGCCAGAAATGTTTCGTCTAATTGGATGAAATCCGCTCAAATTATACGCTTCCTCCACATCATCGTCCTAGGAGAAATGTCTGATCTCGTTGCACCAACAACCCGTTTAATTTAATGCCAACTCCATTACAGCAAAAACTTCATCAAATCGTCGAAGAATTTCATCAGCAATTTCAGACACCATTTCACCTCCCAACTCGGATCCATCTGTCTCTCCGTCTCGGATTGATCGGGGGCGCAAAGGAAAGCCTCCCTAAGAAATGGTACCCTTTTATTTGCCGTGCGTTAAACATTGCCTAACCCAAGCAACAGAAGCAGCAGCACAAAGGTGAAAGTGCTGCGTGGCCGTACGTAAAACGGAACGATTCAAAAATATGATTATATCAATCAAACCCTTTTCTGCACCTTTTTTTTTACAAACAAACACACACACTCCTACACACAAAGGCATCCTTTTCGCTTGGGTTTCGCTTGGCCGGAAACCCACGCGGAGCGTCGGCTGTCAGCTTTTCTGAGTGTTTGCATGCTGACGGACCCACCCGTGCCCGGGATCGCACGTAAATGTTTGATGATTTTTCAACGCAAACGCACATTCCTCGTCGGCGCGTCTTCTTCGGTGCCGGGGAGGTTGGGAAATTTGAATCTTTCGGATAGGCCCCGGTCGGCATAAAAAGGGTTCTCCACCCCCCGGAATGACTGAGGCGCCACCCGAAAGGAACATTTATTGGGAGCAAGAGCCGGTGGATGGCAGGTTGCGGAGTCCGGGCGTTGCTCAATAGCTGTCGGAAAGTTTTCGTACACTTTCACTGACAATCACTTTCTCGCTCGCTCACTCTTCCCGGGGCGACCCGTCTCTCTACAGCTCCTCCCGGACCAAACCAGGTACTTGTATGGAATAAAAAGCCGGATATCCTTCGATTGGAGCTGCCGGTGGTAATCGAGCGCGGAATTTCTGTAAGCCAATTTCATTTGCTTCCCACCGTGGGCCTCCGTCATTGTTCTCAACCAGCACCGGGGAGTCCAATATTCGCGCAAAGAATCTGTGAAAAGTCAAAATTAATTTCATTTCTAATCGCACCCGGTGCTGCTGCAGCGTGTTCCGCGGCAGAAGCCTGCGTTCTAATGAGGCGAGTTGGCCGTGCCACACTAATAAAACCTGGCAGGAAATTGGCCGGACGCATTCCCTTTTCCCGGGCCCCAGAAGAGAAGCGCGCGCGCGCGCGCCCGTGTGTATCTGACTGTGTTTTGTTTTCGGTGTGCGTCCGCACGCGTTAATGGATTGTAATGTGGCCCTCAGAATGGAGCGCTGTTACAGCGAATAAATTGTTTAATTAAAGGCACTTTCGTGTGCTTTTGCTGGGGGGCATGGTGTGCTTGTTTTGGGCGCCATTTAGAAGGCTGAGAAATTGGTTTCAGTGTGAGAAAGTGTATGCCGGGAGGAACAATCAGGATCGGATGTAAAAATGTGTACGGAAACAATATGCTTGAATGCGATGATAACTGGAAGATTAAACTTTTATAGCACAAAAATTTCCATAGAGATGGAAACGATTTTATTTGAAATAAAATTGTTTAAAACAAAGCATTTGCTTAGTTAATTGCATCCATGTAGGCGAAAACTCATTTTATCAGCCGAAAAGTATGCAACGTACCTTCAAACTCCATTTGTGACTATTTTATGAAGACAAACTTCGTCAATATGAATGAAATCAATCGTAAAAAACACATTTTGTCATATTAATTCAATCTGTTTGAGTAGATCTAACAAACTTACGCCAAAAAATGCTTTTATGGCATTTTTAGCACTTCAAATTGCCACTATAATACAATATTCCCGCAGCAAAGACAAATTCGTGCCATGAAGCCTACATTTAGGCGCTTAAAAACCAAAATTATTTTTATTTCACCAAAAATTCTAGACTTTTGAAGCAAACGTCCAACACTTCCTATCCAACATCCACTGCACAAACCACAAACACCGTGTGTCCACCACGGCAATAAATAATAAAAATAGCCCCTCCAATCGGTTGTGCTGGGATTAACTTCCAACGCCGGTTGCGAAAGTTGCTGTTGCGCCTTCGGTTTCATTTTTAATAAGATACAAACTGTGAAATTATAATCCGCACAGCTCGCTGCCGTCCCGGAAGCAAAGTAAGGCGAGGGCGAGTGCAAAACAAAAAAGAGGCAAGCTAATTAGCTTAGCAACCAACCAACAGAACCAACCCGTCAGCCACTCATCTCCAAGGGAATTGGCGAGGGAGTGCCGCTGCTTCCGCTTGAGGGCCGAGATCCTGGAACGCAGTTTCGTGTCCTTGTGCAGCAGCAACAAGAGCTTCCTCGAGGCGCGGCTACGCTCACGACCGCGATAAACACTTCCACCCACGCCGGGTTTTAAAGATGCACATCTTACGCAAGTAAGTGATTGGAACATAAACATAAGCGTAATAAAAATGGGCGGGAGGCAGCAAAGGGGCAGAACTTTCTCGCAATCGCTTGGTAGAGGAAATAAAAATAAATGCTCGCCCGTCGCCTTGGCTGGTTTTTTGCCGGAAGGAAAACAAACCAGACGAACCGGGCGCAGATTGCAGGCTAGGAGTGATGCAACCGACAGAGCGGCGTGCTGTCGATGCAGCTGGTCACTTGAGCGCCGCAGTTCCGGTGTTACTTTCGTTTCGTGCAATTTCATTCGGTTTCGCGTTTCTTGCATCGGGTTAATTCGATTCCTCGATTCAAAAACGTTGCCTGTGTTTTTTGCCCTTTTTTGTTGTCCTGTCCCTAAAATGGTTTATAAAAAAAAACGGAAACAAAAACAGAATACCTTAAAAGGAAGCTTCGAAAGAGGAAAAAAGTCCATCCGGAAGAAACGGATCCCTAACGAATTGGGTACTACCACTGCTTCCGGGGTGGTCCAACGCGAAGGAAGGAGAGTGCGATGAAAAATAAAAGCAACTGGGAACGAAAACCCGTTCCGGACGCTTCCGGTGCAGCAGGAGAAGGCGTTGCCTTGGAAGCCGGTGGGTGATTGGAAATGTTTTCGCTTACCTGGAACGAAACGAAGAAAGGAAGAAAGAAACGTTAGGAGGATAATTGAATTTATTAAACATTTACGAAGAAAATAAAACCCGCAACAACCGGACCCGGCATTTTTCCAACCCGATTCTTCCAAGATATCCAAGAGCGATTGGCCGGGGGTGGAAAGCAATCCAACAGAAAGGTGTCGGAAAACGCGCAACGGATTGTTTCGCCGGGAATACAAACAAAAACTTCACTGCTCGCGTTCGGTACCACCTTCGGGACAGGGAAAGCGGAGCGTAACAAGATTGCGAATATCGTTCCGGTTGTTGCGGGCCAACGCTCCCGCTTTCTAGACATGGTTAAGACACACCAGCAGTTCCAACTCCAGAAATGCCCATGATTACATCAATTACGGAAATTACTTTCCAAGCGCGCTCGTATCGAATTTTGCAACAGACACGCACACACACACCGCTATGTCTCTGGGAAACATTAAAGCCAGCGGAATCTTGCGGCCGAATGGACGGTAATGGATATGTTTATTTCGGAGCCTGAATGCGGAGGCAACGAAGCGAAGTCGAGCGTACGCGGCGTGCGTTGTTTACCCTGCTCCACCAAACCGAGGTAGAATAAACATGAAATCTGGCACCCAGACATACCGATGCTCCGGAGTCCGCGCTGTGGTTCGCGCCCAGCGGTAAGGAGGTTCCTGTGTGAAAACCTAAACAAACGCACGGCCCCCGAGAACCCGAAACGACCCACAAACATGGCCGGGAAGCCACCCATGAAACGGGTGATGCCGATTAGGTAAATAATATTTCGGGTGAGTGACAGTTGACACTCGCAACCACCACCAACCGGCTACAGACGAAATGCCGCCAATAGGTCGATCCAATCGTCGTCCGGTGGTGAAATCGATCGAGAACTTTGTGGGATTCGCTTCCCACGTTTACAGAACAACGTGTCGTTTGGAGACTGGATTGGATTAAACAATTAGCGCGCCGAGATCGTCAATGTTCGGGTTGAGAAGTGTTTCAAAAACTCTGGGAGATGAACGAACGAGAGTCATTCGATCGGCAATCAAGAAAGCGCAAACTATCCATCTCCGGGGAATCGAGTTACTTCCGCAAACAAACTTACTTTGAACCCTGTGAGGAGACGATGGTTTGTTCTGTTGTCTACTGTGGATACACACGAAGTCGACAATGGACTTCTGGAGAGCTTTTTTGGAGAACTCCACATCAACGTTCCTGAGCTGGGTGTCAAATCTGTACATGGGGAAGCAAGTTCGATGATATCTTGTCACGGAACACGATGTTCTACTGCCGACACGTGAACTATTAACTCTGCCCACGAATGCAGATTCTTCTCTACGCAAAAAAACTCAGAACTTTCAAATAGACTCCACACACGCATTCATCAATTGATTATGCAAACAGAGAACGAAGTACGAGGAGGCATACACACAAAAAACCACCAACCCACAGAGTATCACCGGTTCTGACGTCCAGAGTCAAGCACAGAGCACCGCTTCATCACGATGTGTTCCCTGTGTGTATGTATGTTTCTGACAAACAATAGAATTTTCATCGATTTCCGTGCCCGCGTCGACACTGTTCCGGCGGGTTGATTTGGCAGGCCGGAGATTTATGCAAAACAACACGCGTTCTGGTTCGAACGTGAAACGAATACGTGTTTGCACAGCTACCCTCCCCGCAGCGACTAATTGAGTGGCCGACGTTCCATGTGTGAGCGGCCTATGTCGACTATGTCGACAAAAGCGGGAGAGGAGGGATCAATTAAGTTATTGTACCCCGCACGCACAAAGCGTCGCGTGGTGTGGGATAGAGGAGCAAACAAAAAAAAGGATCTAAAACGCTTTCTAACTTTCAAACAATCCCTCACATCGTGCGTTCCACCCAAGATCTCCGTTTTGTACGACAAAGTGGGACCGTTTTGTAAAGAGCGACAAGAATCTCAAGATATGCCTGTGAGTGTGTGTGCGTTGAAGATTTATCCACAAAATTTCATCATTCTTGATTGAGCTACTTCCACCTCCTTTCGGGGACAGTATGAGGATGAAGCTGGAGGATGTTCTGATCTCCGTCGTCGTCGTCCGACTAACCGTGCGACATGCAAATCTTTGTCATATCTCGCTAACGAACATACACACATGGCACGAAAGCAAACGAGAGAGAGCAAAAAACCTGGTTCCTTCACGGAACTTCAGGACGCTGCCACATACGAGAGCCCAAGACGATGGCCTGAAATTTGGCTTTTCTGCGGAGGACGGGTCGGGTCGGGACGACGACTTCGGGTGTCCAATAATGAAGATGGAAAAATATTTGTTCTTCTCCTCGCTCTGCTGCCGCTTCCATTCTCGCCCTTGCGTTGGGATTCGCTCCACCGGAAGGCAGACTCATCTGCGTCGTCATGTTGGTCTCTTCCGTTTGGAGAAGGATCACAATCGCTTTTTTTGTGTCGTCCTTCTACTCCAACCCCAAAAAGGGACGCACGAAGCAGAACGAACAAGCCCCGGCCCCAACAGATGCATATAGCAGAACGTATTATATCATCCACGGTACCGTACGGGTTGCTGCCGCCACCGGGAGCATCATATCGAAGATTATATGGATGAACGAGGACAAACTCGCACCGGACCGGCGGAAGGAAAGTAAATTCATCACAAAGAAAACATTATGCACTCATCGCATTCCGCCACCGCAGCGTAAGCTGATGAAAGCAGACGGTCGCATACATCGATGCATATCTCATAAAAAAGTTTCCAACAGCACCCGCTCCTCCTAGTCCGTACCTGCTGTTGGGGGATCTTCTCGTTGGTGAGATTATTGGACAGTAAAAAAAAAACGGCTGAGCGAAAATTCCAAATATTACAACCCGGTGTAGTTGTCTTGGGGGTTTATGCTGTACTTTTTGCTCATTTCTGTACGTGCTAAGAAGGAGGAAGACGATATCTAGATCAAACTTGTCACTTAAGTGTCTAGGAAGAAGTTATCGATGTACTTAGTAACGAATCTTTAATGGCATATATGTTTATCGCTTAGGTACAAGTTCTTAAGTGACAGTGTAATAGATATACTAGTGTTTTATAGCACTTTATAGCAACATTCAGGTACATGCTTTAGGGCGTTCTGAAAGAACATATATCTAGTAAATATAGTAGATATCTACAAATGACGTTTTAGTGTTGTGTTTCAATGTTCGAGATATGAATAGTTACTATTCGTTTGACAACTTAGTAGATCAAACTTGCTATAAAACGTAGAATGAAGGAACCTATCACTATATTTGCAGACATTCTTCTTATATGAACTACAATTTTAAGTTCCAAATCGGTCTGACATATCTTATTTGCCATCTTATATAACATAACACAATGTCTTGCAAGAGCTGGTATGCGTACACGCTGCTTGATCTGTATCGCAAGTCTCCCAACGTGTCGCAGTCTTCTCGCCCCGCAGCAGCAAACAGCCGTTGCGATTTTTCCCACCGCTCGGCTTCAGATTATCTCGAGCCGCGATAAGCAAAGTGGTGACCTCTGCCGCTAGGCGCGCAGAAACCAATTTCAGCATAGTTCCAGCTGCACGGTGTACACCTACCGCCTCGCAAGGCGCATTACCGCCGTCATCATCATCACCGTCATCGATTGCGAGATGGGACGGGGCGGCATTTGTCGCAGAGCACGCTGCAGCCGAGCCGAGCAAGGCAAGGAATTTCATTAAACTTAACGTGCATCAGCTTGTTTCTGCGGTCGCAGAATTTCCCTACATTATTCATGACACCGTTTTTTCGTCCCTGCGCCTCTAACCGCGTTGTCGGCTCACACCGCACGCCAGGAGCAGCTTAGCAAGACTTTTGCCGCGTTTCGATTACAGAAGCGCGCGCGCGTCTCCTCGTCTAGGCGGAGGTGATTTTCTAGTTGTCACCTTCGATGGAAAATCCTTCGCGCTCATGGCGCGCAGATACGGAGATGCTCTTTTCCGGCTGTGCAGGGTTTTTTTTTGTCGAGGTTGTTGCGGTGTCACTCGTGGAGTTCTTTCTTCAGCCACCAAGAAGGCCTCGCGCTGATGCTGCCCGCTGATGCCGGCATGGAAGCGTGGAATATAAAACAGATCAACATCGGCCGATCTCATCAGTTGCGAGCCGCGCACCCCTGGCAGTTTGGGGGTGAAAAATCAAAGTTTTCCACGTCTCGCGCACCTCCCGCACCATTGTTGCCATTTGCCACCACCCGGACACACCCAAAGACGTAATCGAAACTCCGAGTGCCGAGAGGGAGAGAAAAAAAAACTTCGATATAAAACGAACCACCGGTGTGTGTGTATGCAGTCAAGCAGGCCTTGGAACGGATCGTACGCCGATGGAAAATCGAAATATTTTCCATAAAAACATATTGTGCACTTTGCCACCTCCGGGGGGAGTAATCGAATGGCGCTGGAGGGAGTGTTAGAGTAACGATTATGATGATGATGACTCGCTCGCTCGGCAGAGGCCAAACGCGAGACCAGAGGAGGCATAAAGTATCGGCACTCTAGTAGGGAAGAAAGCCACACACACACACACACAACAACAACAAAAAGCTAGAAAAAATAACATCCACCCCGAGAAAGTGGTTTGGTGTTGACAATATTTCCGCTGCCGGGCTTCCCCTTCAAGCGTGTCGCTCTCCCGGAACTGAAAAATGTACACCGGCAGCCTATAGGCACACTACTACCCGTGTATGATATGGTTTTGGTGGAAAATTGTCCTAAGTGAGTGCACACTTATGCTGCCAATCGAGCGGAGCATTCGTTTTCCAGCGAAAGGAAGCGAAAGAAGCCGGGCAGGCAGAGGAGGTTCCGCTTCATTTTAAAGGTGACAGCGGGGAAGGCTTGAGCACACCGAACGTATCTTCTCGTGGAGAAGGAGGACGCCAAACCATGGGCAGGATGCGACGGCGACGGAGCTTATATGCCCTTTTTGCCATCCGCCGTAACCGGAGCCGTAAGGACATTAAGTAGGAGTTGTGCGACGCGTCGAACGGCTCCGGCACGAACCATTTCCTTTACCGTTTCGGGCGTGGGGGGCTCGAAGACTCGATTTTATCGATGCGGCAGAATATATGACTCCATCACATTGCAGTACAGCAGCAGCGGGGGTGCCCAGTGCCGGGATGCTCATCAATTATGAACAAAATGTTTATGTTATTTTTTTCTCTCTCTCTCACGGAGACCCACTCCGATCGATCCATAAAAATTAATGGGTTGAGAAAGCGTGAAGTTATTTCTGTGCCTAGGCGGGCTGGGCTTTTGGAAATGGAATCGTAGTCCATATTGCGTCCATATGGAGCGAAGCGGTTTGCGTTGAAAAATGTAGTGTGCGAACGTTGCTCAGGTGACTATTATCAGGTCGAATTCCGCAATGCATAAACGGCAACCAGCCATACGCATACGGCTTCGGTTTCTGAATAATGAATATGAAGAGAGATTTTTGGGGAGGATAAAAATGTAGTTGAAAAAAGCTTGAAATTTGATAATTTTTTTTAATTCCGCCCATGAAACGCGTCCAGAGCTGTTCATTTCGAAAAATGCGTTTCTATATTCGGATAGAAATACACAAATTGGTAAAAAAAATTGTTATAATCCGAGTAGTAGTTACAATGCGACTGTTATACGACTGTGGAATGACGAAATACGACATGCGAATTGCATACTTCAGGGCGAATATGAAAAAGTGCGCCTACTAGTATGCCTTCTCGGTATAAAGCGAATCGGTATTAAAGCATTACATACTTTTAGGCGCGTTTGAACACAATATACGCTTCATCAAGACAGTGATAGTGCTGTATTTGTCCAGCTTTCAAAAAGCATGTCGAACTAGTAGAGACATTTCTGCGCAAACATGTTAAAAAACATACTCTCCAGTTACCAGCAAACCTCTATACGTTTTCTCAGAAAGAGCCAGAAAGAGCACTATTTGTGCGCATTAACGGTACGTTCCAGCGTCGGTTCACGTGTCGCTCCACAACAGCCAGGGCATTGCATTATGTGACCTAAATTTATGTCAACTTCATTCCACACTCATTCTTCAACGTCTAGCTGCGTGAAATGTTGCAGCTCGCCTGGCACGACCGAGCCGGTCGGTAGGTAGGACGTTGCAGAGAACTAACGAGATCGTTAGGAAGACATCTTCACACACACGCGCACTTATTGTCGGGACGTATTTTTCTCACCACGCCACCACAATGGCAGCTGGCAGCTAGGATCGATTTGAGCGTTTTCCCAGAACAAGAACTTTCTTTTGTAAGTGACTCGCAAGACTACCCGCCGGTGAGGCAATGCAAATGAATGCTAATTCCAATTCGCACCACATCTCTACCAGGGCTACACATATCCTTTTCAAGAACAGAGCCGTTGTGCTCCGGACAGGATTTAACGGGCGAGTGTGTGTGAGCCGCAAAAATGAACACCAAACAAACATGGCAGAGAAACAGGACTACCAAACGCGATGCATCGCGACTAACGACCTTCACCCGGCGACAGACAGCAGGATCCGGGCGTTCGCCCTTCACGGTCGTTAACGACGGAACATGCAGACACGGGAAATGTTCCACACACACGCGCGCGCGGGTGAGGGTGTGGGGTTCATGAAGGTGTCGCGGGCGAGGTGAAAGGTGGCAAAGATAATGTGCACCACCTTCCACAACTTCTAAATGTGGTCGTAAATTTTATTTCAAAAATATTATACACCATCGCGCGGTTTAATTAGATCCCGTGCGCCAAGTGTCTGCAGAAACCGGAAGGCGTCGGTATCTGCTTTCCGTGCCACGTTCCACGACGTCCCACGCGACTAACGACTTTCGGCGGAGAAAGTGACACCACGGCTCAGCCCGTACAAAGTCGCGAACAAAATGACACTTTACAGTCGCGCGGCAGCCGGGCGCGAAGACTGGGAGTGCAAGGATGCGGATAAAAATGGGGTTTATCCTTTAAAACCGCGATAAAATCGACAACGCCGAGAAGGCTGTTTTATGGCTTCATCATCGCACCCAAACCGGGGGAAGGACGGGCGGAAGAGCGGGCGGAAAAATCATAACCAATTTTATTTGCGTGATAATCCGAAAATGAAGCACGATGACATCGTTGTAACATTTCGTTGTCGTCCTTGCGTCCCCCGGCGTCACATGGCTTTCGATTTTATGGCTTAATGGAACAACGCACACGGGGTTGTTTCGGGCACATAAACGCTCGCACGGAATGAAACCAGAAAGAAAGGCACATTAGTGAGTGTGTGTTCCGTTTTTTAAACTACGAAGCAATACAAGCGGAGCCAAAGGAGCAATCTCTTATCTCGAGCCCTTATCGGAGGGCGTGAGAGGGTTGATCGGATCTCGGCAGCTAACGCCGCGGTCAGTAACCGGTTTTTTTTGCTCGCTTCCATCACCCTTCCGAAGGGTGTGGAATTCTTCCTGCGCGAGAGTGTGAACTCATTAAAATATTGCAGATTAAATCACTTCATTATCGCTCGTTCGGGTGGACGTCACCGTCACGTCACACGATCCCTTCCTGTGTTTCATGCAGATGCACGGGAGGATGATGAGCAGATGATGATAAGGACGAGGGCACGTCGTGCCGTTCCTCCCAGGAGACGAAGCTCATCAGCGGTGCTCGCCGGTACGTGCTCATTAGAAGCGTTAGAGGCGTAAAGTGGAGTGTGAAAAACGGCACTTACGCGGATCGGAAAAATCGTTAAATGGCCTCCGAGTACCCTTGGCACACAGTTTCGAAATTGTGTCCGCAATGCAGATGTGTGACGGTTTTGGAGATATTTTTGCTCTAATTTATTTTTTCATAAATGAAAAGGAAAGTAATCGTTGATTAAAAATGCTTATAACGTTTTAATTAGGTGCTCATTTTCTTTATCAGCCCAAAAGTATGCAAATCGCATAGCAAACGCGTACGAAATCATTTTTTTTTATCACAAAACGATTATAAAATTATTACTAAAGCCTTATTAGTACTTGAAATATACGTTTCTACTCACTTTAGACACAAACAACGCCTAAATGTAGGCACTAAAATGTAACACTTCGTCCCTCTGCACAACGAACGGTCTGGTACTCCGTGCAACTGTTTACAGCGCGGTGAGTAATTACATCGTCTTCAAACCATTGATCCTCTCTATTTAACTTTTCACTCCATATCGTTTCGTTTTCTCTTGCGCTGCGTCTTCACCATCCATTGTAGCTTTTATGCGGACCAAGCGCTTTCCAGTGCAATGACAGGTTAAGCCACCGTAACGCAAACAAGAAACCGAAAGAAACATGTCTTCGCGTGTGGTAAAAAGCGACCGAAACGAGCAAGAGAGAGAGCCTCAGGAATCACTTTGTCAGTTCTACCACTATCTGCTCCGGTCGTCGGTTCGGGGTTTCACGAAAACGCACACGGACATAAAGGGAGCATTATCACATGGGGCTTCGTGAGGGGGACACCAAAACGCTTGCACAACCCACCGACCGAGCGAGAGTCTACAGCTTACGTTTCCCTATCTGTCTGTGGCGCCATCGTCTTCTCGAAGTCGTTTTCTAAGGGTTCCGTGTGCTGGGGTTTTCCCGACCGGAAAGGATAGCATTTCCGGTGACGGCGCCCGGGGTTTTGCAAATGCAAACGACGGAATCCGTAGCACGGAGCAGACGGTTTCCCTTCCCGGACGGGACGGATCCCGGTGGACGCGGTTGGAGGAAAACCCAGGATGTAAAAGAGAGCCCGCACACCGCACCGTCCGTGGTGGTCGCGGGAAAAGCGGAAGCGCACGGAACGACACGAATGACAAATAATTTGTAAATCGGTCGAAAAGTTGATTTTCGGCTTTCTTCCTTCCACTCTCCTGCCTTGTGGCAGGATCCACCGTAGAAAAACGACAGTTTGATGTCATCGTTTTCCATTTGCAAAGTCCTTCCATTATGCTGTCCCCCCACTCGGGGAGTGTCCTTCCTGCCGCGCGCTGAGTTATGCAAAAATAATAGATATAAATTCATTTTTAATCAAAATACATTAATTTATTCACCCGACCACGGACACGGCCGAATTTCGGGCGCCCGGGTACCCAGGTGAAAAACACGGTGAAAAATGTGTATTTTTCCCACTCGAGTTGGAGGGGTTTCGAGCCGAAACATTGCGTCTAGCCGGTGGCAAACAAAAAAGAAACAAATGCAAAAAACACCCACCGCTAGGCCAGTACGATAAAGAATCCCAGGACAGCGGTCTTCTCATGGCGCTGGTTTGGGCCACCGATTATGGTAAGGCTGGGGGTGATTATGGTAAGTTTCAATGGAAGGCAGGTAGCGCCGACGGTGGCGAATGTAAGCCACCGAAAATTATGTGCAGTCACGGGATGGCACGGACCGACGACACGAATCGATCTTCGGACCCGGTTCGCTGGGCTTACTTATCGTTGGAATTAAGTAGGCGGAAGAAGCGAACAAAAAAACAACAAGTGAACGAAGCCGGCGAAGCATTCAGCAAACAGTTTGAGAAGGCGAGCACGGTGGCACCGCGGGAAATGTATTAGCTTTCGATAATAAACAAGATTATCACATATTTATGATATTTGCATACTGCACGGTCGCTTTAATTAGAGGAGATACGACCGGCGCGTGTTGGAATGGGGGTTGGGAAATTAAGTGCTCATTGATTTTTTTTGTGTGTGTATTTGTGTGCCGTTCCGCACACGCATGGCACAAGCAAACACCCGGAAAGCTTTATTGGATAAATGAAGCTTCAATTAAAACTTGTTTGTCTACTTTATTGGATGATGAATGGTGGGTTGGGTTGGCAGAATAGAAGCAATAATTAGCAATTAGCATGTTACAATCCTGCTTTTTTGTACCTAATATGAGTTTGAAGCAGACTTGCAGACCGTTTGTTGAAGCTGTTTGGTGCGACGAATATCAAGTCGCACAATGACAGTAGCGCTATAACGCCTGAATGTATGTAATTTGCTTTAATTTTCCTGGATTTTTAAATTGGCTCAAGTTAATCAGCGGAATTGTCATAAAATTTAATGGAATGGAAGTTTATGATTGATATTTTATTGAGAAAAAAAATATGAGGAGGAGAAAACATATGTTATGACTTTCTATGCAGCAACTGATTAGAGAACTCTATTTTCATTAGACAAGATTGATGACTTCTATTTTGTTTTAAAGCTTACTTCAACATCTCTTTCTCTGTTGGCCCCAAAAAGCCAGAATCAAGATAACGCTTTCTTCAGCTTCATTTCGCGAGCGCTTCAAAAGCCTCTTTCACCTTCATTAACCTTTCGAGCGCGACCGAACGGCCCTCAATTGGCAGTCACGAACGGCATATTCAACGGCTGCGCTCCTTCTCTGGCACTGCGAATGAGCGGAAGCGGAATTAAAACTCCCCGAAAATCCCAAAAACCACACGCAAAGGCCTAGCGCAACCGAAACGCCGGACAACGTTCCCGCCCCCGAGAGAAACGCAGCGGCGGTGGAAAATTAAATTATCCTCCCAAATGGAAACGGCCGGCGCGACGCGAAGCTAAACCGCAGCAGCGCAGCGGTCGAGAGCGGTGTGTGGTTGCCCCTCTTCGTTTCTTCTGCGCTGGCTGTGTGTTGGTGTTCGTGCGTGTGTGTTTTTTCCCTTCTTTTGCTCGAGAGGAAGATAAAAATTTAATTACCTTCCGGATATCGCATTGCACGAAACGGGGCCAGCGCAACAGAAGGCTTTAATGTGTTTTTCCTGCAGTGCCGCGACCGTGTCCTTATTCACTGTGGCGCGCGCAATGGTGGTGGAAATTCCCTTAGGCATCACAACTCACGGGCGCGTGCAGAGGGCGCGCCGAGCGGAGGCGATGCCGCAGCAGCGGAGCGCGAAAATGAACGAGACCGGGTCGTGTCGCGTCGCGTGCTGCCGACATTAAAGGCTGCTTTGATGGTTGCGGGGCGCGCACAAGACATTAACAGTGGGCACCGGAGACAGAGGCACAACGGCTGAAGAAAATGCCCCCGCCCGAAAATGTCCTTAATGTTGCGGGGACCGCGCTACCGCAGCGTTGGAATGACAAGTACCCGGGCGCGTTGTTCAGGGGAACGAACGAAAAACACAAACCCGGAATGCCTAGTAGTGTCGCAGTGGTGACATTGCCGTCTTGCAGGCGCTAAGCAATCGATGTCACAGAAGTGACACACGAAAGCCATATTTTAAATGAGAAAGAGGGGAGAATGTGAAGAAACTGTACTTTGTATGTTGAAGTGGTGAAGACAGTGAATGTTATACGCTGCTAAACTGACACATAAAGAGTTAATAATGAATTAATGAAGCAGTACGCTGTACACACTGCGTACATTTAGGCGCAGTGTTTGTTTCTGGTTAATAAACACTGGAAGACCATTCATGAAGCTTTTGTCGAGCAGATTGCATACTTTCGGGCTTTTAAAGCGAATTTCATAAGCAAAGCGCCTAAAAGTATGCAAAAACTACTACATCAACTTGAATTGTGCATAAGCACACTTTCTTTTATAGCAAAGTATTTATTAATATCATTTCCTCTCAAGGCACCAAACATTGAGTTACTTTCAAGGTTCATTAAAGAACGGCTCCTGCTCGGAAGCGCTATTTGACCTATTCTCACGGGACAACGTGACCGTGTCGGGCAAAGAAGTATGCCAACTCAACCGACCGGAATAATGCAGACAACAATGAGAAAGTGTGATGTTTTTGAGGAAATTAAAATTTCCAACCCGAAAAAGTTTAACCTTCGCCGCCGCACCGTTTTCACTGTGAACACATACACGAGACGTGTTCGTGTCAGGATGCCCCGACGGGGGGAAAAGGGAAACATTTTCCCTAAAAAACATTACACTCCCTCCTCTTGCACCTTTCAGCGAGGGAACGGTGGTGTCAGCAGGAAAACTTTTCACATTTTCCCATTCGAGTCGAAATATTCCAACACACTGCCGCCGCTTCGTCGTGCCGCTTCATTATGCGATGGGAAGTTAACGTCTTAATCGCTGTGGATGTGGTTTTTCGGGCTGTGTTGTTGGATGATCTGCCACAAAAGGGAGCATGAGAGTGTGCGTGTGTGGGTGCGCGTGAGATGTTTACCTAATGTGTTCGACACGCTCGGCTGCGAAATGCGGTAGGCGAAAAATCGCGTTCCGATGGCCGGGGAAGCAACACATTCGCACACATACACAACCCCTTTTTTAACCTCCCCAAAGAGAGAGAGAAGCACGGTTTTCCTCCACGCCCGGGGTTTTTGGGGGTGGTGGAAACAATTTTCCCGCCAAATATACGGTTATTTCCTCACGCTCATGCCAAAAATTTATCCCCGGCGCCAGGTGCGCCATCTATCTGTCAGCGGGTGAAGTGCGAACGATAGGGGCTGCTCCGTTCCACGCCTGGAAGGTAGGCAAGTGTTACAACACGGCCCACAGCTCTGTTATCTGGTCTATCATTTATTTTGATGTTATCATGGCGCTGTTCTTCGCGCATCAGTTCGATTCGGTGAACAAAGCAGCCGACGAGCAAAGAGAGGGTGGCGCGTTTGACGAGCGTACTCGGAATCATTCCGACACGCCGTTTCCCACTCGTCACCCCCGGGGGCGCGGGTTGTGAAACAAACCGGAGTGATTGTTGTTTCAGAGGGTGCCGAGAACGCGCGCGCGATGGATGGTTAATATTTTCAGGGTACACACAATTTGTACACAATCGTCTCCGAGTGGGATAATTGAAAGGATAACGTAACGTTACCGTTCGGAGCCGTCGCCGCTCAAGACTGAGTCAACGTTAGTGATTGGATGGGTTTTATGATTTCGCTCCGGCACAGCCAAACTAACTTCGAAATGTCGATTGTCTGCCTGCGCGTGCAACAGGAGCGCGCGCCACATTCGTCATCGTCGAATTGAAATTCACGTCAAAATCTCATTTACATAACTCGTTGATTAGTGGAAAAAAGCACACCGTTGCAGCACGTCTGAACCCGGTGCTTACGTAACAACTCGCATCGAGGATAATGAAGTTGAGCTTTAATTAAGACCCGCCTTTATTATCCAACTACGCAACGCGACGAATATTAACAACGGCACAGCTCTGTGTCCGTAAGGATGCTGGCTCCGCTTACATAATTATTGTTTTAAGTGAAAATTGTTTAAAACGAATGTAATGAAATGAGTGAAAAGAGCCACATATTTCAAGGCTCATGCGTGTAGCATAGCTTTAAGGCGCAGAATAAAGACAATCATCCTAAAAGTATGCAATCTGATGCTAAAACCAATCGTCAAAATGCGTTCAAAGGATGAGGATGGTTTATTACAGTAAATATGATAAGAATAAGGTTTTTCAACACCAACTGCAAAAAAAACAATATCTCCCAAGATAACCTACATATTCCATATGCTTTTTTTGTGCTCACGAAAAAAATCTTCTAAACATCCTTACTACAGCCGGATCGAAATCTCTTCCCTCGCTATTTATTTTTACGAACCACAGCGAATAATCTAAAGACAAAAAAGGCCTTAAACCAACCCCCCGGACCAACGCGGTGGCGGGGCGGCGCAAATGTCTTGGAAAGATAAACATTCGGCCCCTAAAAACGGCACCGGTCGGGCGAGGGGCCAGCGACTTTTATCTGTTTCGCTCGCATGTTTTGCCTGCGCGGAAGCGGAATCGAAAATCGAATAAACATCAATGTCTGGTGATGGTTTACTGGGAGAATAGGATATTGAGGTAGGATGGATACGCGCCGGATACGTGCAGCGTGAGTACCGCAAAGAGAGAGAGAGAGAGAGAGAGAGAGAGAGAGAGAGATAGAGAGAGAGGGAAAAGATGGAACGGTGTTGTCCTCGCGAAGGACGGCCGCACACACGTGAGTGCGTCTCTCTCTCATAATGTGAGTGTTCTTAGCTAACCGTTGCGTGTCGGATAAGCACGCGCGCGCGTATGTGTGCGTGTGTTTGTGGAAAGAACCGGTCAAACAGGGCAATCCCTCCTCAAGAGGGCCGATGAGATGAAGACAAACAGGATCTTCACCGAAACAGACGCTGGCGCGCTGAGCGAAACACGAAGCCCCCTAATACATAAAGCAAGGAAAACTCACGCCGAAAAGCTGCTGCTGCTCGAAGTTTCCTCCCAGACTGACCGGTCAGGCGTTCGTTCTGCGCGTATGTTTGCATTTGCCGAGTTAATACGATTTTCGGACCCACATCCAATCGCGCGCGCCACCGCCAGCGTCCTGAAGGGACGAAGGCGAAGCAAAAGGCCGCCCTGCGCCCGGTGGTTGCCAATGATTATGTTCAGCCAAGCGCAGCGGACCATTTCATATCAGAAATCGACGTGATCGGATTGTCCATCCGCTGTCTATTTTCGACGTGGTGCTTTTTTCTTCGTTCTTCACCATCACAAATCGACAGGAGGCAAACAAAATTGCTTCCCATTCGATAGTGCAAATCGATGGCCGATGGTCACGCTGAAAGACGCGATAAGACGGATGGGTTGATTATTGGCAGCGGGACACGACGGGTCGTCCCCGGCCTTTCACGGCCACCGGGGACCGAAAAAGGGACACGATGCGAACGCAACGAATAATTTGCAGGGAAAAAAGGGGTCAAAATATGTTTTTATTGTTATGGATTGGTCGTATTGCGAGATCCGGATGCTGTTATGCCTTCTGTTGTATTCCGGAGCGTGCAATGGACAACGGATACAAACATGCACAAGGCGGGGACACACCACCACCACACACACACAAACACGGGACGTGAAATTGGCCTTTACGTTCGCTTTTCGCTATTACGGCAACGAGGTTCGATTTGTTTCGATTATGATTTTCCCGCCGACGGACGAAATATGACACCGGGCTTTTGTTCGAACGAGTTAAGGGAGTCGTGGCGCGTCGGGAGGAGTTGGCTGATAATCGGCTGTGTCATGAAATGAACGAAACTGAACACCAACAACCACCGTTCGGCCTGACGCTTCGGGTTTGGATTATTCTTTAGGTTTTTCTCTCTCTCTCTCCTAGCCCTTCTTGCACCGGGATTATCCGACAAGAAGCGATTTCCCATACACCCAACCACTGAGGTGAGATTCAAATTCCGAATGAATAAAATAAAACATCAGAAACATCCACACCACACACACGCCACACCGCCTAAACGAGATCAGCTCTCGGCAAAGCCCTATCTAAATAGCTGATTATCATACACGCGCGTATGGGGTGGGTGGGATTTAGAGCGCGCTGAATATTCCATTGCCTTCGATGATTCGATGATCCGACAAATTATGACGATTTACTCGCGGGATTTGCGCTGGTCCATTAATAGGATTGGGCTTCGTGTCCTTACCTGGAATGGATAAAGGGCGAATTGAGATGCGATTAGAATTTGGCTGCGGAAGGGCGCACCGATGTGCAAATCGATTTGTATGTTAAAAGAACGTTTTACGGGGGGGGCATATATCATGTTTTCTGTTGTTTTTTCGCCGTCACACACTTTAGTGCCAATCAAAATGTACAACCAAAGCGTTAAGCGTGTTGTGCGCCAAAATGAATGCAATCTGCGTTACACGAACACGTGAGGCGCGCTTTGCTCAATGAATAATGCACAAAAGCTAGCTTTTTAGCTTAAGATTGCCTACTTTTAGGCGTCTAGTAGCATAAATGCACGAAAAAGCATCTTGCAATTGGAAAACCATGCCAAAAATGTACAATTTCTTAATAGTTTGAAAAATAAAGCTAAATTGTACTATTTTCAATCCAAAGCCAACACTCTGTAGAACGAGAAGTTTTCTTCGCGATTCGTTTATCCGGTTCAATGTTTGATGATGCTTTGAAAACTGGTCCCTATAACATCCTGGCGACTTTTTTGTGCACTCTTTCCGCACTCAACACATGCGTTAGATCGTTTGTGTCGACAGATGCACCCGTCATTTGCGCCACGACCCTCAGGCTCCGAATGGAAGTAGCAAAGCGCACGGCACCACCAACCGGTTCACCGGAAAGGATCTCCGCACCGCACTCTCCACAGCCGGCACACACACACACACACACAAAGAGAGGAACAAACACGGTCGCACCTCGCAACCCGATCTTGTTTTGATCCTGAACATCACGCGGAAGGTGCATCATAACAGCGCCAAATAGAGAAAGAGCGCGTGTGTGTGTGAGAGAGAAGGATACGAGGGAAAAAATGGTTCGATAGGGTCAGCGTGCTACAAGCGTGCAGAAGCAGAAGATGCTGATGTTTCCTTTTCGTGCACACACACACATACACACGACGCGTTCGTTCGTTTGCACAAGATTTTCTGCACCCCAGCAGGTCGGATGAACCTGGGGGTAGAGTTCAAAGTGCCTACGGAGCGGGATAAAACTGGAACAAACAGACAGACGCTCTCGCAGCGAGCGAGCGCCGGCGAGCCCAGCAGTGGCGCACTGCAGAGGTGCAAGTAAACAAACGGCTTTGGGAAGAATCCGAAATCGTACGGGCCTCCGTGCCTTTTTGGGTTTTTTTTTCACCCCCGGAACAGCCACCACAGCACCGTCTTGCTTTAAGGTCGGGGTAGAATGTTGGGCGAAATGAAGGGAGATATAAAAAAAGGAACAAACTCGTCGGTAAAGGTGTGCGTTCGGGTCGGGTTTTAAAGTGAAAACGGTTCAACGCCAACCAGGAGATACTCTGCCGGAGCATCCGCTGATGGGTGATTGTTCATACAGTCAATCAGCGAATGTCAACACAGAATCATTTCAGGAGTGGGAAGAGGCGGCTACGTCTGTCGAGCAGAGGCAGTGTGAGCAGCGTGTGAGCCGATGTTGTTGCCTCCTCAAGAACTCAACGATTTAATAGCCCGTATTGAACTCTTTGGAGTGTTGGAGAGTGATTGAAATGAAACGATTTCAATTGCATACTTTTAGGCGTAGTTTGTTGACAAGAGCTACATAGATCGTTGGCGTAGTGGGAATTGCATACTTTCTGGCGTTAATTTCATCCTTAAAGCCTAGCTCATTGGATGGGCTTTATTAAACAGTTCTACATTTGACGATACTTTTCCCGAGATTTGAACCTCCTGCCGACCAGACAGTGATGCTCAAATAATGCCGACTAAATTCCGACAAAAGGACTACTACGCAATGGGATGCCAGCACACAACAAAAAAACATTCTCCCTTCAACCGCGCATGGTCAGAGAAACGCACATGTAACATATTTAAATGATTGCGAAACAATAGCAACAATGTACGCGGGCAGCGGGCTGGAAAAAAGCGTCGCTCTCGCCCACGGGCAAGGCAAAAGGATTTCCATCCCACCCACCGTTCCCTATTGTTCCAGATTGGCATCCCTGACGGTGCAAACGGAAAGTGCTGGGAGCAACAACGCACGGCTTTCCCGCTCTAATCGCATTGTTTCACGTACGTACGCTGACGTTTGCTTCTGTCGGGGGTCGTTTCTGAGCCTCGTTTTTTTTGTTTCTTCTCTACTCGTTTCGTTACATTCCGCGTTCGTTTTGGCGCGATGCCGGATGGGTTTCAGATTGGCTGCTTCCTGTTACTAATCCGGTTGCTGGAAAGAACTTCAAGAGTGGCGCACTGTATCCGAGTCGTCGCATTCGCATTCCGCATCGGCGGCAGCGCAATGTTCGGGGGGCAGCAACAAAAGAAAAGAAAAGCCCCCCCGTAACGGCCGGGAGACTCTGGCTGTGTGCGTTACTGCGAGGAAGAGGAGGTTTCGCGGAGGAAGCAACAAAAAAGCAGCACCCTCCTCCCGGATAACTCATGAACAGAAGAGTGCACTTAAGTGTTGTCGAGAGGGATGTTTCGATGTAGGTGGCAGTTTGTTCCACCACGAGCGCCGGAAGCTGCTGTGCGCGGGGTAGCGGAAAATATGATGATATTTGATATTCGCAACAATCATTGCCATGTGAAGGGTAGTTGGTAGCAACAGTGAGTCCTTTGTTTTGTCAATCCCAGCGCTAACCGCTGGACGGTGGAAGTGGTGCGCGCGTGTGTCTGTTCCGTAACAATAACCTCATTTTGGAGCGTAGCAGGCATTCTGCAACGATGGCCACTAATGCGACATGACCGCACTCTGTGAGGGTGTGCGTGGGTGCGTACTAAGTAGGCTGTTAGGAGCTGATGCTTTGCGTTAAGAGGTTGGCCGGGGACATATTCAGTCATTTGCAGTGGCACTACTGGTACAAGCAGGCCTGGCTGAAGCTCGAGGGACCTGTTGCTTTTAATCAATATAATACAAAGCAGAAAACATCCTCTGAAACAGGACGACAACTTGTTCTAGACTTGTTTGGTTTACAATGATTCTAGCGTTGATAAGTCTTATCAAAACCGCTTCAAACAGTATTTTTAAATATTGTTCACCATTAATAGTTTGATGATATGAAATTTGAATTGTGAAAATTTTGCAGATTTCAATAGATGGAATAATTGAAATTTGGTTTAAATTCAAAAATATATGACTTATATAAAGCATATGGGACACATACCATAAACAAGCCTAAAATTATGCAATGGGTAACACACTAATGCTTTAAGTGGCATTTGGTGATGCTATTCGCCTAAAGGTATGCAATTGCCATAAAATTGTCAAATTATAGATTTTGCAGTGTAACAAATATTTTCAGATGGAATTTGAATTAACATTAATATGTAAATTTAATTAAAACTAAAATAACATATTATGGAGAAAATAATACAGAAAAAAACACAACTCATTGATCACAATTAGCAACACTAGTCTCAATATTTCACACTGTCTGAAGAAAACCACACTCGTTTGTCCTTACGTATAGACGACAGCCGAAACACTTCCCTCTTCCTGTTCGCACCAATCCAATTACCCATCCTGTACCACGAAGGCACGTGGCAAGTGGGTTTTCTTCGCCGTTGCAACTATTTGTCATCCTACAAAACCCGGCGGAGGTACTTCGGTTGAGTGAAAAGTGAGAGGCAAGAAAAATGAAATCGGACGAATATTAGTTTCACTTGTCACTCCCTGTGTTTTTTCTCTCTTCTCGAACTACCCTCACCAACAGCACTGTTGATGATCATCGTATTGCCCTCCTTCCGTCCGGCGGCGGACGATAGTGGCAAGCACAACGTGGGCACACACACGCAAGGAAATTGAGCCGTAAATCATTTTCCTTCAAAATGCACACAATTTACAACCCCCTGGCCGGTGCCCGTTCTGCCCTCACCGAACCGACTGAGTGTGTTTCGATTACACCGAGAGAGAGAGAGAGTGTCAAAATCACCCCCTTTCCGGATGCTCAAAATGCAGCAGCAGCCCGCGCGTCGTCGAAAGGATGCACCGTAGCCGCGTGCGCGTGACAAATTGCACCGACCGGCCCGGTGACATTCATGAACCGCAAACCGGCAGTAAAGGATCCTCTACCATACATGCCCACGGACAAGTACACACACACAGCAGCAGCGAGACAAATTTGACAGTCCAATTCGGGTGCGCGACGAAGCACCCTTCCCGTTTCTTTCGCGCGAGAAAGAAAACGGGACAAATCACGACGACCTAAGGAGGAACCCTCGCACGGTTCGCTTGCTACTCTGGCTTCAACCGTAACAGGGGTCCCAAAATTGAATGGACACGTGCCAGGCGGCTGCTATAGGTGCTCGGTGCGCGCGATGACTTCACCTTTCATTCCCGAAACGGTTTTGTTAATTGGTCCCATTGAAAGAGTGAAAGGAGGTTCCGGAAAAAGTTACCTGCGCGGTTAGGTTAGAAGTCGAAGGTGAGCGTGTGGCTAAGAATGTTTACTTGCCCTCGCGGTTTATGGCACTTTATGGAATCGTAATGCGAACAGGGACATACTGAAGTGTTAAGAAAGGGGTTGGTCCCATTTTGGGATGTCTCAGCCACCAAGGCACGTGATCATGATTGGTTAATTGCGGGCAGGAACCCTTTATTCGCTTGTGAAAGTTCGATGTTGTATTCCTTATGCGATTTCATATTGGCGAGCGTTATTTCACGTGTACAACGCCGCCGTTTGGTGTCCAACAATCGTGTAACAGAATACGGCTGTTTGTGCTCAAACTGGAGAGAGAGAGTGTCACTGTAATAAGAGATCTCGCCGGGAAGGGTGATAGCTTCCACCGTACAGCACAATCTACCGCCACAACCACACGGGGAACAATACACGAACACGATAATGATGATGAAAATTTCCGTACATTTGTCATCATCATCCCAACCCCGGGCTGGGCTGGAGGAGCGCTTGCGAGAAAGCCGATCCCTGTTGTTCACCAACCCCAGCCAGCAGGCCCAAAAAGGTAAATTATGTAAAGCCACAAAACAATGGCTGCATGTGAGAGAGAGAGAGAGAGAGAGAGAGAGAGGGACAGTGAGTGTACAGTGTACGACTCTCGTGGGGCTACACGCTTATCTCGGACGGACATCGGTGTGCGGTGCGATGAAACTTGGTCCTTTAAACCGGATCACGGTTGGTCGTGGTGTACGTATCAGTCCTGTGTTCGCTCATGCTCCTAAGCATTTATTATTTACCCCCTCGGGGGGGATGATGATGGGTGTTCTAGCCGATCGCAGACCTAGATCCTGCACGTAAACATATCCTTATTTGTGCGGGATTGTGCTATCGTTGCCGTTTGCTTTGTTTTTTTTTTGTGTGCTCAGTTTGTACATGAAAAGCTTCTTGAAGGTAGCTCCAGCGTAGCAGGACTTCATTTTGGTCGGAAACTGGATCCATTGCTTGTGATGCACTCCACCAGGAGTACGTAAGCAGTTTGCTTATCGGATAGTGTGTTGATTCAAACATCATTCCATGCGCAGCGCAAGGCTAGGGTGCAACGCTGTAACCAAATACTCGACAACCCTATCGATCCCGGGAAACCCGGCGAAAGAAAGAGTGCGAGTGTAATTAAATAAGAAGCCTGCCGTATCCGCCCCCAACTGCCACTGATGTTTGCGCACGCTCTCTGGGTTATGAGTTTGAAACCGTTCTAATTAAATTAGAAGCTTTAAAGCCAGCGATGGCTGATGATACTACTGGTACCCGGAACGGGGCAAAACATGAAACAGCAGCATGCCCGGTTCAAAAATCACTTCCACGTCGGACATACGTACGGCGTGGCGAACCACCGCACGGTGGCACTTTTCATTGCAATGTGGAAGCGCTATGTTACATGTCCAGGCGTCCATGTCACGCCGGATGAGGAGAGATTGATTGCTAGAAGCTACGGTCATACGGGCCGGACATTAGCAGGGAGCCGTCCGACGTTTCGACTTTCTAGCTGATGCAAAACCCGGGTTTAGACTCCCTCGACCAAAGGCACCTCCCTCTATCTCTCTCTGTGCGGTCTTAATGATTATTCATCATTTATTTATAATTAGCACCGATTGAATTTAGTGACCGAACGGGGAGAGCTTTGATAAAATGCGAATGAGTGAATTTTGATTGAAATTTATGTGTCTGCTGGGCCCGGCGGCCCGGCGGGTGGAGCAGATCGTGTCAGTTCGGGGTTGTTCCGGTTGTTCACCAGCCGTATGTTGACGTGTACCATGACCACACCGGAGGGAGCCGTTGCCGGTGGTCCTTTTCGTTTTTACTACCACCAGCGCGCGCTCGTTGGTGGAAAGGGACACCGGACGGGCAAGATTCCTAATGATAATGAATGTCGACCCGGGTGAAGATGAATGGACGCACATAACCGGAATCGGTGCCGGTGTTGAGTTTGGGATGTACCGGAGCACAACACATTGTCCCACAGCAGTGGCGCTGAGATTTGAACCTCCCCATTTCTGGGATGACCAAGAGCGGTCCCAGAGGTCAATAGCAAACACTTTATTGATGGCCTTGGATTAGAGAGTGAGCGAGTCATTCCCGAAAAAGCAACTAACCCACCATCGGGGAGGCCACTACAGCGTGCGGAGATACATCAATTAGTGGCCCCGTGATGAAATGGTCTCGGTATACACAAACGCGCGCGTTCAGCACAACGTCCCTAAACCGGGGATGTCATACGTGGAACATGCGCGAGCCGCGGATGATGCGCTTGATAAATGACCCACAGACAGGCACGGATCGATATCGGCTGTCGGGGTTCGGCGGGTGAAATGAGTTTCAAATGAGACGTCGTTAATTACGCACAAACCAACGGGGAGCGCGGACGAGACGATTACCTTCGAAAACGCGTTGTTATCCAGCGTTGCGCCTGGTGCTTGCCCTGCGAGCAACACAAACTGTTTCCAAGAGAGGCGCGCTAGATGATCCTGACGTGAGCAAATCTGATGGACACTACTGGACACAAAACCAACGTACACACACACTACAGGGCAACACTTCCAAAACCTTCCAAACGGGGAACCGAGCGCACCAGACAAGAGACAAGAGCGAACCGTTCCGTGTCACAACAACGTCAGAACTGGCGTTCGACAGCTGGCGACGGTAGTTTGCAAGCGTGCGACAACCGGGTGCTCTAAAGGGCGCCAGAACTTGCGTAACTGCATATGCACACTGCGGAACGCGAAGTTCGCTACCCGGAATCGGCGAAAAGGAAACCGAAACCTCCATGCTCCATAAAAAGAAATGGATGTTGAAGGTGGACAAAAACCGGACCCATACGGGGGAGTTCTTGTCTAGTGCCAGGCGAAGTTCTTGCACTGGGGTGGGTGGCGTACAAGTCAAGGAAGCACTAGCAATGTTACGTGATTATTGCCGATTGCCGGGACATATCGGATGAGCGGTGCAAGTGCTTGCGGGTAGTAGTGGTTCGGGATTACAGGAGTACTGTTCCAGCAGGGATTGGGGCGACGCCTGTCAATGTGTTGGTTGCGGCAGATATTGTTGTCATATGGATAGGAGTCTTTTTGTATCATGCCCGTTGAATATCGGACTATGATAAGAGGTCTGGAATGTTGTAGTGGTGGAGATGCTCCAAACAGCTCAGATCTATTTATAGCGGAAATCCAATTTCAAGAAAACATTTCCAAGCGATGAACCCCAGGGTCATCACTTGGTACGAAGTTGATCAGTTCAATTACCTAGCACGAAACCCACGGCTGAGATAGACCTTTCCATTTCCATCCCACCATGGGCCCAGCTAGTGCGCAACTAACGGCTTCACATTTTTGTAATCAGAAACAAAATTATTCTAATAAGTTCCACCGCTGTAAGGATATTTCATCTCCCTCCATCCTCTGGACCATCCTTATCCGATCCGGCACGAAACAGCACAACAACACGCCACAGCGCCACGGAAACGCAAGGGCCAGGATAGCAAGCAAATCGGCTTATAAATCAGGTGCCATTTCGTGGTGCCATCATAAATTTCCTATCTTCCGCCACCGCTAAGACGACACTATCGCGCCTTGAAGAGGCAAGCAAGCGAAAACAAAAAAAAACACCAACACCAGTGAAATATTAACTATTTTCCTTCTTTCGCGCACTGAGTGTCCTCCTGTGGCACGGGTCCGATGATTTTTATCGAGTCACGATTTTAATAAGCAACCTGCTTCCTGCTTACGAACGCGTGAATCTCCGGGCTCCATCGTTCCGTATTTCGCGAACCGCGAACGCCTCTAGCGCGCAAGGGGTGGTAATCTCTTATTTCGTTCGCGATGGTTCGCCCTGGGAGAGGCGATGTTTGGACGTCTTTACGTCCAGCGGTAGGGCGACTTTTTTTTATCGAAAAAGGTGAATTAATTCGGCGCGCGAAAGAGAGCACTTGAAGAAGCGTCCCAACCAACAAGGGGGGTGCTAATATTTTCAGTGGATTATTCCTTCGAAACTAGCCAGAGTGGATGGGAATGGTGAATGTATCACGTCTTTTTCAACGCAATCGCCATCAGCTCTTCATGTGCGCTGGATTAATTAATTTTCAACTGCCCAGAACACTTGGGTCAGGTGATTGGGTTTTCATCAAACTGGTGTACGTGCAGGGAGCGCGAAAATAAAGCGACTGTGTCCACCATCGTCCCAAAGGGGCATCGTCGTGTTTTGTTTACTCCTGTGCCATTTTATCGACATCGTTACTGCTGTTAATCTTAATTAAGAACTATGCGATGATCGTAAAAAACCTGCCATTAAACCAGCTGCGGGTTTGTATTTGAAGGTTCGTTGCACATACCTGCGAAAGCGAGAAGGAGAGAGAAATATAGAACCGAAATTAGTGACCTGTTATCGGCGGGTGGAAGTGTTTTTTAAGCGACATTGGGAGATGGGGATGTTAGACTTTGCTTTTCTGTCTCGATAGCCTCAGCTCTAGATTCGATCGTTTTGTTCGGATGTTTATTGAACGTGTCAACAAGTCATTCTAGACGGGTTTGACGTACGGGATAGCACCGTATCGAACGTGTTATTCCGCAAGCGCACACACACAACAAACCGAGAGGTGTGTACCACCGATAAGATGTACATAAATAAGGCTTCTTTTCAGCAGCGCGACGCCACCCACCACCTATCGTCGCCAAGATCGCTCAAAACCCCTTTGCTTTATCCGCTCAGCGTCTTCTATGCAAATGCCGGCCTGTCTCCGGCCGCTTCCGTCCCGAGAAATCTCAGTCAGATGCGAACTTCTCAGACCGTGTCCTTTTTCCACCCGCGAACGTGGAAGGCGCACACACGCTAATAGGCTTTGCGTGAATAATAGATCGCAGAAGCAAAGCGCAAACCTCACGCGGTGCAGGCTCGCGCGCGCAAGAGTCGCCGCTTGTAGTCTCTCCGCCGTATGTGACCGGAATACTGGAGCTGACATGAGCTAGTACTTATGGCGGTACTTCCCACCAAAAAAGCGTTAGGGGACACGGAGCATTTGCATTTGACTTCTTTTCATTTCGCTTTTTTTGTTGCTCTCTCTCTCTCTCTCCCGTCGAGCGTGTGTGCCAACATTAGCCCGGGACTTAAAGTCTGGTTGGCGCCAACACGCGCTGGAGTTAGGCGGGGGTTAAAGTTTGGAAAATGTAATTAAGACACATCGTGCGAAGAAGATCTGTCATTGCGGGAGATAACTTTCCGACTGACTGACTGTGGCAGAGCTGCAGGCAGAGGACTTGACTAGACCAGTTTCAGGGTTGGGGTGAAACTTTTTCCTACCCGGCGACGCTTTGAAACCACATTTCGAGGTGCAAGGTGCGAGAATAAAGATGGGTTACTTGAAACCATTCATTTCACATACGACGGTTAACCGCACACAGGAACCTCCTGTACCGGAACATCCGGTGCCGGTGCAAGGGCCGAAACAATCGAGAGGTTGTATTATTGGACGGAAATCTAGACGACCTTTGCGATGGCGCAACATTTATACATCCCGGTGCACTATGGGTCAGACATAGAGGTTTTGCATAGCGCTTGGAAATTCTAGAAAAGTAGAACATATATCGTAACAAAAATGAGAACATTGCAAATAAAGCTTAACGACACTGTTCAATTCAACACTTGCAAAGCTTGTAAAACATATCCAGTTGTCCAACAAAGTTTGGAGAGTGTACTGATGTGTAGTAGCACCTTGCCAACCGCTAACTACCTCATCCTATGGACATTCCGGAGCAGTACAGTGTGCATGTGTGGTGAGCAAATATGCACCGAGTCTTGGCTGTGCAGTGTCTCTGCTGAAGCGAGAGGTACCACCCACGCCGTCTTCCTTCTCCTTTCTCCCTCGCAAGCAGTACCGTGCGCAGTAAATAAAGCAAGTTATTTTCGGGATGCGGGCCCGTCAGTAAATGTAAACTGTAATTAAATTTACTTTTTTCCAACCAGTTCCCCGGTCGCTTGACTTGTCTTGTCCATTTCGGTTTGGCGTGAAAGAAAGGCCACTCCTCCGTCTGCACCTCACCTTCATGTGCCGTTGGCCTCTCTGTTTAGATTAATTTCATCCACACACGCTACAAGCCAGCGCGGCGAACGAGCGAGCGTTGTGGGTGTCTAAAACTGCAGCGTGTTTACCACGGGGAGGGTTTCGTTACGTTTGCGATAAGACCTCGGAGCCGCCGTTCGAGGTACGGTTGCACAGCTAATCTGATGCAAAGCGCCCGCTGCTGCTGCTGCTGCTGCTGTTCGTCTGCGCCAAGTTTCAGGCGCGTACCACGATTGCGTCTTCGGGTTTTCATTTCATTCAAGACCGACCCTGGCTGGCTGTAACCGTTTATCTGTTTCGCCGAGCGTTTGCATGCTACACGGCAGTAAGGGAAACGAAAACAAGAAACAACTTTCACCCCTGACCGTCGCCGGAAAGCCGGAAAGCGTAATGGAAACTGCATACAATATTAATGACCAAGATAAGAGACGTGCTGTGCGGTGTTTGGCGAAGCAGCAAGGACGAGCGCGCCGGGGAAATCGCGAGAAGCAAAATCTTGTAAAAAACTAAATTCTTGCAAAGAAAAAACGCTCTATTCCTTTCGCCCTGCCCCGAACGGGCAAACTTTCACCGAAATCCTTTCATCTTTATCGTGCAGAAGGCGAGTGGGACATGGAAATGCAGCCCAAAACAGAAACCGGCTGCCGGCTGGCGCGGGATGGATAAACAAAACTGCGTGAAAATTTGTGCTGCACTGGTTTAGGTTTCCGGTACACAGACAGAGCGGCAGAGAGAGCGAGAAAAAGAGCAGCAAAAAAGGTGGAAAACTGTCAGTGTTTTTTCCTTCCCGTCTCATTTTTGCTTCTTTTTTTCAAATTCTGCTTATACAGACAACGCCTTAAGCAGGGGAAGTATCCGAGCTTGTTGTGCTGCTTTCTTTTTTGGGTTTGTTTGTTTCTGAAATTTGTCTACTTTTTTCTCTTTCTCTTTCTCCACAACAAGCAAAATCGGAGGCTTTGGTGTGAAAATGGATTTTCACTTTTGCCGTGTGTCCGTTGCGCAAAAAAAAATGGGCAAATGGAGCTATCCTTCTAGAATGGAAACTGCAGCCAAGGGTTTCCCAGTGTTTTTTACTGCTCTCTGCACCAGCAAGCGTTGATATGGAAAATTGGCCCCTGTCGTTTTGCCTTTTCACACACCTTCCGCCGGGTTGCTTGAAAGCAGCAAATTAAAGGTGCTTGGTTTGTGTCATAACTTTTTGCCGCTTAAATTTTCGATGCCCACATCGTATCGGTATTCACATTCACTCTCCCTCTGCTGGGTTGTTCTTTTTTTGTGTTGCGTTGTCCGCCAGCATCCATCTTTTCACGGAGAGAATATGAAATAGAAAGTGGTAAAGCATAAACTTTCCCTGCTGCCGAGTCCCATAGGGTGAATAGCACACACACACAAGAACCCTCTCCCGGGTTCAACCGAAAAACCCGGAGGAAGCCGTATTGTTCATTTCAATAAATTACTATTTATGAGCGAGCGCCTGAATTGCTGCAATGTTTTGCACACACACACACTGGGGGGAAATAAACTACATTCCGTACACCGAACGGAGAGGAGGCAAATGTATGAGCACACGGCGGCGCCCGTGTATATTACAGCGAAACTCCCAAGGACAAGGACACACACCCGGGCCCTGCAGGAAGAACCAAATAAGGCGGGATAGGTCAGCCCCTGGGTGTGGTGGGCCCCCCACTGTTGCTTCATTAATAGAATCAAATATTTAAGCGGCCATTTACCTACCCCCAGGTGTGCCCGGGTGGAGTGAATCTTGCAGCAGGGTCCCGGTGAAAAAGACGCTGGATTGGGTCGTAAAAACGAGCGAAAAAGTTGTGTTGGAATGTGTTCTCGGGGTGCTGCTTTTACTACCATCTGGACAGGGGGGGAAGCAACATCGTTAAAGGCAGAAATGATAAACAAAAAAATCACTAAAGCAAGTGTCAATTTGTGCAGGAGAAGAATTAAAGCAGACGATCGGTATTTTTAAATCGCAACCACAGCGCAAGAGAGAGCGAGTGTGTGTGTGATAGCTGTCTAAAAATACTTCAAATTCTTTGAAGGCGTGACAGGCAGTGAGTTATCTCAGTCGCAACGCCGTGTCAATTATTCGCGTGTCAATTGTGTCACCGTGGAGGTTGCATTGGTGGCATTGCAATCACTCGCGCGAAGAAGCGCGCGAACATTGCAAACGAGTGCCGATGTCGATGACCTTTGGCACGGCGAGAATCTACGTCACCCCTGGGGAAATCGCGATGAGTGCTGTGGATGGTTGGTGCGAAAGCGACTCTCTGTGTTTCGGTGACATGCTTATAGGTGGTAATCCAATGAGTCGTCACAGGGAGCGATCTAATTGAAAATTATCCATCGAACAAACTACTGCAATTCGTCTCAAACGACTTGATAGAACTTGATATTGTGTCCTCAGTTTCAGTAGAACAATAGAACTTGATTCAATTGATTTGATTTTCCAAAGTTCTCCAGTTTCTCCAAAGTTTTCTAATAAAATAAAAACTTTATTGGGCAAGAGTGAGTGAGTGAGATGAATCTCACAACTCAATGGATTGATTCAACTCACTCTAGGTGAGTTACTGGTCACCGTGGAGATTCAAAACACAATAAAGTGAGTGAGAACATGATACTCACTCTATGCCAAATCGTCTACCAACTCTTTTGACCACTCACTAACACCGCAGCTAGTAACTCACTCGATGTGTGTTGGATCATAACAACTCCTAATAGAGTTACTAAGCGATTCGATTCCAAAGATGAGTATGAGAGGAGTTAATAAACACTCTCAAACCTTTTTTTGTATTTTATTTCGTGAGGGTGAGTTATAGAGAGATTTTTCACTCCCTGTGAACCTTTCACATCATTCCTAGGACGTCACAGACTCTAGGTCACACAAATAATGCGCTTCTTAGCTAATTGGGACACTTCATTCGCCCTCGAGAAGTCTCACGACCAAACTAATCGCTCAAGATCACCACGGGGAAGAGATCAGGTCAGATTAGCGATTTGTTTCGCCCAACCGCAACACCCCGGTAACCCATTCAGCGCTCGAGCGAAAAAGGACCGCCCGCACCATTTAGTCCCACTACCGGATGGGCGTTAAGGCTCCTCTGCTCGCTCGACAAATGAGGGCAGGGATCGTGTCTCCTCAACGCGAGCGCGGCGGAAAATATGCAAATCATTCCCAGCTCCCGCACGAATCAACCCGACGTCAAGCGAGCCACGGGCACCTCTTACAGCCGGGAGGGACAGGCTAAGCCTTGAATAATGATGATAAATTTGCAAGCATCATCGTCAACACATCTTCGGTCCGCTTGTTGGAGCTGTTGGCCCCCAAAGATACCGCGCACGACGAGACATGCCACACGACGCGCGGCCGTGACTTTTATCAAGCCCGCCAGACGAACCGGACCGGAAGAAACTTACCGAAACTCGAGCTGTTGTAAGTTCGTTCGTTATTGGTGAAATTGGATGGACCACCGCACGGAGTTGGACGGAGTAGTGTGAGTGGGTTTCGTGCGATCGCGGGTAAATATTTTGTACCAACTACTCGCGCGCGCGACGCATCGTATCGAGATCTCGTGGAAGTACCATTCTCCGTTGGGGTGCGCCCGGGAGGAAAAACGCTCGCGCGCGCGAGTACTTAAATTTCCATCAGCGCGAGATTAACTGTCAGTTGGGTGGGGTGGGGAGAAAACGACGATGTACGCCTTCGGTCGAGCTGATACGGGCGCGTTCCGGTCGCTCGTTCTGGCGAACGTCTTAAGGACGGTGCAGCAGAACCCGCCCGTAGAGTAGCAGTAACAGCTGAAAAACCATGAAATATGTGAGCGTTAGCGAAAATTTATGCGCCCTGCCGCTGCCTTTCCGGTTGCTGGGGCTGGTGCGAGCGGTGCGCGATGTTGGAATTCGCACAAACGTCTCACATTTCACTGCCACAACCTCCTCCTCCAACTTGGCGATGTCCATTCCGCAGTGGAATTGGTATTACCACACCCGATATTCGGGCGCTGTCGTCTGGTGTCGTGCACCGGCGGAGACGGAGCTGCGATCAAACTGATTGCAGTTGAAGGAAGTAGTTTGGGAGGGGATGTACGACTGATGCATTCTTGTTGTCACCGGGCTGGGGAGAGTTTGGGACACTTATCAGACTTTAGTAGCAGCTTTGGGAGGAGTTTGAAATTGGGAAAGTTATTTCCGGAGTGGATTCAGTTGGAAAAAGACATTAGATACTTCCCCAAAGACTTCTGAGTAACATTTCTCAGTGATATACTTAAAGTTCAAACTTTACTTAATATACATTAGTTGACTATCTACATGTTGGAAGATATTTATGCACCCGAGAGACTTAAACTAACTCTTAAATAGCCTCTCGAACTCATAATTTTATGATAAAAATCTTCAATGCAACCTAAACATGTATCGAATATAGATTAATGAAGTTTGGATGTACATTCTCACAAGCTTGCGATCAAATTTGCCAGAACAGCGCATCTTTCAGCGAACGTCGCCCCAACAATCTTCCAGATGAGTTAGGTCCGGTGGTTTTCTAGTGAATCTGGATCCAATCCTTCAACGCGGAATCCTCTTATCCGGCTCGAAATGTCCTCTGCCAGCATCGACGTATAACGCCCGGATATAAACCCATCGCACCACGCTCCAGGTAATGGAGTGTCTAATTTATTCCTCCACCAGATCAGACGACGTCGAGCATTCCAGAACATATCCTCCAGAGGACGATTCCAAGATCTCGCTTCGACAAAGGCCACAAGGATTCAATATATAAATCAAACCAAAACCCAGCGTGGCGACCGTATTAGAATATTAATCAGCCATTCGCTGCGCCTGCCGTGGGGTCACCGTGGTGCTGCCACAGTGAGAGACAAAGGAAATCTCGCTCCACACCTGAAGACGCCTAGAACGATCTGCGACGAGAGCCCGTGAGTAGGACTTACCATCCTAGTAAGAAAAAAACACACTCTCACACGTCCTCCGCAAGAGTGACATAATTCCTTCCGTTTACGGAACCATCGGACACACACACTCAGTGGTTCTGTGGACGCTTTCCTATTATTTCCTTGAGTTAAGCGACCGGAAGAACCCGGAAGAACCCGTCGCAGGAATGTGCATATCACCGGCCCGGGAACATCTTTTCGGCGGTGGCTGATAATACAAGAAAATACTCACATAAATTCGTCATCCCGGGGCCGGGTGTGTGACAGTCACGACATCCCCGGATCGTTGTGTGTTTTTGCGCCCGTTCGCTTCACCCAGGGTAGCGAAAGTTTTCCTAATGGCGGCCAGCACCGCCAAGTAACTGGGAGTGTGCGTTTTTTGTCGTTGCCTCTGCTCTTCTACATGCCAGGGTGATGGTGTTGTGGCAGGACAAAAGGGGCAAAAAGACCACACCATATGCTCCGTCGAGTGGGTCGTCGTCGTCGTTGTCCGGGTGTGTAAGTAAACGGTCAACAACCGACCCGAACCGGGCCTACATACAGCAAACCCGGGCGGGTAGCGCATCAGGAAGGAAGTGATATCGTTCTCATATAAATCACCTCCAATATGGACAAGCCGTCCTGCCCGGGCGCAAAATCCTCCTCCGCAGCATGGGCATGAACACTCGCAGCGGAGATAATGCGTCCCGAAGTGTGCAAGCCTTTCGCTTTCAGCAGGAGCCCCCTTCCGAACCGAGGCAGACCTGGGAGACAAACAATATGATCAATTTTCTACCGCTGGACGGCGCACGACGACGGGGCGGACTTGGAAACCCGAGTGCCGGAGCAAAAAGCAACATGTCAACTAGATTTATGAGTTCACGGTCTTGCGAGCCGAAGGTTGAGCCTGGCGCGTTCCCGGCGTTCACTATAACTCAACCATCCACACCGGCGGGCAAGGATAACGATAGTTAGCTTCTCGTGCCGGGGCACGCACAAAGGATCATCATTTTGTAATCGACTCCAATCGAAGTGGTACGCACACTTGGAGCACACCTGCACAGTGGTGCCGTGAGCGGACATCGGAATGGATTGTCATCGTATTTAATTTCCTCCCCAACTGGGCGTTTCGGAGACTCGCAGAATACGCTCAATGAGTGTATTTCATTCATCATTAACGCGCGTCCAACAACAAAAAACTGACCTCTTTCGGAAAGGAGACTGCTCCATTTAGCCCACGCAGAAATACCACTACATAGGTCACAGCAAATGGCACACGGTGTTCTCTCTGTTCATCGTCAGAACACTATCGTGCGAGTATTCCTGCACTTGTTTGTCCCCTCTACACTCCAAACAGCAGCGCGCGGCAGCTGTCACGGATATTTTCTCGCGCGTGTGTGTGTGGGTTTTCTCTTGTGCTCCTCAGCAGGTACGACATTTCTAAAAACCCACGCTCTAGTGTCCCTCCTCGAATGCGGCGTTACGGAAAGCTATATTTAACGCTCCAAAGCGCCGAGATTTTTCAAACGGTCTACTGAATCAACGTCCGCAACAGTGTAGACCGCCAGATGGCGTCTATTAATTGAGTGACATTTATGATTGGATGTATGGGTTTTCCAAACGTATGGGTCGGTTATTACAGCTGGTAGCTATAAAAAAGTTTAGCGAGTTGCATTAACCGAGTTGAATCGTCAACACATCCGAGATTATGGTGAGTTACTTCTTGTGATACTGGTTGAGATTTTGCTCAAAACTGCTATAAAACTGCTCGAATGATCATTTCAATTTATAAGAATTTAGAACGTTTTTCTTCTGTATATAAGTACTCTACTGTCAGCTCCATTTGGGATAATTTATAACACACTGATTTACTGTGTAAACGTCAAAAATCTTCAACATGGCGCCAGACACTACCGAGTACTGCCACTTACTACCACCACAAAACGCAAACTCAATTAGATTAACCAACTTCGGAATCGTTCTAACCCGTCCAAAAACTCACGGTGTATCTGGTTGCACTATTAAAACCGCTCCGCGTTGCATCTGCCCACCGTACGCGCGGCCATGGAGGCGGAAGCTGTCGCTGGCGGATGCGGATGTGTTTTCCTAGCTGACGTAAAAGTTAATCACGAATGCAGCGGCTGTCGGGTGACCAAATGTCGGTACCACCGAAAGACCAAAACTTTTACGACAGCTCCTAGGTGAGCGAGATAGAGAGAGCGAGTGCGGAAGAGAGCTTCAAGAGTCTTTGCCTTAGTACATTTCGAGTACTGGAGACCGGAGTACTGGAAGAGGCGTATGGGTACGTGGAGTTGTAATGAAATTTGTCATCCCGACGTTTTGGGTGTGTTTTTTTGTTCGTCTGCTTGTGTTTTGCGCTTCTCCTCTCCAACGATCCTAACCTCAACTACTAGAGGACGCAGCCATGTAAAGGAAACACAACTTTATGAAGCAGCTCTTGTAAAGCTGTCAACGGAAAAAGTTGCTTAGCAGCACCGAACCCATTTCGAGCCCGGACGCGGCCAGTCACCGACAACTGGTGACACCGGTCGCGAACAAGTGGGGACAAAATTTTACAATTTATGGTACCACTGCTCCCCACCGACGTATAACCCAACGACCCGCAGCAGGTTCCTTGCGGAGTGAATTTGTTGCAATAATTTCGGGAATTTGTTGAGATTCTGTGTTGAGCTTAGAATTTTTTTTCTCATTCTCGTGAAAAAATGACAAATATCACGTTTCTTTGCTCAACGCTCAAGTATATCTCGATCTCGAAGATCTTGCAGATGCATCCACTAGTGAGCAAACAACAGGAGCAACAACACAAAAAAAGAACCGAAGCAAAATCGCTTGATTGTTCTTTCCAGTTTCCTCTGTTGAATTATGAGTCGGGCGTCTTGTTTGAGTTGCACTTCGTTTGAGTCTTGCCAAGGTTTCGCCCGACGGTGTACATATCGGGCAGATTGCATCCGGCGACACGGCGCCACTGCTGCACACGGTGGGGCCGGCCTCCTCCTCCACCTCATCCGTTAAGCACGATTTCGCTGGGAAAATAAAAGCGACACGCGGAAAAACCAGCATCTTTTCCGATAAACTCAAACAGCAAGTCTCGGGCCCGTTCCCCGGTCCGTTCGGAAATTGCTCAAGATGGCGATACATTTCGGTGTGCTTTTGGAATGTTTGCGACACCGGAACTGGGGGGGTTGGGACACACAAAAGCAGGAAGTAAATCGGCATCAGTAAATACACTTGAGAAAATTACAACCATCGGCAAATCGGATGCAGATTCTGGTGGAGCTGCTTCGATTTGCGGAGATGTACAAGGCTGTGGCAAGGAGGAAAAACACACCGGTATAAAATATCTGCTCCGGTTGCTTCGTGCCGGAGTCGGTCTTAGCGTTTGCAGTTTGTCTTTCTGAGCTGGAGCAAAATGTCGGACGCTCACTTCAAAGTCACGGGGACAGGTTTTTTGTGCTAGTGGCGGAGAAGGAGTAAAAGAATTCCCCAAACGATCCGGGGACATCCTTGCAGCACCGAAGATGCGCACAAACAGCGCGCTGTGCAAACAAACAGCCGGCGAGTGCTCACGTGAGCCGTGAGCAAGAACAATCGAGTTTCGTAACCGCAAGTTGCTGTGCGGATGTGCCGGTGACCGAGAAAATGCCCGGCTGGAGGTAGAACTTCAGAAAAAAAAACTCCACAGAAACCTGCAAGACAATCCGTTCAAGAAGTTCATTTGATCACCAGCGCACTGTCCCCGGCCAGGCCAGGCAGCAGCAGCAGATCTGGATTCTGCATATTTTTGTGCAGCGACCCGAGCGGGCGACTTGAGATTTATTTACACAACAACAACCCTACCGTTCGGGGTTTGTTTGGCACCATCATGGAGGAGCGTAGAAATTGCTCGCAAATCCGAAAATAAAACAGAACACACACTCCTCCGCATCCTCGTGCACACATATTGAGTTCCGATGGGGGTTGTTTTTCGTTGTGTCTGCTGCTGCTGCTGCTGATGATGATGATGAAATCTGGTCGGTTGGTTGAAATCTCGTTACAATTCGCACATCATCACTAGCGAACAGCAGACTTGCATTTCGGAATTCGGAATTATGCAAACGAGGGCAAACGACCGCCACACCATCCGCGGATCAAAACGATGTGGAGGCGCGTGTGTTTGTGCATGTAAAAACGGCACGATATGGAGTGGTGTCGCGTTTTGCATTGGAAAATCAATTTGTGAATGTTTTTCGCCGAAAGTAACCCCCCGATGACTAAATGAGAACAATGGCGAGCCCGTTTTTCCAACTCTTTTTGCTATTTTAACAGTCCATCTACTTCTATCTGTGTGTGTGAGCTTGTTTTATTCATTGTACACCACCACAAAGGGCACATATTTGCACGTAGATGATTAAAATCAAATAAAACCAAGTTTAGGTTCCACCTGGCATTCTGCAGAATGCGCTGTGCGCCGGGTTTTCCCAGGAACTCCAGTGCGAGCGAACCACCTCGTGGGCACTGAGAGCTGCATTTTTTATATCGCTTGTAATTTCTACCCCGCGCTATTGTTGCGCGCCGAAAATAGTCTCTTCCACCGACCGGTGACAGGTGGAATTTGTGTCATCGACCCGGTGGGACAGGATCGTACGGTCAATTGTCGATGAAAATTCCCAGCGGGCCCATTCCCTGGGCCCCCGGAAGTAAGCTTCAACGCGCGCGAACGTGTCACACCGTCTTAACGCGACAGATTGGAGGTGGCTGGAGGAGAGCATAATTTACGACACAGTCAATAAATTTATGTTTGACAAAACATGACAAATTTTCGATCGGTTGAGCGGTTATTAATGTCTCAGGGCTGAGTTGGCAGTTTTTTTTGTTCTATCGGTGTCTAGGCGGCGTTTAACACAGAGTGTACGCTCTTGAATGTCTTTAAAATACGCGTGCGACCGAAGAGGCAAATAAACAGGTCAAACTTTTTGCAAGAAACGGCCGAAGAAGATAACAATCCCTTCAAACATCTTATATTTAACTAAATTGGGGACTAGACGCGTGTCTCGACTAAGGATTCTCATACTATTGTGATTTGTTTCGTTAAATATCTTATCGAAAGACTCGCGAAACATATGATTGCATACTTAAAGGATAAGTTAATAGTTTGCGCCTCAAAGTATGCAGTACATATAGCAGGAATAGTCGTATAGCAGTCTAATAGCCAACTTTATTCGGAAAACAAATGGAAATAGTGATAATTCGTTGAAACCGAGACGGTTTTAGCATCGATATTAGTAAAACTCTTCCAACTCATGTTTATTTACGTTAATTTATCAACGTAAATAAGCTCAAATCCCCATAGTTTAACCCAAAACGTCACACCAAATTCCGCACGCTTCGCGCTGCTCCAACGGACCAAATATAATTTGCTTTTAATTCCCTTGTAATGCACGGCTGCTGCGCGAAAAGCAAAGAAAAAAACTCGATCAACATTCCAACCATATGCCGCGCCGCACAATCCCACCATTAAGGATGGTGAATCGCGGGGAAAATCTTCAACCACCCATCCTTCGACTGCGGGCGCCGCACGCTCCGCTGCATTTGTTTTCCTAACGCCGGCACCACAAGCGACGATTCATAAAATGCAAATTCTCTATAATTACAAACAATATTTACTCTCCGCTCAGGCTCTTGCTGCTGGCTGTGCATCTGGAGCGCGTGTTGAGCACGTGTGTGCTGCCGGTATGATGGTGGTGCGCGCGAAGAAATCGTCGGTCGGTCGGTGGTGGTGAAAGAAATTTACACTGCACTCTGCACCGTCCCTTTCCCGCCGGGGGTTGGGTGCAAATATTTGCCCGAGAAAATGCAATAAAATTACTACACCGACGGCTGCAGTCGTCCTCCCGCGCAGGACTTCCGGGGAAGTGGCGTGTGTAGCCTCCACATTACGCTGCTATTAATTTTCGTAGCAAAGCATGATAGCCACCTGATGTATGATGCTGTTGGGTGGCAGAGGGTTGCGAACGCGCGTGTGTGTGTGTACACCTCAAGGATGCGCTAAGATAAACCCACGCGGGTCTAGCAATACATCTGCGGCGTCTGATTTCCGATGTCTTCCTAATGAAGTTGGACTAGAAGCAGTAGCAGCAGCAGTGTAGTATGCCAACTTCGTGACCATCTTTGTAGGCACACTGAAGCCCGGAACGAACCGCTGCCGGTCGCAAGGGCGAGAAGCCAACCGAACCGCTGTGGCGCGTGATGTGAATAACGCTACATCCCTCACGTCCGATCCGTGACGTGCTCCCGTTGACGTACCCGAACCGAACCGCGTCGTCGTCGTCTTCGCCGTGTGGATCACGTTTCAAAATTTCGTCAATAGCTGGAGCATCTCCCGCACTAGGAGCAGATGTCTCGAACGCAAAAACCACGCCGCCCACAATGAAGCCAACCATCAATCGCCGAAACGCGCTCCTCGGCCAACGGAGGCCAACGCCACGCGCGAGGCATCAGATGGATTGAATGTTCATTTTCCGGATAAAATTACACTTTTCCAGCCGCCGCTTCATTACACAGAAACGAGAAACATGGCGTCCATATTGAAGCAATCATCTCTCCGCCACCAAGAGCGCGGCTCTCGTAATCGACATATTGCCCTGCTCCTGGGCTGAGGGGGACTATCTCGCGCCGTAAAACTCCTCGACCCAGGGGCTGGTTCTGGTGGTGGTGATGCACAGCCACCATAATGAAGCTCTAAACTTCCAGATGCGAGACGTGCGTGCGAGATATTTAGGCCCGGCACAACACAGGCCCACCGCGCCTCCGGAATGTGTAGGCATAACTCAGGATGCACACCTTGCTGTTCAGCCCGGCCAGGCACACTGGGCATCATCACATCACCAACACACGTGGGATTAAATATTCAACGAGCTTTTTTTTCGTCAGTTTGATTTTCCCAACTGGAGGTGGAATGAACATTGGTGCGCTTTTAAGGTGGTGGCAGCGTGCGGTCGTACCACACATACCTGCATCTTCATGCAGCGCTCCTCCCTGTGTCCTTTCGGTAAATATGCTCGGTAAGGATTTTTTTCCACGCTCTCCCTTTCTCTTTCACTCAGCGCGTGTATTCATGTGCAAAATGTTTGAAATTCATCGGTATTATCGAGCCTGAATTTTTGTGTCGCTTTGCTTCAATGGCTGTTGAAATATGTTTATGCTTTCTGGGATAGCGCAGAACATGAGCGACATGCGATAGTACTCACTGCGTGAGGCTGGATTGTGGAGCAGCTGAATGGCATCACGCTCACTGGGACATGTTTGGGGTGTTTCGTGGAAATCTATTTTTGGGTTGAATTCTGGTGCGTTGTAAAGCAAACGATATTGCATAGGTGGCACTACACGGTTGCAGTATGTGTTACAATGTTGCAGTAGTATTTTTCAATACAAGGTAAAACATAGCTGGGATAAGAGATTGAAATATTGACAGCTCTGTTCGCTTGCAATGATATCTCAGTTTATATTATTGTTGAATTGATCGATCAAAATTTATAGTTTAAATTTATTTACAACCTTACAGTCAATTAGAAGTCTTCAGTAAACAAACTGTTTTTAAAGTATTAATAAGGCATTGCTAAGGTGTAGATTGCAAAGCTTCAAGCGCTCTGCCTCACTCTGTAATATTGTATTACTGGGGTTGTAATATAAAACAAACAAACAGAGTTTCATTTACGTAAAATTGTCATTCTTGTTTGATTCCTGGCTGAAAGGTGAAAAATCAACTTTCAATTAGCTGCGAAAACTATTTTACTTCAAATTGGCATTAAACTAATTTCGCCTGAAAGTATACAATGCACGCGATGAATTCCGGAGAATAATTGCTGACTGTTTTAACGAAAATTTGCAATATCAGCCCAAAGGTATGCAAGCCGCATTACAGAACCATAATATACCTGATGTTAATGAATCAAATTTACATGACGATATCTGAAGCTAACATATTCCTTCCGTCTGCACGCATCTTAACTTTTGTATATTTTCTTCCTCTCACCATCGTATTCCTACAACACGCAATGGTGTATCATAAGGTTCAATTAAAAGGTACATTCTCGTGTCACGCAGCACAACGCAGTGAACATTGTAAGCCCACGCACACACACACACACACACACACACACACACACACACACACACACACACACACACACACGTGTGATTTCATCAGCGTGAGATTTTTACAGTTTAATTTCGTCTTCACCAACACCACCGCAGAAACACACCGAAACGAGCGGAGGGGGTAGAAAATTTAAAAACCAATATTTTATTTACCGCCCTCTGACTACACCGCCCATCCATACATCGCACACATTGTAATCATATTTCGATACTCTCAAGGGGTCGTCGCCCCACCACTCCGTGCCGGAGGTCGTCCTCCGGGCTCGTGATTGAATTTAAATTTAATTCCAACCCCGGGGCCAGGGCCGATGCCGAGGGACGGAAGGCCCTTTCCGGATGGTCAAGCGGCGTGTTTGTACAGCCGGTACAGCCTCCGCAAGCCAAAATTAAGTTTGTTCAGTTCCAACGCGCACCACCGTTGTGCGAATCTTTTATTTGCCTTCTTTCACCGCCCGCTGCCGTGTGTAAATTCATTTTACCGGATTGGAAATTATAATCCCTACCGTCCTCCGCGCCAAAAAGCGTCGCGAGCGTCGACTCCGGGGCTGTTTATAGTTTCATTAGTGTGTTGGCCACTTTAATTATGAGACCAGTGCGTGCGTTTGTGTGTATTCGTCACCCATAAATCAGTGCGTGATTTATGCTTAATCAAAGCGTGTGCTCCCAGCACGAACCTTACAACTCGTTTTGGCACGTTTAAAGTACGCTTCCACCACTTTTTGGGGTGAGTTTAATGAAATTGAACCGGAGGAGAGAGAAAAAAACTATCCAAACGACGTGTTAAGCTAATGAACAAAGCAAGACCCACGTATCCTTACGTTTGCGCCGAGGTAATGCGGCCGTTCGCAAACACAATCGAAGCGCCCTCTTTGTTGGACAAGATAATCGTTGCATGATGCGTTCCGTACCGTACCGTACCGAAGCGAAAGGGGGAGTTACGGTTACGGTGGGTGTAGGACAACTAATTCCACTCGCTAAACATAATGCACTTATGCTGTACGCAGCAGCGCAGCACGGCACGTCTCCCGCGACGAGGCATCACGTCGTAAATCATGATTCGCGCGTACTTTACAATTAAAAGGAGGCTTCTCTCTCTCTCTCTACTTCGTGTGCGCGCTCGCGAGAGTTAATCATATTTGCATTTCACTGGATTACGTGCCACGTCAGCTTCAGGCGCGAGATTGCTCCCGGGGCGGCTGGGATACAGGAGATGGAGGCTGGCAGAAGGATTCCGGCCATACGACCATAAATTATTTCCCCACCAATTGTTATCGCGGGGGCACCGCGGGCCGGTTAGCCGTGAAAGATGAAAGATTTTCCATCGAACGCTCATATATCGGCGAACGCGTGTCCACGTCATGTTTGTATCGATGTGCCGGAAGGGGTTGAGCACGCAGGAGAGGTGTCTTCATTGAAGCGTGCCTCCGGAAAATTTATGCACGTACTCCATTCGGCAACAGCAGCAGCAGGCCCAACAGGCATTCGATTCAACAATCACAGTGTCATCTGCCAGCTCCCAATGGGACATTACTCGCCCCCACCGGGGGGTAGGCATCCGCTTCGGTTGACGTTTTTAGTGAAACCGTTTAATTTACTCCACCCACTCCGGGGCCGCTTCTGGTCCGATTAATTCCGCCGGGAGCTTATATGATTGGTTTGTCGGTTGACCGAGTGCGCTTCCTTCTTCCCGGCGCCGGCGCCACTGCGTTCGTCTGTGGCGTCCCATTGTTTTTCAATCTACTCCGGAACCGCAACCGGCGCACTCGGCGGAACTAACTCTTTTCATCTTTTCCCGGCCAGCACGCACACTGATCTGTGCGTGTCCCGCTGGCAGGCAGGTTCCGGCTCTCCAACTGTTTTGCGTGCTGTGCATTAATCATATGCCAGGATCGATCACGGCGAGTATAACAAGAAACATGGACGCTTCTAATTCCTAAGATTGTAATAAATCTTCCATGCTGGAGAGGTGTAATTAAACAGTCGTTTTGGTGCATAATCAAGACAGAAATGCACGAAAAATAAATCCAATGATGTCCGACTGATAGCATTCTCATAGGTGCCATCCCTGCTATTAAATGTTGATAAAAAGTGAATTAATGAAAATTGCATACTTTTTGGCGACAATAAGATTATTTCGCCTGAAAGTAGGCAATTTGCATTGCAAGTATTTTATTAGCGCATTAAGTTAAACTACTTTACCAAGTGAATTGTAAAGACTTAGGGAATGGCTTCCAACATATTTAGTATAAATGAATTTGTTGGGCACATTGCATACCTTTAGGCGCTAGGTTATGTACACAGTCTAGACGAAAGAAATTTACAAGACAAACAGTTCATTTACGCATTATTCTCCTACAATACTCAATAACAAACACGGTTTATAGTTTTCGACGTTTTTGGAAGAATTAATCTACAGATTATCCGTGTCGATATGCTTTGGTAAGGACCACAAAACATTAGTCACATATGAACTTCTATAAAGCTACCGTGTATCAACCTACTTAAATCACAGCCCTTTGTTTGTGCGTTCCTCGACACGAAAGAAACCCCCTTCAAACCATTTGCCAAACAAACAAAACGGCAATAGGATTTTCAACGACTGGTGACGTTTCTCTTCCACATTTCCGTGTGTATCGAAATCAAGCCGAACTGAATTGTCCCTTTCTTCCACTGGGAATACTGGAAAAACGCCCGCTGCCCGTGTCGGTGCAAAACAAACTTTAATCATCACACACCGACCGAGGAGAGAAAAGGCCACTCGAGACGTACACTTCACCGTATGACACACACGCGTACGTCGCCGAGTGTCGAAATTCTGTTTTCCAATGGTGCCTTGGTGGTGCGCCAATGTTTGTCTGGCACGAAGGAAAGAAGTTTGGAATCGGAAAAGGATCGATATCACCCGGAAGTAATCCCATTACCGATGTGCGTGTGCGCGGGTGGCAGCATCGGTGTAAGCCTTTGATTTGCTGTCGTTTGGTGGAACGCTTTTTCGTCGCGTTAATCCCATTGCTTGGCTGGTGAATAGCAGTGGCAACATCTCCGCCAAGGTACGCCAGACTTCGCTTTCAAATTTAAGGAACTTTAAAACAAAACCGCCTTAAAATTCCTGGCGCTGTTGTCACCCCAAAAGTGGGACACCCTGGAGAGATGGACTGCAGGCTCCTCTGCTAATCCCATCACTTCTGGCCCGCTACACTTCGGCCTCTCCCAGGAGAATCTTCCCGGCCAAACTTCCCGGAAAAAGTAAGTCATTCCTGAGGTTGAATACTCGACGACCCGGGCTCTGCCTCCTCGGTGACCTTTTTGACGCCCATATCCTGGACGGCCGCGTGTATCGATTCCAATTTATCTTCACCGGAGCGTGACGTGCCACCTGTGAGGTCCCGAGGGCGTGGAGGACGGCTTCCTGCGGTTCGCTTTCATCGTTTAACCGCCGGTGCCGTGTTTTGGGCCACCCGAAAAACGTGCGTGCCTGGGCAGGCTTTAAAATCTTAACCCATCGGAGCGCACCACACACGGAGGAGGTAATTTAATTACGTAAAATTTCGTTATCGTTATCAGCGGGCAGGTCGGATTTGGGTCGAGCGAAGTTCACGCGACCCTTTTTGTCGGCCGGTGCCGAAGGTGGAGCGCCGGCGAGAGCTAATGTACCACGGCCCGGACTGGACGTGGAAACTCATAAATGTGTAGAACGTGCGGTGAGATGAGCATTTAAATTCAATCTCAATAATTAATCACTCTTCCCTGCCGAAGGTGAGAGTGCGCACGTCTTGCTCCTGCGACTGGAAGAAAATTGCCGTTTCCTCCGAGCCGTGCCGTGGACTCCTCCTCGGTTCTGGGTCGGTTCTGGGCAGTGGCAGCGGGAGGAAAACCACACGTGCTGGTCTTGAAATCACACTCACACGCTCAAAATGACGATGGTGGTGGTGGTGGCGGTGATGATGATGATGATGGTGATTCTGGTGCTGGTAACCCAGAGGCACGCGCTCACCTCGGAGCAAAAGGTGTTCCATTCAAACCGCCTCCCATCCACGGTATGTTAATGTTTGAGGTTTTTGCGGTTCCATCCGGCACCTTGGTCGTCCTTTGTGTGTGTGTGTTCGAGCCACTTCGATACAATTGCCCTGCTGCCGGTGTTCATTACTTTCGCGATCGCATACACGCGTGGCAAAAGGAACGGCACAGGCACCCGTTTCGAAAACAGATTACTCAGCATATCATCCGACATCCGGTGGCGGTGGCTTTCGCATCGGGCTCTCGGCCGGCTCTCGGGTAGACCTGCGTGGGCTTTTAAAGGCAACATCAAACACGGTAAGCTGCCGGCCGTTCGGTTAGGAGCAATATTTGCTAAGAAAACATTAACACTTTCACCCAAAAGTGCCGGCATCACATACGCACGTTCGCGTGGAGATATTCCTATCGATGCCGGGAGTGTGATGGCAACCCTGCGCACCTACACAAACACACGCAGCCAAATTTAGTACGGTTCGACCATCGAATCTGATATTACAGTGAGTGAGCTTGAAGCTGATTTGATTACCTTCAGCAGAAACCGAACCCGCAAGACGGGCTTGAATGCGAACCGATTTGAGACTGTTCTTACCTGTTGGAAAAATAAGAAAAGAATGATAAAAAATACAATTAGTTCAATATAATTTTACGGTTTTGCAGTTAAAATTCATCGGAAGTATATTTATTGAGAGTAAAACATTATTTTATTTGTTTTCTCACAGAGGGCGCTTCTGTCAATTCTGGCTAGGGAGAGTACTTAACGATTGCTACACTGAATTGCATACATGTAGGCGCAAATTATCTCATTGCAAATAGCTCAATGCACAAGTTCGTGTGAAATGTTCGAATAAGTCATTTCGTTAGAAGATTGCATACTTCGAGGCTGAATGGGTAAATTAGCGCCAAAAAGTATGCAATCGAATGCTTTATTGGTGGGACTATTACAGTGTTGTGTACTATGAGCTTCTATTTTTGTCACTTATAAAGCCATAGCAAAATTCACGTTTCCACAATTACCACGTACTTCACAAAACATTTGAATCTGATCAGTATTGTCCCATTACACCGTTCTCCCATTAGGATTAATCGTCCTTACGCGCAAACAATCGATACATCGCATCGTTAACCGTCGTTCCGCGCTGGAAATGGCTTGTTTATAAAATAAACATATTAAGCCAGCTTAGCAGCAGCACAACCGGTAATATCGGTACCGTTGCGCGATATAAAAATACGACAAGAAAACACCCCCATATGCTAACGGGCGCTCACCCTCTCTCTCTCGCGCGCGCTGGCAGCGAAATGCTATCAAAATCGAATTCCATTTCATCGTTCAATGATTTTCTGCACACACTTTGTGTCCCTTCTTCGCGCCCGGGGGGGCCGCACCCGCTAAGAGCCAACGCATGTAACGCCACACAAACGCGCGCGCCGGAAAAGCTGGCATTGCATTTTCTGCGCGCGCGGGACAACAATAAAAGCGATAAATTTTTCAATAAATTAATCATCATTGGATATTCATATTCGTAATAATAACAATTCGTTTTCATTCAAAGCCCGCCGCTGCCGCCTCCGCGGGAATGCCGTTTCCTTGTCAAATGTGGCTTCCATTGTGGGCGGCGTGGCTACGGAGAAGGAAAATGGGTCGTTTTTTTCACCGTTTTCTATTTTCAGACACTTCTCCGCACGGTTCTCTGGCGACCTCAGCCGACTTGAGTTTGTTACTTCGAAGTATAAGTCGCCCGGACGCCCAAGCAAGCAAGAATTGAGTGAGTGCGTATATTGCGTTCGAGGGGCGGCATCATGCAGACGGAAGTGACAGCAGCGAAGGAGAAATATACGTCGCACACGACGCAGCCCATATATGTACGAGTATGAAGCCATAAAAATCATAAATTTATTCAATTTGTTTCACCGTGCGGTGCCCTTCCAGCACCGTCGTACATACATTCCGCTTCGGGAGGCGAGAAGACGAGAACGGTTCAACAAAATTTCAACTTCTGCCCGAAAAAAATGTCTTCCCCTAGACGTATGCACCGGCACCATAAAACTGAAGCACAACGTGTCGCACAAAACGAGCGCGCCGTACAGCGTGGAGTTATGTTGTCGCAGTGTACATGCCGAACCAATTGACGGTTTGCTGACGACGAGGAGACCCGCTTCACGGAGATGAGCTTCTGTTATGCTTGCAACACATCCGCAACGAATTTCTGTGGTGCAATGGAATAATATAAGGAAAAACTCGAATTTCGTCTTACATATGATGGGTTTTTTTTCTCTCGTGTATGTTGCGCTTCTCATACTGCAGCATGGGTGTGGAAGAAAGCGAAACGAAAATGGTCTGTCTGTCGATTGCCGAAAACGTGGAGAAACGTTATTTCGTCACGTGCCATCAAAACTCACATGGGTGGCGAAATTCACTATGAAAAAATTCAAACAAAATTTCAAAATGCTTTAGATTTGCTCGATACAAATTGTGATTTAAACGGTTTATTATTGTAAAGATAAAATTTTCAAAATTCATGTAAAAATTTTCAAGAGAAATATAAAATTTTAATAAAATTTTCACACCCAGCGAAAAGTCTTGCCGATTTTTCCCACTGTTCCCTCACACTCACATGCACCTGGTGAAAATTTGTTCTTCCAAAAAGAGAATGGTTTTCATCTTTTTTTGCACCCGAAATTCTCTTCAGGATAAAAAAATACGAATCCGTCGATTCTGTTTCCCCTTTCACTGCCTTTATGCTTCCTCCCCAGCATCACCCATTTTTCATGGGGAGAGAAAATATTATCCTGCAACAAGCGCAACCACTAACGGAGCTAGCAGAAGAAGGAGAAAAAAAACACACAAAACTCTGAAACGACACAGTGTAATGTTCGGTAGAAAATCTGCTTTATAGCATGGAAAATTTGCACCACCACGAGGGTTTAAGCCGGCGGAGAAGCGCGAGCTACAATCAAATGGGAAGGAAAATCACCTCGAACCAGTGGGGTGGTCTCGGGCGGGATGGATGCAAGTGTTTTCATTTGTGCCGTGAGCGAACCGTGGCGAGCCCGTCCGTAAGACAATTCGTTCTGTCAGGGTAAAACAAGACATGTCTTTTGCTGCTCTCCATTTTTAGGTCGTTTTTTTTTGTTGGGTTTCTCGAACCCCTTCTTCTCTGCACCCATCTTTCGCGCTTCGATGGTGAATGTTTCATAAGCTCGTGCTCGAGAATATGTAAGCCGCGGCGTATGTATGCGCACGAGAAGATCATTTGCGTTCGCTGCTCCAGGCAGCCAGGTTGGGCGCAGGAGAAAATGTACCACACACACGCTTGCTGCCGCCCGTTTTTATTACACGATCACGCAGAAGAAGGACGGCGGGGCGTACGGCAAGGCAAGGCCTTCGGAATGGTTATATTTACCACCGTGCAACCTGTGAACATAAATCATAAACGCGAAACGTGTTCTCGTTTCAGCCACCGGCGTGTCTGCGTCTTTCACCGCCTGCGCCTGCGTTTATGCAATGCTTCAAGAAACGTTCCCGGTCGGTTCGGGAAGCGGAATTTCGGAAAGGTATGGAAAAAATCGCCCCATGAAATATCTTACCCACGCACAAGTGGAAGTGGAAACAAATTCGAATTCTTTTCCATCACAACACGCACACACACTCACATCTCGCCTTTTGGCTGTAATGAACCGAAATTCCAATCATCCTTCTTGCGAACGTTAAAACAACATTCCTTAATCACTATCGTTTCACACACACCAGAGAGAGAGAGAAAAAAATGAAACCACGCATATTTCCATCGAGGTGTTAATTACGGAAAGCACCTGTTGGCTTGGGACACAGCATCCGACGGGGCCCATCTCACACAAACGGCTATTAATAGCTGGCCCCGAAATCGAAAACGTAACGTTCCCATCGTTAAAATGTCCGTCCATCGACACAAAAAGGTCGTGCGTGGGTGGTTTGTGTTTGGAAAATGAGCTCCCTCCCTCTGCGCATCTCCGGCTCCCAAGTTAATCGGCTCGGTGTTGAATGCCGCAATAAATAAATTCCAACACCGAGACACTGCGCAGCGCGATTGGGAAAAGCGGTCGTTAAAGGATTACGGGAGGCGTCGCGGTTTGCGCGTGTGTATGTACGCACACCGTTGACACGACAAGCGCGGAAGGAAAACTTCTTTACCGTGGTGTGAAAAATGAGTAACCGGCCCGAGGAGGGAATGCTGCTTCCAGTTTGCCACCGTGATCCGATAGCCGAAGAAGGCGTTCGTCTTGGGAAATGATCGGTGCGCTTCCGTACGCACACATTCACGCCTCTCGGTGCCCATTTTTTAAAAGCATTTCGAATTTCAGCTGTTTGGAAGTATGATTTATGGTGGTGAAATTCCCTTTTCGGTGGTGTTTTATTTTTAGGATGTGTTATACCCAACATCTAGCGCACATCGGCACACGCAAGTGTGCGTGTGTGAAGACTGGCTTATGTATGGATTTAGGGAAGTGTCTACGATGCATATCAAGCAATATTTTATTTATTTTTTATTTAATTTGCTTCTACTTTCAATATTTATTCGAATACACAATATTTAGTTTGTGTCATGCGTAAAGCATACTTTTAGGCTGATCAAACAAATATGCAACTAAAAGGAATGTAATACCTTATTAACACTTTATTTACTGCATGTTCCATATTTAACGCTTGGTATATTTAGAAATTAGGTCAAATCTCTCGGCGTAAGCTTTATTAACCGATTTTGTGCGCATACAACAAATATACATGCTTATATTTTTTCCCATAAAAAAGGCAATTTGAATCAAACCTCCATGATCAGGTTACGCAGTTCCGTAAAACCTCTCCGGCAACTTTCTTACTGTGCAAGTTCTAGAAACCGAACGCCTCTCCACCGCGTTCGAGACAGGAACCACCGTAACTTTAACATTTGCCGACCGGAAGTTTTGCACTATTTTCCACCCACTATCTTATCAGTATAACCGGAAAATTGAATGAACCAGTCCAGCAGAACTAGACACCGACACAGTGGGAAAACTACAGAGAAAGAGTGGCGGCCTGAGGGAAAAAATCCCTCCTTCCCTGGGAAAAACTCTCAACGCAGCGAAAAACTTTCCCCCGGACCGAGGGCAGGAGTAAAATGTACAATCATCAGCAATAAATAATGCTCTGTGGAAAGTGGAAAATTTCCCTCCGATCCTTCGGCTGGCCATACCGCCCCAGCCAAAGTCGGGCGGGCGAACCGTGCGGCCGCGCCAAATGGAAAACTGGCATTTTAATCCGATTATAATGACAGGAGTTTCTTTCTTTTCGGTCCCGAGTTTCACCAGGACCGTTGACGGGGAGTTTGGGGTCGGCTGGGGCTTGGGCCGGGGCGTGTCAAGAGTCGCGCGCCGTGGGCAGGGAAAACCCGGAAGAAGGCACTCCGCCCGAGAAACCAGCCGGAAGACACACCGGGGCCCGAAAAACTTAAGTCAAAGGCTCAAATTAAAAACGGATTGTACCGGCGAGCGTACGCGCGCACAGTAGTTTCCCTCGCCGAGCAGCAGAAAGGTGTGCAGCAGAGGTTTTGGTTTCGTCTCGGGAAATGGAAATCGTATCGCCGGCCCAACAGGACACCGGCACCGTGTGGCAAATTCTAATGTGAGCCCGTGCCGCCGTACTCCACGGTAATAAAAGTTAATCCGAAACGAAGTCAAAGTTTACAATTTCAGCTCCGAACACGGTCGCGTCCGCACACTAATAGTGCCACAGTCGCTCGTTTCCGGGGCCCACACGCCGAACGAATCGCTCGAACGCTCCTCCCCGTGGAGCAGTAACTCAAAGATCAAATTTAATATCTTCTATCCGAGGAAACGCGAGAGCGCATCCTGTAGGCGGATATCCTGCACTGGAGCTGCCGCGCACAAAGCAGCTCGAAGCAAGGAGTCGCGCTTCGTTGCGCGAAGGATGTGCGAAATATGTTTTGTTACTGCCAGACCGTGCGCTTTGGTCTTGCGGAGCAAAATCTTGATCCAGTAAATCGGATCTCGCGGCTGCAATTTAAACGCGAAATCGGCAAAGCTAATTTAGGTTGAGATGGAAAGCTGAGCGGTGGCAGCCACCGTAAACAAGACTGTAACGAGAGGATAATCAAGCAATCCAATTCGTTGCTCGTCAAGCGGACCGATAAGGCGGCGATGGAAGCGTTTATTGGGAATGTTTTTACTGAAAAACTTGTCCGGTAACGAGTTCAGTGAGGAACAGGAATTGTTCCTTGTCTACTAGCAAACAGCTTTGGAGAAAACTAAAAACAAATAAATTTGTGCAATAATTTCAGCAGTAAATAGTATATGATTTTGCTCTTTTAGTATAAAAATAATTGAAAATATAGAATTGCATACATCTAGGCGCTTTCTTCTCTCTTCTTGAGGTTTTTATGGTTTATCGGAGAAAAAATGTACGAGATGATGAATGAAACCAACGGATAACGAGAGTTTTGCATACATTTAGGCGCAAATTTGATTTATCAGCCCGAAAGTATGCCTTCAGCGCGACAAACGTTTAAAAATGCTTTAACATTTTCACTTTAACGTTAATAACTCTTCAATAAAAATAATTATTCAAGTTGTTAAATTTCTAAGAGAAACGAGTATAATCTCTTTCTATTTATAAAAAAAATACTAATAAACGAAACGTCTCTAACGTTTGCTATCAGCTCATAAACGGCGCTCAAACAGTCGCCACAAATAGCGTCGATCTGCTTTAACCGGTAGCAAACGGCCGAATCGCTGTTTTCAAACCCACCCCACCCAGCCCCATGTTGCCACGCGGGAAAACGGAAAACGCATTTATTTAATGAACTTTTCCGAAATCCGTATCGATTTCGCTGATTCTAATTTCAATCCCGTCCATTTCGTCCTACCGCGCTCGCTCGGGATGCGGACGTGTCGCAGCAAATCGATTGCGTTTAGTGCACAAATTAACCGTCCATCCGTGCGCCGGTGTGCTGTAAATCGAGCCCGGTGGGTTGGCGCGGCCGGGGGGACGTCGCGGGCGCGGATGGTGTGCAATTAAAATGTGCATACGGCGGGCAGGAGCGTCGTGCGCCGAAAACAAGCGTATGTGGCGACACGACGACAATTGATTCCGGGCGCTTGTGGCGTTCGGGGGGGTTTATCCTGCTCCCGTGCTCGGGTCCGAAAATCCGTTCCAGGCGTGCGCAGGTAGATCGCACCACCCAACACACACAGCATCGCACCATTCGTGCACAATTCGTCCTGCGACCACGCTTTGTGGATGCATAATGAGCGTATCGTTTGCGTGACCAAAACTCGCCCGTGACCATTCGAGGGGCGTGCATATCGGGGGCGAGTGCGAGAGCGCGCCCCACCGGTGTCATTAATCATCGTCCCTGGGTCCAGACCACAAGGGGCCCAACCAGCGCCCAGCGCCCAGAGCAGCCGGGCCAGGCGAAAGCCGTAGTGGTTTTTGATTTAGCTCATTATGCTCCACATTGGCTTTCGGATGGCGGAGGTTCATTCTTTTGCGCCCGGACGATAACAGCGCGCCACTGGATCGTGACGAGATGACGATGATGATGATGATGGTGATGGGCACCGATAATGGCAAAACGATGCGGACTCTTCCCGTGCGCATCGCTAGAGCAGCCGACCGCTGTCGTCCGTTGCGCCAACATAATCAGCAACAAATGGACAGGAAAAATCGCCCGGGACATGCCCGACACTGGAGGCATCCGCAGGAACGAGCGCAGGTGCACTACCAGCACGTACAGCGGAGGAACCGGTCACAATTAAATCGATAGAAACTGCATCCCGATCCGGGCACACCACACGACCGTGTAATTTCAACGCTGCAAACCCGGATCATTTGTCGTCGGAGTTTTTCACACGCTTCCCAAAACCGCGCGGGCAAATGGGGCCACTTTACAGCGGGTGCTGCAATATTAACGAAACGTGCTCTTTTTAAAAGATCGCTTCTGGTTTCGCTGCTGGGAAAGGCCTTTCGCACTCCGAACGCAAAAGTGCGAGTGAAAGCATCCTCACGCACCTCCTGAGTCCGTCGAACGACACTTGAAACTCGTTTTTGGTCCTTCGAACCGGATCGAATGGCGATTGACGGAAGGAAGGCGATTTCTTTCCCCCCGTCGCATTAGAAGGAGAATCTCGTTGAACGGCAGCGCAACAGCACCCAAGCCCACGTTCATTTCGGTGGGTAGCCACAGCCAGCGTCATCCATCATGGCGTGTCTTGCAACACGAACCCACCAGTCACCGGCTGGTTTAGTGTCGGCGTTAGGTCGTACGCGTGTGCCTCTCATTGTGGACGGGAGCGATAAAGGACCCCGAGGGCGACGGTGCCGGCACAAAACTAGCCTAACTTTCCGAAGCACCGTAGCCATCATCCGTCGTGTACAACGAGCGTTCGTCCTCATCGTCGTTTGCACATTTGCTGAACGCAAAACGTTTAACTATCGCGGTCAGCCACCAATCGTCCGATCGGTCGCTCTCAACCCGGACCGGGAAGGACCATTACTCGCACCGAAAATCCCCCGACGGGTCGCAACGACGCGACTAAGCAACGGCGCAAGTGGAAGCTTTATGCCAGCCTTCCGTCCGTTCGATTGATCGCCGAACTTATCGTTCCTGACGTTTGGGCGCTCGTCGCTTTAAAAGCGACTAGCCGACGCTGCCGTTCTCGCCCGGGTCGGAGGCGAAATTAAACCTGAAGCCCGGGCGCAACCGGGGAGACGAACACTTTCTCAAGCAGCAACATTCCAGCGGGCGTGATTTATTGCTCTGTTGACAAATATGACGTAACGCCTAAATGTAGGCAACGCGAACGGTGCACTCGCTCGGAAAATCGGAACTCAACGCGCTGTGACGTTTATCGACGACGTCGGCACAACATACACACCAACGCGATTGATCCATTAGCCTAGGAAGATGGGCGCAGCCTTTGGATACCTTTGGCTTTTTGGGGAGGTTGCAGCGCGTTTCGTACGTCAAAGTTTAAATCAAATATTTCTTGTGTTTTTTTTTTGCTCACAATACCTTTAACAGTCTTCTTCCCCTCTGCGCACGGAAAGGGCACTCTAAAACAGAATGCCATTATATTTAATCCGCTTAGCAGAACATTTTATGTTGATGCAGCACGACTGATGCAGCGGGCACGAATTGAAAAGAAGCCCGCCCAAGGTGCATCGCTTGAATAGATAAATAAAGCGAGCGAACGAACACACCGGGCAGCGCTTTCGGGTGTGTCGTTGCATACATTCCAGGGGCAAAAGGCAAAGCAGGCAAGCTACTAATTGTCGACGAGACTGTTTTCATAATTCCCTCGCCAAGCGCTGCACCCTGACGACGGGAAAACGAGAGAGAGAGGGATCCTTATGATGGTTTGTTATTTATCATTTAACTTTCTGCGCGTATTTATCTCGCGAGGACGCAAGATGGATACAACAAAAAAAAAACAAACAAATGTTCGGACGCAGTTAAGAATGTAATTATGCACAAATTATTGTCGGGAACGCGAGAAAAATTGCAAGATCGCCCCAAGAATTAGCCATCGTTTATGTGAGATGGGAAGAAAACACACACCCACACACACCCACAGCCAACTTCCATTACCGAGGGTGACAAAACTGCATGAAAAGTGTCTTTCCGCATCGCTCGCGGTCTTTTATGTCGTGCTGCTTCTGAAGGCGGAAATGGAATGAGAAAGAAAAACACTCCGCTATTAATAAAATGTCCTTCCCGACTAGGAAGAGGACTTTCGCTGTTTTGAAGCTGTTCTTTTCCCCCTGTGTTTCTCGTGGGGGAAAGCGTCGGCAAATGCAAAACGCCCGGTGGTGCCCACGCGCGTTCGGGTGCAGCAGTTCGGTGTCTATATGTATGTGCTTGTTGATTCCTGCCCTCACTGTGGAAATGCTCCACGCGGGAAATGGCGACGGCAGTTGGGGACGGAGGGTTTGACAAATTTGGACGTGGCGAATGCAATTATAATTTGCATAAGCTTTTTATGGGTGTTTTATTGCTCCTGATGCTGCTGCCGCTGTTGCTGCTGCTCCTGGAGGATGGATTTTATATTTATTTCACACCACACCTCCGGGTGCAAAATGAATGCAAATGGCCCCGGGATGGCGGATTCGGACCCGGGTTTGGTGTGCGAGAAGACCACGCCGCAAAGTTTGGCGTTTGCAAAATAACCAAAATCTCACTCACCAGCCACCATCCGCTGCTGGGAAAGTGGCAAATTGCTGCGGGCGGGCGAAATAAATTAGTCTGCAGAGAGGACGACCTCAGCCCGAATCCATCCGGGATCCAACCTGTGCGAGTGTGTAAGTTATCTTGGTGGTTGTTTGCGCACTGTGCGCTAGTTCGCGCGGCAAAGCACAACACGCAATTCTTTCCATAAATCAAGTGCCTTCAAATTTGCCGCCAGAGGGCGCTGCTGCTTTAAGACAGAAATGAAGACATCTCTCCTGGCGCGGACTTTGAATCTCTCGGAGCCGGGCGAGGTGTAAAGTTGTCAGCCCGTAAGCCGGAATCAATTAGTGGCATAAATATTCAAATCGGTTGCGCCTGAGATGCTGTGGGGGAGCGCTGGAGCAGCATCGGAGCCACGAGTTTGAAATACTTCGACATATTTATGAGCAGTACTTAAATCACACACCTCCCTGCTGGCAGTACCCGGTAGCTGGCGAAACAAAGCCACACAAGCCTTTATTAAACCCGGCCCTCCTGCTACAGGGAGAAGGAAGTCAGTGTTGTTGCTAATTAAATTGCTTCCGGAAGGTGAGATGTTGCTGTGCTGTCGCTGGCGGCAAGCACACCGGCGGTAGCTGCGAATATGCTCGTAAATTGAGATTTAGTGGGATTAGTGGGGGTGCCCCAGAGGGCGTTGTGGTTTCGTTCAATTTGAGGATGACGTTGACTTCGATAGGCGATTTCCGTTCCGGGGAACTCCTGACATCTAATTAAAGTGTTGAGGCAAAAAACTCCACAATTAAAACGGGAGCGTTCATTTTATTCACTTCAATAACAGTAGAGGGAAAAGGCTGCTGTATCTCTGATTGTTCATTTGAATGTTTAAATTCGCTCTCTCCTCTATCGCTCTCTGTGCTCTCGTCACACACGCGATTACAAGCGCTTGGCATGTTTTGCACAAACAAAGCTGACAGCACAGAGCTGCATTTATCGTCGCTGCAATTTGCAAGGATCGATTCTGTAGGTGGGCGGGCGTATGTCAATGTTACAATAAACTTCCGACATGCGAAATCCGATCAACGGCCAGCCAGCCAGCTCAGCCTGGTAGTAACAAATGGCTTTATTTTCGCCTGTCGTTTTCGCTGTGTCGATTGGGTGCGTGGAACACCGAAAACAAAAAAAAGGACATCCAAAAGGCGATCAATAGCGCAAAAAAAAATCCACTTAGCACTACAAATTCACCATGAAATTGCCTAATGAAAATGTTTCCGCGGTGTAGCTTTGATTTACACTGCTCCGAAAGGGGACGAAATCCAAACGCTCATAAAATGTCAACATGCCAGCCGCCCCGGGTTTTATTTGTCTCCACCCCCGGGTCGAGTTGCAGTTTTCCAGTTGATCGGACCAACAACACTCTCGATGGGTCCCACCGGGATCGATTGGGGCCGATGTAAACGCCTGAATAGGCTGGCACGGGTGTTGCATATTTTAAATCGGCGATTCACCCGGATGATGATGCCAATGCAGACAATGCGTGCGCACTGGTGAGTAGATAGGGTGTAAATTCGTTCGGTTCATGATTTGATTTTCAAATATCTGGCATGCATTGCTGGCGCAAGGAAGAATACAAATGGACTGTGCTACGTTACACATAAGGGCACGGTTTTGTAGAATAATTTGACGGTGTTTATTGGCTTCGCAGGAGCCCTGGATCGTGGGTTCTTTGTTCGAGATGCAAATGGAGGATTAAAATGTGCCTATTAAAGAGCAAATGTTTTCAAATCGGTGCTTAAATAGCGTTTGTGACGCGTTTAAGAGCAATATAGATCTCAATGCGCCTAAATGTAGGCAATTTGTGTGTTTTTCCTACGGAACCTAACAAACAGACTGCTAACAGACTTCAACGCGATGTTTCTATCGCCTCAGTTTGCAATATAAAGCATCCACTCGATCTCATTCGATATGTTGCTATAATTTGTATCCAATAAACGACGATTTGCCCAATATTGAGCCGAAACGCGGAAGCATCGTCTGCCTAATTAGTTGCATTGTTTTACAACACACACACCCACATTGAGCCTGTTGCTTTCAGGCTTTGCCACACTCATTTCGCAGTTTGTTACTGTGTCTCACAGCAGTAAGCTGTGTGTTTCCTTCGCCTAACACAGAAGCCCCCCCGTCCGGAAACAATAAAGCCCACTCGAAGTCGCAAGCTTGCTCTTACTGTGAAAAGCGAGTTTCGAGAGATGGGGAGACGAAAAAAAGCTCACCAGCCGCCACAACTTTTCTCCGAAGGGCAACAACGGAGTAACTTCATCGTGCCATCGAAAATCGTCCCCGGGGAACGCAACCGTGGGCAGAGGTTGTTTCCAGCCCGCCGCGCCAAGCTGTTCCCGTTCCAGCACCGAACAGGAGTAGGGATTGCCGGTGCCCCCCACGAGTGGGTGAGCGGCGGAGGTGTTTGGAATTATTTATTGCTTGAATTTATTTTATTTATGCGCTTTTATTCCAGCACATGTACCGATAAAGCGATTTGTTTTCCATGCCACCGTCGTGCGCGGCGAGGTACGAGGGTGGGTGAGGCGTACGCACGGGGAGGGGGGAGGAAATGGACAAAACTGTGTAACACACACAACGCCATCATCCAAGGGTTGCGCGGCGCGGCGGATGGGAGCCAGGAAAAGCGAAAATGAATGCTCTCGCAGCTCGCACCAGTAGATGAAACCGAAAGCAACACTGCACAAAAGCTGCACGGAAGCGAGTTTTCGGGGGAGAAAACATTCACGAAAGCTGGTTACGGTGGGAGCGCGGGCGTAGGGTGGAAGACAAAAGTTGCGGAACTAGGACTCGGCGCAAAATGCAATGAAATGTGAGAACAGCTCACAAACGCTGGCACATTTGAGAGATTGATGGGGTTCTTTTTTTTTGTTAACAGTTGCCGTTTCGATCGACCATTTCAAACATTGATGCATTTCACAGGCGCCAGATGTGTGATTGAAGTCTGGTGAGAAGCGGAGCATTTGGATACGGAATTGTAATCAGAGGCGGCTTTGTTCGCGAGTGGACAGGCTGGGTGGGGATTTGTTTTTAAGTTAGGATTGAAAATTAAAGCAAGATTAGATTTCATATCATGTACCAGTAATTGGACAAAATATTATTGAAAAATATAGATCATAATACAGCACCTTCGGCAGGTCCCACCAAATATCAGATAATACACTGAAGAGCTTGTTCAAATTTCTTACGAAACGTCCAAGTCTCGGTGAGGTTTGGAGTCCATAGCATGTATCAGCAAGTGAAAAATATTATTAAAAAATGTAGCTCATAATACCGAACCTTCGGCAGGTCCCACCAAATCTCAGACATTACACAGAGGATCCTGTTAAAATTTCTCACGAGATGTCTAGGTCTCAGCGAGGCATAAAGCCCATATCATGTATCAGTAATTGAAAAACCTATTATTGAAAAATGAAGCTCATAATACAGCACCTTTGGAAGGTCCCACCAAATCTCAGAAATTACGCTGAAGAGCTTGTTCAAATTTATCACGAAATGTCTTGTTCTCGGCAAGCTTCGAAGGAGGTATCATGAATCAGTAGTTGTAAAAAACTATTATTAAAAAATATAACTCATAATTCAGCACCTTCAGTAGGTCCCACCAAATCTCTAGACATTACTCTGCAGAGTTTGTTCAAATTTTTTACGAAACGTCCAGGTCTCGACAAGGCTAGAAGAGATTTTAGTACTATAAATTATCAATAGGAACATTTTCAAAACCGCAATTGCGATGTTAAATGTTTCCAGTTCAATATATTCGACATTGCTTTTTTTTCTGTAGCAATTTCATGTATACAAGTTGCACAGTATCAAACGGTTCTCAAATAAAAAAAAATTACGAATTTAACATCAGTTTTAAGCGAAAAACGCGTTTAAAAAAAGCTGTACGATAAATCTTGTTGTCACCTTTCTCTCGGCACCGAACGCGCGGGCTGGCCGTTCCGGAACTCATCTAAGCTTAACGACCGGTCGAAAGATAAAACAAGGACATTATAAAATTATCGGCCCACCCAACCCGGTCGGCTTTGGGCCGAAAATAAACGCACGGGACCGTATCCCCCGCGTGACAAATCGGTCTCGCCGAATTTGATTGACCAATTTTTCACGCGTTATCCGCCCGATCCCCCACCATCCCAGGGCATTGTGATGGGGGCCGTGCGCGATTTGTTTGGATTTTAACCCACCTGCCTCGGCGACCGATGTGTCGAACGGGTGAACACGTGTGTCCGAGAACATGGCGGTGGTGGTTGGGCGCGCTCTGCGTTTCGGTGGTGCTCGGCGTGTCGGGCCCCGGTAAACATTTCGATCATTCCACCAGGCAATAACTCTGTTTACGGGTTACCCCCCGGGCGTCCCACCTCTCCGGTGACAATGAATCATCCCGGTTGGTGGCTGCTGGGTGGCAGCCCGCCCGCTCGCCCACCCAGTTCCAGTGCAAATGGCGACGAAAAATAGAGCCAAACACTGGGGGGAAAAAAGAAACCAAAACAAGCCTCCGAACGGGCTCCGACGGACTCCAGACAGCTGGAAGTGATGAATGATTTCATATTAAATAATTTATTAAATACCATAAAGTCACAGCAGACGCGGCGAGCGGGAACCGCTGGCTGGCCGACGGACCCGGGTGGAAATGGAGCGTCGCTTTCGATGAAGTGCTCGCATTGCCACGCTGCCGTATGTTGCCACACCGTGCGTATGGAAAATAAAGAAAACTTCTCACCCAACATGCCCACAAAACAGTACGCAACAATAGCGCGAATGGGCAGGGCAGCGACAAAAAAAAACAAGAAAACCAAGCACTACAACGTATTACTCTTTCACTCTCCGGTCCGAGCCACCGCACACTACTAACGCACTGCGTGTGTGCCATAAATTTATTCGGTCGGTTCATTTTTACGTTCCACATGGAAAAATCGCGGCGGGCTTTCGCTGTGCGGTGACCAATTTTCCACCAGCGTCAGGAGTGGGCACTCCGCAGCCAAAAAACCGGAGGACAGCAGCGCTCCCGAAAGGCTCGTGACAAAGCGAAACTAACTTTCACAGCCCAATTGTTTGCTGTCGTGGTGTTATTTTTTCGTTCGGTATTCGTTACTAAAACCGTTTTCGGTGGGCTGTTTTTTCGTTTGGGAAACAGTGAAAATGGAAATATGCAGCAGCGGCACCAGCAGGCAGGCTTGACGACGCTTTGACGACCGTCAGTGGAGATAAATTTGGCCCATCGAGTGAACACCGTTTCATCCGAGTTTTTGGTCACTGTTTTATGTTTTTTTTTCTCGCTCACTCGATCCGATCTGTATTCCAATATAGTGCTGCGTGTTTCACCGCAACAAATGTTGCTGCGACAAATTTGACTGAACCCTGCCGGCTCAACATGGGAGCACGCACGCACGTCGGTTTATCGGCAAGCTGAAGGGAGCTGAGCTTGGTGTTTGAAGGTTTGTAGTATGAATACAATTTAGAAAGGAATATGAATATAATTTCAAAAAAGGTTAAAAAATGAATCTATGCAGCTAATCTGCAGAAAACTGGTAAATAGAGCGATATAACAGCGTTAGTGTAGCACTTATTGCTTACTTTCTGGCGCAAATAACATGTATTCGCCTAAATGTATGCAAAATGTATGTAAACGTTGAAGTAGCACATTATTCACGCATTATTTGTCGAAAAAGAATTCCATTACTATTTTATACAAGTAAAACACATACCACTGAATGAACGTGATTGATTAGAGTCGTACTCGCTGGTCTTTGCGAAAGATTCATAATACGTCAAACGGAAAACGATAAAGCTCGTGAGCAGAATCGAAAAAAGAAGCCCATTTCTTCAGCTCCACCGAGCCACTGCTGCCAATTTGAAAGCACAAATTTCGCTCGTAAAAATCACCAAAATCACTAGTGGTTGAGCGCCGGTGGTTACACCGAATGTTTCCACCGAGAAAAGAAAAAAAACCCGCGGCAGAGCGTTTGTGTCGTAAAATTTACGAGAAACATCAAAAGCTTACCAGCGCGTCCCACTTTCCCTGCTTCATTCCCATTTCCCAAGCGCCTTTCCGTGATTTATCCGTTTTGATTGACTCGCTGTCATGGCGGTCTCCGCTCGGGCGGACTTCCCAACACTCGAATCTCCGCCTGTGTTTGATCGGGCGCGCAAAATGAACTTCCCAGGCCGACGGTCGCAGCAGGAAATTCGGATTCGACCACGGAGGGGCGCGCGCAATGGTACAGCAAAATAATAGTCCCTATAAATTTGATTGTTATTCGAGGAAATAAACTTTTAATTTCGTTCCTGCTGACATGCCGGCCGGCAGCCCCTCGGTTGCCACATTTGTTGACAATGAATTTTCCGCGCCTGTTCTGCGCGGAGCTGCAGTTAAGGAGCAGGAAATATCAACACGCCACGCATTAAATCCGCGGCCGCCGTGAACGAGCCGCTTTCCTTCGGAGCGGAAATAAAACACACGCACACCAGCACACCGCAACCCGCAAAACCGTCTGCATGATCGGAGAGCCGGGAAGCGATGAAAAACCTTCGCCCCGTTCGTTCTATTTGATCGATGGTAGCTGGAGGTCGTGCCTTTACAACCGGAGCGCAACCCGCGCAACCGACCCAATTCCGCGGGCATGGGAAGCTTCCGGGCAGGTGTTTCGTGGCACGTGTGAGGCGCCGCTTCGAGTTTCGTTGCGGAGCGTCGTGTATGAACCGGCCGGGGCCTTGTTTCACTATAGCGACTGGGTTGGGGGACGTTGGGAAAAGTTTCATAATCAACTGATACCGCCGCGTAACGAGGGTTTTGAGGGCGATAAAACAGTTCGGAGTTCGGTGCAACGCGTGAGAGTTAAAAACCGATTAAGAATAATATTCAAAAACCGCCTAAATGTATGCAATTTATGCTATTTTCGTGTCAACTCTGCTTTCTTTATGATTAAAGCCTCCACGTCATTGCTAATATTTATCCCGAAGTTTTCACAGTCGGTGTACTTTATTGTGGTTGTTAAAGCTAACGCCCAAAGGTATGCAATGTCAACTATACTAACGCTTCATTCACAATATGTCATAGTTCTCTAATGAAGAACTATTGAAGGTGCTTTCTCAAATGTTTTGCATTTTTAAATGAACAATAAATAAAACTTTGCATAAAAAATACAAAATATACATTTGTTTGACATAAGTGAAAAGAAACAAAACTATCACATCATCGCATCAGTGAACCAAACAAATAAATGCAGACGCTTGCAAGGTTCCGCCATATGGAATCAGCCAAACAACCACATGAAGCGATAAACGTTTCACCTTTCAACCGAATGCAATGAGCTGACCCTCATCAGCCGATGCGTTGCAAATGGGGTCTTGCAGACAAAAAAGCAGCTGCAGATAAAACCAACCCACACAACAGCAATACAATTACATGTGAAAATCCTTGGTGGTGATGGGTTTTCGCAGCCGTTTGCCCCGATACCCTAGTGATGGGTGGGAAATATCGCTTATCGACCAAACCTCGCCCATTTCTTCCGCTCCCACATTGCTCCCCATTGCATACCACCCTCACCCAGGCAGCTCGTAAAAACTCACGCCCACGCAACAATCAGTTATAGTCGAGGGAAAACCGCAGCAGCGGGCCTATAGTCGACACTATCGCTGGCCCGCCTACGAGTATATCGTATAAGGACGTGCGGAGAGTAAGGATTAGAAATAAGAAGGACATTTTTAGCTCGCTCTAAGCAGGACGCAGGACGGACAGTGATCTGTTGCGCTACCCCCCAAGTGCACTGGTGGACGGACGTTGTTGCCTGCATGCACCGCTTCATCGCTTCCGAACAAGTTGCATCTTGTAGCCGTCGTGGCATGTCAAAAGTAAACCTCAGAAGCCACAGATTCTGCCACAAACAGACCGAGGGGGGAATCGGGCGAAGAGGCGCTGAGAAAAAAAACGTAGGGCACAGGATAACTTCGTCCCGGAACGGTTCCATCGGTTGAGTGATTTTCAACTTTTCTGCAACACTTTTCCACTTCGTCATGTAACACGCTCGTTTTTCCCGGCGTTGTCGTCGTCACACTCTTCACAACTTAGAGAGCAACACGTGCGGGGCGCGTTTCCTTTTTCGCCAGCTCTCTAAAGCGCACCGAGGCGAATGCTAAGCGTATGGCACAAGTAGAGCGCACCGGGGGTTGTTTTTTTATCCACCCCACCACACTGTGCCGGCCGTATGCGAAAGACGAACATGACACGAACGATGTTCGTGGTGGCAACAAGTGCACAGAAGGGGTTGCCCCTGGATGCTTATAATTGGTGCAACGTGACAAAGATGTTGCTCCACGTCGTCGTCCTGGTCGGGGAGAAGAATCTGTTTTCAAGAGTATCCTGTGGTTGTGGAACTTTTTTTTTTTCGCCGACAACTGCAAAGTTGCACCTCGAGCACTTCTCCTCCAACAACGGCTGCATTAAAGTTTTCGTTCACGAAGTGTTCATTACGCCATACAGTTTTCCGGCGAATGAGTTTAATAAGAGCTTGTTCTATCGGTACCGCGCACCATGCTGAAATCGCAGCTGTTTTGAGCGCAAACCGGTACATACCTGCAATGATAGAGAAGAACGAAAAACATAAATTAGTATGCAAGCGAAAAAAACACAGTTTGTTATTTATATAAAGGGTTTTTTTTTGTATATTGTATCTATTCAATAACTTTGATAGCTCAACTATACTATAACTCTCTCTCTCTCTCTCTCTCTCTCTCTCTCTCTCTCTCTCTCTCTCTC
>KB673312.1:4479906-4634832 GCA_000349145.1 Anopheles dirus | reverse complement strand
CTCTCTCTCTCTCTCTCTCTCTCTCTCTCTCTCTCTCTCTCTCTCTCTTTCTCTCTATGTTAGATAAGCATAGGGTCAGACCAGCTCTATGCCTCTAGACGAAGCATGCAATGCATTTTATGGACACAATTGCATACCTTCAGGCGCAAAAAGTCTCTCTCTTTCTCTCTCTATCTCTCTCTCTCTCTCTCTCTCTCTCTCTCTCTCTCTCTCTCTCTCTTTCTCTCTATGTTAGATAAGCATAGGGTCAGACCAGCTCTATGCCTCTAGACGAAGCATGCAATGCATTTTATGGACACAATTGCATACCTTCAGGCGCAAAAAGTCGTATCAATACGCCTTGGTCGCTCAGTCATAAGTTTAAATGTAGGAAAATGCGTGTCTATTTAAACATTTGAAAACAAAACTTAAAATTTCTTACATTTATCGAGTACAAAATGCTAATAGTGTACCCAACGAAACTGATCGCCTCGTCGCGAACCTAATGAAAACGCATAAATCACTCAACCGCTCACCCACACCACGGGCTCCTGGATACACAACATTAGGCCAAATTGTGTTTCGGTTATGGGTGTGTGTGTGTGTATCAATGCCACCATTGTCCTTCTAAGCACCCGCGCATCGACAGCGCGGTGGCGAGCGTGGTTGTGGTGACGGTTAAGCCCTTTTTCGGCCCATTCATCAGATGCAGCTCACTGATGCACACTGCCGCCATTAACTTCATATCGTCGCAACGCAAAAACCAGATTGGAACGAAGAAAAAAAAAAGCCCACCACCACAATATATCAGAGCAGCAGCAGCATACGCTTTTGTTTTGCGATCGTCCCTTTCAGCGAGGGTTGGGAGCGCTGGGGGTCGATGTGCTGATGTGGGCGATAATTTTATCACATGCACAGGTTCGCGCGCGCGCGCGCGCCCATGCACACGACGCACAACTATCGGAAGGACATTCTCAAGCACGCAGGCAGAAGCGAAAACAAAAAAAGAGGCAACCGAACCCCGTGTGAAGCGAGCAGCAGCACCGTGCGCTGAAGTGGCTGCTGCCCGTCAACGGCGATAATTTATTCATGATCGTAAAAATAATAAATTCATTAACATTAAATTATAATTATTACAATTATGCACTTTCCCAGCGGGCGCGAGACCCGGCGCGCTTGGTCAGTGAGGCGACGGCAATGGCGTTCGATTTCGTGCGAGTGTGTGTAAGCGTGCGAGAGAGAGAAAGTAAACCGTGCTGAGCTCCTGCTCATTCGGTTTAATGTCATTGCATTTCGATGCAGTATTATATGCATACATGCAGCACCTGAATCACGAGCCAGGTGAGCCCACGCGCCCAGCCAAGGCGCGAGGGAGAGCGAACGAGCGCGAGCATTTAATGAACATTCATTAGTGCGCTTCCATCGCGCCTGGCTTGGTCAAAGCCCCTCGGTGGGAGGGACTATTTTCCACACCAATGCCGGTTCCGCTTTCAGAGCCTTTTTTATGCGTACATTCTCCTGCGCCTCCGATGGGTACAATATGTTCCCCATCGTGGACGTGGTGGACGTGGCTGACTGGCGATTAGAGGCACTGTAAGGCGCGTCATTAATTGGGAACACTTGACTCGTGGAGGCCATGGAGGCGCCTGGTTGCGCTCGAAGTAGAGCCTGAGTTGATAGTAAAGATATCTTTTGTCATTGTTTAAATTCATTTGATTGCTAATATATAACACGTACCTGAACTATGGGTTTCTTAGATTTTATTAGATGTGAATTTTATTCTTATTAACATTGATAAAAGCGGTAAAAATCTAATAAACTAGACGAAAAGCCTAACGAATTTAAAATTAAAATTTTCATTGATTTGTATATTAAATATATATGAAAATTATGAATGTGGTGCTTCAAAGATTGAGATGTGATCCCACATGTTAATAGTTGGGACACCAAGAGCCTTCTCAAGTTGATTGTTTCACATTCCTCTCGAACTTAACTCACTATTTGCTCTTTGAGCGAAGACAAATATATTCCTATATTCCACTCTCTCTCTCCCTACCTAAGAGATGATGCAAATAAATTCAGTTAAATATGTTCCGGAACATTCCACAATCCCATACCGTTGCACCAACAATCCAAAAAGATAAAGCCGTTAAAATATTGTGTCCCACCATTCCCACATGACCTACATTGCGACGCACGCAGCATAAACATCGGAAACAGGTGTGTACGCCCAGAAGGCGTCCACCAGACAGGTTGAGGCATCCCTGAACCTAAGCCTCTTTTGTGTCCTATATCTACACTCTCGGATATGGAGAGAAGAAGAAAAAAAAACACCGAAACGAAGACGAAGGGTCGCACAAATTTATCCCATTTTACCGAAAGAACTAGTTTGAACCTTTCCGTTTCGAAATGGCATAAAATAGAGCGTTTTTTCATGGCCCACAACTGGCACAACTAGTTGCCGCGTCTTCTTACTGGCTCTGGCGCTGGGACAGTAGGCAGACGGCAACCCTTTACCTGTCCTCCGCCGACCGTTCCTCCTGTGGAAGGATTTCGGTTCAAAATTATTCATGGGAAAAATGTAAATATGCGTACTGCTGGTCTTTATGTCTACCTGTGCGGCGGAAAGGGACTGACCCAAACCACCGCCGCAATCAGCCCGATCCTTTTGGTGCGTCTACGGACGCCTCACCGCGAGACAGGTTACCGGGATATGCCAACAACAACAGCATAAAAAAAAACACATAAATGGTCCACAAGTGCCACCACCGCCCGTCGTGATCCTTTCGCCCGTTTAATCCTTTTTTTGTGTTGTTCGTTTTGCTCTCGTGCGTCCTCCTTTTTCTGCGACGTGCGACGGATTTCGGTTTTGAAAGCGAACCTCAAGGACCTCACCACCGCGCTCGCTCTCACTCGTTTGCTGTATCTCTTAACCCCTAAACAAACGCCCTCGAGTGAACTCTCGCCGGCAAGCAGCCGAGCGAGAGCAAACGGCACGGAATGAGAGGATTTAATTTAACAAATCTTATTTAAATATTATTCTACAACCGGCGATCGGGGAGGCCTACCGTGCCACCAGCAGAGGCAGAGGCACTCGAAATTATCCTTCCCAGGAAATGGACTCGACTGTTGGTCGACCGCTGTGCTGGTCTTCCGTGAGCCAAACGGTTAAATGAATCATGCGGCACAACGTTTACGGATGATTTGCATGAATCTTTTGCACCCTTTTCGGGACGTCCCGTTTGCCAAAGAGCAATGAGCTTCCGCTCTTTTCGGCCAATTAAAGCGTCAATCCGGATGGCTCGAGGAAGACGGATATCATTTGAAAGGAGTCCTCGAGTGTGGTTAGCATTTAGATTTAAAACCACAGAAAAAATGAAAAAATATAACAGAATACAAAATAGAAAATTCATTATACAGAAATATAGAAAAAAAAACAAAACAAAACACACATAAAAGCAGTGCAACTCATTTGCTACATTCCAACAACATTTGTTTCAAATCTAAACAAATCAGTAATAAACATAAATTAATTCATAATAACAGAGTCAGTGGAGTATAATACGAATAAATAAATAAAGATAATAAAAAAAACATAAAAACAGAACGAATACAATACACTTATTATTAAAATTGTTATGTTTTTTCGTAAATTTTAAGAACGTTTCGTTATTATTCTGAGTTTTATATGTTTTTTGTTTTATTTTAATAACTTTCAATGCTTTCCAACAGCAGAAAACAGACGGGAACTGAATTTTATAAAAACAAATATCTTTGGCTGTTACGGAGCACAGCAACAAACCAACAAAAAAAAAACGAAGAACGCACCAGATTATCTCGTAAGCTCTTGACGCATGCTTCATCCTTTTAATGGGCCAGAAAACAACCCCACAACAAAATCCCATCCCCCCTGTTTATCGACGGAAAGGATAAACCACCCGGAAAAGCGTGCAGTGAAGGAAAGGAAAGCGCCACGCGCCCCGAAAGTACAACTCATAAAAATGAGCCCGACCGGAGGTCGTAAAGTGTCGTAAATTTTATTTCCCAACAGCGAACGCCACGCCACGTAAGTAACGATGCGACGTTTAATTATGCATCGCTGCAATTATCTCCCTCGGTTGATGCTTGCGGTCGAAAGACGCGGTATGCCTGCCCAGGGTGGTCAGGCATGTTTGGCGAGCGTTCGATTAACCATAAACGGACCAAATGAAATTGAAATGGATGGAAAGGAGTTTTTGCGTTGCTTAAAATTTTGCTGTTTGAGAAATCGTCTCTTTTTTATCTTGTTTCGGTGAGTCACAAATGGAACTCATGTATCACACATTTTACCCGCCTCCTTTATCTCAACGGCAGGAAGCTTAGAGGGTTTTTATTTCGGTGGAATCTCTCACGAAGAAAAAATAGAATATCGGCTTTGCGCTTCGAAAAAACACCCACAAACCCTAAACCGAAACTAATATTCCGCCGTAAATGCCGACCCTCCCACACACAGGCCGCTCTCTCTCTCTCTCTCGGCTGTGTCTTAAGAGTACCCTCGAGAGAACATTTACGGCCTTCATCTAATATGGATTGTGAGTGAATATTTTATTGATCACAACGTGGCGGAGGCGGACACGGAGCAAAACCATACGACGGTCGAAATGAAATTTTGATCCCTTTACAGCGCACGCAACTTACACGCGGACCAACCAGCATCCAGCAGTAGTAGCAGCAACTAAGAAGGACACAGCGAGAGAAACAACAAGAAAAACCCCACCAGAGAGGTCGTCAAATAAAGAGGAGTCGAAGAGGCCGGTGCCAACAGCGGAAGATGAGGTTAGGAAATAAAAATTGCACAACCCTCGGTGTGGTGGTTCGAAAAATTCGTTAGAAATCAAAAATGGACGGAATAAAACATGCGAAATGGAGAAGACAAAAAAAATGAACCGGCGCATTCCCATCCCGCAAGGACAGCGAGCGACTTCCAAACGTGTGTGTTTTACGAGCGAGGCGAGCAGCTCATCGTGGTGGCCCGCGTCTTAGCCCGGTGACAGCGGTGGGATCCGGATCAGGTACACCGTAACAGAAAGCAAACAAAAAATGTCGAAATTCGCGAATTTAGGAAACCCCTTTTTCTTGCCGTGAGAAAACGGCCCGAGACGGGCGATCGTAAAACGTAGCGCGCCGTGAGAGTCGAGGCGAGCTCAAATTTACGATACACCTTGCGCGCCGCCACTCGCGGTTGCGTAAGAGTAATGTGTGTGCGTGTGGATTTCGGACCCATCTAGCGCAGAAGGACGAAAGATCTCTCATCCGTTTTATGCGGGCTTGTGTTTTTTTTTGCTGCACCCAGTGTCGGCGTGTAACACGGGTGAGACACAAATAATTTAGCACACAAAACATTTTGTATTTATGACGCTGCGCGTTACGACAGGAGGGCATCATGATCGGAAATCGTAAAAAAAATCAAACGACCCAAACGGAGCACCTCGTTTGGCGTCAAGCGTACCGGAACGAGCCTGACGGAGACATCGGCACGTAAGGAGCCGGGACGAACGAATAAAGTACAACACTAATAAAGGGGGAGGAACAACAAACAAACGGAGCAAACGTATCAACCCGGTTGGGCCGTGTATTGAAGAGTGAACTAATATTTACGACTGCACTACCGTAATAAACCAAACCCGGCGACTCTCAAATTATCATAATTTTCCCCGAAGAAATTATCGTTCCGAATCGGTCACGAAACCGGGCCCGGGAAAGTTCTTCTTCGCGCTGGCCGAAAACTTGCACAGCACCAGCACCATCAAACGAATTGATGAAATTTAAATTCCACCTCCTCCAGCCGGTGCGACGAAAGTGAACTCTTTTCAAGAAACGACTTTTCTTCCTACTTTGCGCGGTGGTATCGCGCGCTCTTCCTTGAGCAAATTTGAATAACTTCTGCTCCGGGGGGTGCGTCGCGGCGCGGTTTCACTGTGTGGGTGTGGGTGTGCGTGTGTATTTGTGCGGTTTGTGGCGGGAAGAGGACTCCGGGGTTACTTAGCAGAGAGTTTGATGAGGGAAAGTTTTGTTATTTTTTTTGCGCCGTCGTTGTTGTTGTTGTTGCTGTAAACGATATTTTACTGCGAAAAGAAAAATCGATCAGAAAAAAGTCTACTTAACTACAATATAAATTGAACATTTTAGTTGGATTGCTAATAGGCTGGTGAAGGCATTGCTTCACGACTCGCCGAAAAAGTTAGAGGCAAATAAATTCGAGCAGATTTTTATTTGTATTTCGTCTCAAAAACTAATAAATCACATTAAACTAATGGTATTCTATTGCACTACACTAAAATCCTCGCAACAGGTTAAAAACCCACCAGATGGCGCCACTGAATCAAGGTTGTAGAGATATGTACATTCTCTTTGGAGATTAGCTTTGTTTTTCAAATCAGACAGTAATTTTGAAATGGGCATCCTAAATCCTAAGCAATTTCTAATGAACATGCGAATATAAGGACAGTGTGTAATATTCCAACAACATACAAATTTTGTTTAAATTTATAAACCTTCCAATACTTCCAAGCGAGCAAATTTAAGGAAAACCATGCTCCAAAACCATTTACAAGGTATGTGAAGTTTCCATTTCAATTTCCACAAACTATAGCCGTCAACCACAACCGTCTTCAGGCACCTCGAGTGTAACGTATCCCCCAAACATCATCACCATTAAAGTTTGCGAAAACTCAAAAAAATAAGCATATTTTTTCTGCCCAAATTTGAAAAAGCGAAAACTACTTCCATCTTATCAGTTCCCGCCTCTAGAGCAGCGCCAGCAACATTTCCACAACAACAAGCTCCAGTCGATCACGGTAACGAAGAGAGTAAAAAAGAGAAGAAAAAAACACCCGTTGTCGACAAAATCTTACAAAATTGGCAAGACGGTGTTACCAGCGAGAAGAGAAAAAAAAACCCGCCTGTGATTGGCCCTGCTGGCCTTTTAATGGCGTACTGTGTGCGAGAGAGGAAGCAGCGGCGCCCGGACCGGACTCGAATAAAACGATTTAAAATGGCTTTTCTTTCCCCCCTCCCTATGCCGAACAACGACGAGCCGAATGGCGCGCGCCCGGCTGGAGCCGAAGCAAAACGACTTCCGGTACCGGGCTGACTTGGCACCCCCTGCAGAGAAAGGAGGCACCCGGGGGGGAGTGAAACCTGCATTATACATTAAACTTTCATTCCGTGCCGAGAGCTCCAAATGGTGGTGGAGGGCCTGAACATGTGGCAAAATCGTAACCTCGAAGAGTTAGTGCGGCCGCTGCTCTGGGCCTGCTATGGTGTTCGTAATGATTTCGTTTGCTCCACAGCACGAGCACACACATGCACGGGCTGGGTCACTTTATCGTGCGCTAATTTTCCTCTCCACCACTCACACACACGCACACGGGCCCGTGTTTGCTGCATATGAATAATTTATGTCTGGTGGAAGAAGTTGGAATGCCAGTGATCGTCCCTGTCCGCACGACGCGGTCGGGGCAAGCGTGTGCGATGGTCATAAAACTGGCGACGTCATGTCTGCGCCCTGTGGTTCGCGGGCAGGAGGTTCGGTTGGTGTGTGTGTGTGTGAGGTCCCAGGATCACGTCACACTGCGGCACCAGTGGCGTGTTCGTGTTGTTTTTTCCCCCTGTTCCTCCACACAGGGACACTCCACCACTCCGAGCTCCAGTGTCCCAGGGAGCTGGTGAGATTGTGTTGAAACGGGGGCGAAAAAAGGATATGAACATTTCTTCTTTACGAGCCTTTAATAGAGTCGGCATCGAAATGAGTTGCTCGGTATCACATTTCGAAGAATTCGCCTCAGACATCAGTCGATGGCGGGCCGGTTTCGAACCTAGGAACACGACGCCCTGGCGGCATGTTCTCGCGCCCGTGGCTAGACGAACATAATTACAGATTTAATGCGCTGCCGCCACCGACGCCGCCACCGGAGTATTTTTGCCGTTTTGTTCTCGCCGCGCACAGTAGGTGATATTATTTACAATCGGTTCTGGTACCGCGGGAAGGTGTACCACACGCAGTCAATTATTTATAGACATTTTCCAGGAAACAGCGATCCGCAAACGGCGGTTGAGGTAGGATCGGTGGCGTACACAACGTGACCACCAACTGAACCGCATTCGGAACCACCTTCTGGCGGGAGTGGGGTTTCGGGTTTGATGAGCACCGAAACAACGTCAAACGTGGGAAAAGGCAAAATTACCTTCAAACACGCCATACAACGCGCCGTCTGCGTTTTCTGGCAGGATAGTTGGGGGGCGTACACACTGCAGTAAATCGCTACTTACACGCTCATCTTGTCGAGACATCCTGGCGCGAAGGCGCGCGTGGTTTTTCCAATCGGTTATGGGTAGAAGCGAACTGCCTTTCCTAGGGCAACTAGGGCTGGAGGAGTTCAACCAATCGCTTGGAAAATAGGATCCAATTTGGCTCGGTGTAAGAAGGGTGAGGATTTGAAAATCTGGACCTTAGGCAATGGCTAGCCTTGCTTGAATTTTAATAGACTTTGGTCTAGTCTACATGGATCCCAACAGATCCCAATGAATCTCAATGCTAAATGGAAGTCCAAAGATATAGATGTTGAAGAAATATAAACTCTATTAAACTATCAAATTCCAATAGACACCAGACGGTGTTATCTAATGGGATGAGACGGCATGAGTCTACCTGCTTTGATGATTATGAGATACTCAACACTACTATTGTCTTGAAATAAAGATCAATCGTCAGTACCATTCCAAACATTTACTACTAAACTAGATTCAATTCGTTAAGAGTCAAAATCAGTTTTCTCTGGTAGAGATTGATGATACGTTTGACAGGATACAAGACAGCTGACGGGTACAGTTGTCATACAAGGCGGATTTAATTTGTCAAAACTCCCCATCCCAAACCTGCCTAACAGAGACCTAATCAAATAAACCGTATACATTTCATACAAATCAATGTAAACTTCGTCGTTTTCGATTTTTTATGGGAATTTTTTATACAAATAAGTACAGAAGACTGACAGCTGTCAAATTGCGGATTGGGACTACCGCTGGACATATGTTCCCGCACAGTGGTATGTCTACAAAGGACATTACATACACGATAAAATAATCATTTTCTCAAAAAAAATCAAAATTTTCTTCAACATTATTAACTATACAGCAAGCAGCATGCAATTGCATACACAAAGGCGCCAATAGCAATATCACGCCATCTGGCGGAAAATTGGAACAGCAACGTTTCTCACCCCGAACTAAAGTTCACGCTCGTTCCACACAGGTAGTACACATGTTTTGTTCCACCTTAAAAACACGATTCGACCACGCACGACCAGCGATAAGCACGTCCTCTGCACCACCGTACAACGCACCGCGAATGACCTTCCCGGATTCAACCACCGATTCAATCCGATTCGGCATAAAGCGTCCTACTTTCCCGGCAACAATAGGATTTGAAGACCGTCAAAAAAGGGTTACCACCAAGGCGAGAGCGCAACGAAATCGCTTATCACGACCGAAAGCGTTTGCACCGGGGCTCGCCTTTCGCCGCTTCTCGGTAAGGAAGGAAGGAAAGCAGGCTTCCGAAAAGCCTTTCTTCGGGGATCGTCCCAACGCCTTACGGCGGCCCACTCGCGGCGCAAATGTCGAAACACACCTTTTCGGCTCCGTTTCCTTCCGGCGCTCCGCTTCTCGATAAGCGCGCGCCCACTTTTTCGCCGTAAATCGTGCTCCTTCTCTACCACCGTAAGCACCAGCCAGAGGGTGGGGTGCAGTGTGTGAAAGGGTGCGGCGGACGTTTGAAAAACGACACGGAAAACCCAAACAATAACCAGGTTGTGTTACGACGCTTTGTGCCCCGGCTCTCCGCCTGCTTGGCCGGCAGTTATGCGCGAATGACGATTACAGAACTGGCGCAAGACGGTGGTGTGTGTGTGTGTGTGTCCTTGGAGTCCTAGCAGCTTGGCTTTTGGGAAAAACGCGATTGTCATCGGGCGGAACACACCCCAGTGCCGTGATTGCTTCCCGCTTAATCCGAAACCGATCCCTCCGTCGCGACACGAGGGCTTTACACCCGCGGCTGTCCCGGTTCCCGGTGGAAAAAGCCGAGTATCGATATCGATTGCTGCGCCATCCTTTACCACCCTCCCAACCCGCCTACTCCCCCGATAATGGAATGTGCTTTAGAATCATCGATTGTATCATTTATTTTGTTAAGTAAATCGATAAGCGCTGCCACAGCTGCTGCTGCTGCTGCCGGTTGTTGCGATGGGGCTTCCTTTCTCGAACAGCAGAACAGCGATTTGCGTTCCGGAACAGATTTACCCGCGCCCCGCTTGTTACTGTGGGCGGGGTGGTGAGGTGGCAGCAGAGCAGTTTGAATAATTTTCCGATCACATCCTCCCCCGAGCACGGAAACATCGGGAACTAACTGCAGCTGCTGCTCCCGCTGCCGATGTGCTGTTAACTAACATTCGGAAAAAGGAAGTTATCGGCTGCGATGACAACGTCTCCGCCCGAGGGGTGGGCGGGGGGAAAGCAAATCCCCTCCCCCACCCTGCTTTGCAATGAAAAGAAATGTGCTTGAATTCGAAAATAGATGTAATCTGATCAGCATCCGTACACGGATGCGAGCGACAGTTTTGAGACAGTTCCTTCGCTTTCCCAATGCCAAATGTAACGTTATTTATATGGTGGGCTAGGAGGGGGTGGGGGAGGTGGAAAAGTAAACACACACACACACACGTGTGGAAGGAAAAGGAGCAGCATGTATAAATGATGCACTTCAATACCGATTCCGATACCCCGTGTGTATGTGTGGAAATTTGCATTGAAAAGGTTTCGTGCAGCAGCAGCAGCAGCAGCAGGTGGGACGGCTTTCTCTGTGTGCGCTTTTGTGAACTCGACTGGTTGGGTTTTTGCTGTACTATTTATGCACAAATTATTCACTTCGCCGAGAAATGCCGAGCAATGATGTGCGGGAGGAGGAGGATGCCCATTTTCACCCACCCCGCTCGGGCCGAATAGGCGGGAAGCCTTTCTCTGGACGATTCCGGGCGGTTCTTCATTGGTTTTGAGATTTAATTGACAGTAAATGACAGCTGGAAATGGCGAATGCGTTTTGTTCCCCTGTGCCGTTGCCCGATTGCACCCACGCAGGAGAAGATTTATTCAAAGGCAATATTTTACACTTTCCAGCACACGGCCGGTCGGGTTTGAATAATAATTTATTGTTCCGATCGTCGATCCGAGGTCGGCCAGGCAGGTTAAGATGGCAGGGAATTAATTGGCAAGACAGGGGCATCGAGTCGAGAACTTCCCGAGCATTTCCGAAGCGCGCAGTTTTCGATTGCGTCATTTGCGGGTAGAAGAAGTACACACAATTCATATGATCCCATCGGGAAATATGTAATGCTGAGCAAAAATGCATTCTTTTGAAACAAAACTAGCGGTATAAGCCTCATAGTGTACAACTTACACTAAAAACTCTTAAATAACAGCCAAAAACATGGAAAAACACAACAATGTACAAGATTGCGTACTTTTAGGCGCTAATGATCAAACAGACCTATAGGTATGGCGGGTATGTTTGTTGATTTTATAATCTATTTAAATTAAACACATTTTTTACCTTAAAAGTAATGATGAGAACACTATCCGAATAAAAGTGGGTCAATTTCAAAATAAAGGAAACCCATCGATAGGAAATTTCGTTCCCAACCAGCAATCAATCCACCATTCTCAGTAAAAATGCGAAACGAAAGAACAACAGAACCAACAGAAAAAAATCACAACACAACACCATCGATCATCGGAAAAGGATATTCAACTCTCGTTCACCCGCCGCGCGCACACGTCACCATCGCTCATAACAAACGAAGCGAAGCTTTTGATGATGAGCTGACGGTTCAGTCGTCAGCTCGCCCAGAGCGCGCCGGCAGGATATGTCGAACCACCAGCCAGAGATTGTTCATCATCCATCACCAGTCGGCAGCCGAACGGGCGGTCGGAAAAGCTCAAAGGAAAAATCTATTTCCGGCAGAACCCGACTGCAAGCGATGTACGGTTGCATCGCTCCATTTCAAAGGTTGCCACCGGTTACTGCGCCGTTGCGGTGGTGTCTAAGCCCACGTTTATTATGTTCTTTTTTTATTATTGTTGTACGAAATTCCGAGAGGAATGCGCCAATTGTTAGCCATCCCCCGATTGGCTTTCCAGTAGGTCAGAAGCAAGCAGAAGAGTGGATGTCGATATGATGGTTTCAAAAGGGGAAAAAATGAGCCGGGCGCATCCAGGAAGTTTATACACGAACAAGGACCAATGTGGCGCACGGCGATCGTGTTGATAAGAGTCGAAATTTTACTTACATCTATCGAAAAACGTCCTATTTGAACCTTTACAATACGCGTTGCGGACTCTTACCTACAAAGAGAAGAAAGGAAAGAAAACTCATTAGTACAAAGCTAGAAGCAAATGAGTATATAATCGTCACAAACATTTAAAAAGATGTTAATATTGCTGAATTAATATTTCATTAACTTGAAACCGTGATATTTTCATAATTTAAACGCTCGACAAACGAAAAAAGCTGTTAACATAAATCGAAACACTACAAACAAATTATAAGAATGTGGAAACAAATTATAAAAGAAACAAATTATGGAAGGCATACAATAAGGACAACTACATCATATAAATCAAACAATACAACTAAAAAAATCCAATGCAAATAAAGATAAATAAATAAAAAAAACAAAAAGATTGGAACAAAGACAAATATTATGTAGGAGAATAAAACATAATTCCTTTCAAATCAATCCAAATATAGCAGAAGCTTGTGCTCTCGCAAATGATTGTCAAACAGAGCAGCAATTATAAAAGTCAACCAGAAGCACATACACTCACTCACCCTGCCCTGAACAGAAGGACGATAATCGCGTGTGCACACAAAGCGAAGCGGGCAGGATTTCCTTTCGGTGCCTCTATCCCCTCGACGCGGTGGGTTCGCGCCCTTCCCCCCTAAATGGTTTCCACCGCTTCCGTTTTACATTTCCCGCGGTCTCGCACGAGGACAAATGAGAAACTCCATTAGCATCGGAAAAATCAGAACACGCAGGAGGGGGCGGCGCGCGTTCACCCCGAACAGGAAGACTTCGTGCTGCTCCATTTTCCGATCGGTTGATCGGTTGTGAGGAGGTTCTTTCCTCTTCGCTCAGGTGGCCCCCGTCGCGTTTCGCGTCACAAGAGTTTTTTTTGTTAGCAGAAATAAGAAAAGCGTGCCTTTTTTGCCGCTTGTAACGTGGATACCGGAAATAAACAACCGGCACACCCTCGTCCCCAGCGCGCCGTGGAGCGTTGAAGGCAAAGCGATGGCGGGCGTGTAATAATGGCGGGCGCTAATCTCTCCCACGCGGCGGGCGCAAAAAGAATCGATAATGTTTATGAGCGCGCGCGAGCGACACGAAGACGATGGACGTGAAATGGCTGCTCCTTATCTTAGCGAACGCCACACACTTCATCCTTCGCTTCCTATTGCTTCACCAACGAAAACCTCCTCCATACACACACACACGTATTCATTACTTCCGGTGGCAGCTTTCATCTGGTTGGGAGGTTGGGAGAGGACTCACTGGAGAACCTCATCAAGTTTCACTTCTCCTTTGTTGCTTATCACACGCACACAATGTGTTAAATTTATACCCACTTCGAACGGCACATGCCACGGCATTTAATTACTTTCGACCGCAACCAACGACCTGCCACAACATCGCGCACACACACGCAAGAGCTACGGCTCTCGCGGAAAACTTCGCGCGAACAGCCAATGATGGTGGTGAAGGTTGCTGTTTCAAGTCCATTTTTAATGAGCTGTACACGTTGATAAACGTTGCCACAGAGCATTCTGTCAACGTACTTACATACGTTCGATCAAGTTGATTTAAACGCCGTATACCTCAAAAGCTTGTCCAATTTAATCAAGTTAAAAACATCTCCCCAATGTTGCAGCTCTATTACTTCATACATACACTAACACTAGCATTAGCACTAAGGTATATTTTCTCACCAGATGGCGCTGATATGAACTTCACCTAGAATTTGACAGCACTTCAACGTATAACGCTCAAACAGATTCCAAATTTTCAGAGAAGATCAAATAGCTAATAATATCGCAAAATACGCAATATCTTAAACTAGAAAAAGATAGCCAAAATGTTCAACAGTCACTCACCAGCAGTAGTGCTGAAAAAGGCACGTCAGCGCTTAGTAAAAACGAAGTTATTCCTGATAAAAAGAGTGCTTTTCACCCGTCGATTTGAGTGCTTCGTTCAAACGAATAGCATTCCATTTATTGAGGATTTTATTAATATCTAATTTAAAAACAATACAATAGAAAATCCGTTTTCCAGACAATGGTAACCACACTCATAATTCCGCATAATGCACGTCCTTGACAGGCGAACTGAAGAGCAATTTTTGCTTCCCGTTGCCCGCGTCAAGCGTTTGCATCAAGTAGCGATATCAACGCTCTATACACGGTCGCGCTCCCCTGGTTGTGATGGCTCATAAATTTAAAATACACAAACAAGTGACTGGACAAACAATGGACACAATATCGCTACATGGGGGGGAAAAAACCTAAATAATTCAATTCGAGCATAACGCAATGCGAATGTGACCGGCATTTGAAGTAGTTCATTACAATCTCTGCTATTTGCACAGAATCAAACCACTCATCAGAGCACTCAGCAGCAGCAGCACAGGTTGCACTTTCTGATCCGACGTGCTCCACCCGCACACCACACAACAGCAGCTGCGTTCCGGGGGATTTCGGATTTTCATCATATCAATCAACCGAGCCCCGTACGCCCCGTGAATCGTGTCAAACAAATGAAAATTGTTGTGGTTTTTTCCACCGATCGAACCGGGGCGCGCAGGGGAAAACCCTGGCAGACGACGAGCGGACCAACAGCACGACCAAACCAACCAAAGTCATGACTTTTCCGTCACCGCACGCAACGCAAATGATGGGAATTATTGTGATTTTTTATCCGACCGATCCGGAATCGACCGCCGCGCCATGAAAGCGAACGGAGAAGAAGCAAAAAAAAACGTTAATCGGACAGCAGCTATTGCCCGCCAACCCAACCCGCGTTAGCAGAGAGTCCCGAAGGACAGTTTCGCATATTGAAAAATATTCAAATGGCGTAAAACACACACACAACAACAACGAACGGAAAACCTCGAGAGTTGTGGGCGCAAAACACGCCAATAATATCCCGCGCTTTGGGGGGAAGGGTGGTATTGGTGGTCGCGATCAGCAGGGAAATGCAGCTGACCGCGGTGTGTACGAAACCATTCACACAAATGTCCATTTCAATGATTTCCCAAACCGAGTTGACGGGCCGGGTGGGATGAAATGTGCAGGAAAAATCGCACAAATGCTTCCGATTTGCGTGTCCTTGTCCCCAGTTGGGCACGAATAAAAACTCATTAAACGCTCCCCGCCGGGGGTTCGTAATTGGATACAGTCGGAGGAGTGCGTAATGTGCACGAGCCGGGCGCGATTGATGGAAGCGTGCGTCCACAACATTCCTGGGATGGCGATGGACCCGTGCGACCAGTGCAACAGTTTCCGATGTTGCCGTGCGCGCCGGTATGTGTGGTATTTCAATTAACAGCTCACGGGAACTCACGGGGAGGGGGTGGCGATGGCAAAATCCTTTAATTGAATTCAAAAGTTTTCCCAAAAGCATCGTTACCGATGGAGATAGCGAGAATCAATCGGATGCAGGAAGAAGCACATTCGGTTTTATGGCGTACTAGCGTCGTTATGAGAAGAATCAATTCTCCATATTTCCCCATCATAATGCCATCGAACCTTTTAAAATAATAACGAAAATTGCAAATTAACTAATAATAGCTTAAGATAATAAGGATAAAATACAAAAGAATTACATACTTTATGGCTGTGCACGCGAAGTTGCCCCTAAATGTATGCAACATCATGCCAAAGGTCGTCTAAAAACCACCTCGACGAAGTTCGCTTTCGAGTTGTATTAAGACCTGAATATTCAAACGTTACTAAGGTGCCTTTTGTTGCAGATTGCATAGTTTTCGGCTGATGAAACACATTTGCGCACTACTTTCACAAAAAGTACAACAAAAATATAATTCATTTCTCACAAGTTGCAACATATGGCTTTGATCTATTTGAAATCCGATTAATCAGGTTTGTGTGATTTTTTTTAACTTCAACAACTTCCATTCGTACCCATGATTCTGGAGGCTTCTCTGGAGGCCCTGTAGGAACGATAGGATGGTTGGATGAATTATTCACACTATCGGAAGCATTTTGGTGTGTCCGTTTCACTGATCCGTTTCCCACACTAGCCACCACATCTGCTATCAATCGTAGAACTATGATCATACATTCTCTATTTGTATGAATGCTTTTAGCACTCATTCCCATCGCTGCCGCAGGAACACCACACCACTTCAGTCTTTGATGTGTCGATAGCACTGTAAAAAAAGCATATTCCAAACCAAGAAAGCGAACAAAAAGCTCTTATTTGACATTGGCCATTTACAAGTAAAATCACCTAAACCACAATGAGTACGAATAGTGAGCATCGCCGATGGAGATTAGGTCCTATTTTTTCTATCCAACACAAAAGTGCACACGCCTGTTGGCGGTGCTATTATCACAAAACGGACGAATGAAACTCCAGGCTACAACAAAAACCATCATCCGAAGCTTAATTTAATTTTCCACCGAAATGAATCCACGTGTGTTTCCGGGCTCTATGGGGATGGGATTTTCCGACCGGATAGTCGCGCGCGTCCCGGTTTGATTCGTGCACTGAGACGAACGCGGGCCGTGAAACGGAGGAAAGAACAACACAACAGGGAAGAGAGAAAGGCTTTTCTTTTTTAATTAAAAACTATTATTACATTATCCGCACGTTTAATTTCCTGTTTTGTTTTGTTATGGACTTTGCTATTTTTACACTTCCGGGCGTTTACGATTCCGAACGCTCGGAGCTCTCGAGCAGTGTTGCATCGTAGTCGTCGTGTCGGAAGGTAGTACGCGAAATGGATTATGTCGTGTTTTTTCAGTTTGTAACACTGGTAGCAACGTCCAGACTAACTGACGCCCCGGAGTGCGGACATTGCCCCGAAAAATGGAAGTTATCCCTTTCGGATGGACATCCCGTGCCTTCCGGGCATTCCAGACATTTAAAGAAGCCTTTTGTGAAGAAATCGCTTTATCGACACTATGCTCCCATTCAGAACTTTCCAATAACGGCCGGGTAACCTGCAGGCACATCCTTTATCTCGCATCCGGGGCCAATCTAAACGGCCCCAGTCGGTGCGATGTTCCAGGAGGCAGTAGCTTCGAGGTGGTACTTAATGCTCAATCCAAGCCGGTGGGGCAAACCCCAGCCCTTCGAAGAAGCGGCTAAAAGTGACCACGCTGACGACCCCTTTGGCTGCCAGCTGTCCGTACCAGACGCACGGGAGAACCGGAGGATCCAACTTGTTGACTACGATATCTCCCGCTCATTTCTTATGCCTTTACACCGCCGCGCCTTCATCACGATGATCGTCCTTGCGGATATCAAGTGGCGATATTAATTTTATCTCACGTCTCGAGGAGACCGTTGGAGTGTGCGTTTTTTTTGTTGTTGCTTCTGGTCCTTCGAACCGTGTCGTCGTTAGGCTTCCGGTCGTTTGCTTCTCGTGCGGTTCTAAGTAGCGCTAACACGCTTCCGGGCTCTGCCAGCGTGTCCATCCGAGTACGGTTTTTTCTTGCTGTTGCTGTCGTTCTCTACCCCAACCGCTGTGTAACCTACTTACGGGAGGACGGCGAGAATAAAATGGCCACCGAAAACAGGGCTTCGGGGGAGGAGTGAAGACAAAGTGCGTGCATTTGTCTTTCCAACTCCCGGCGATGAGCGCAGCGGCGGATCATTGTGCGAGTATTATCGCCTTCGCCTTTTGAACCGCTGGCAAATAGGTCGTCTCTTTGCGTCGCAAAGACCTGAACCTGTTACTTGTCCAGGGAGCGAGTCAGCCCGCGCAAAGCTGATTGTTATATTAATAACGATCATAATTGCTGAACTCTGTTTTGCACTCACTCGCGTACCATCCCATCCGGCGGCACCCATTCCAGTGTCCCTTCTAATTACTTATGAAGGATTCGCACCCACCGTATCCTCCAGCGGGTTGCTGCTGCTGCTTTTTGGTCGAGAAAATGATTGCCACCATATCTCAAGGCGCGTCAAGCGCGTACCGTGAGCCCGGAAGGCCTTTCATCGCCTTGTGCCACCACCGCTACCGCCAGCAGAGTTGAGGGAACGGACATATTTATTGCCTATTCACCCCGTGTGTGTGTGTGAAAGAGAGTGAGTGCCGCACGTGACGCGAATATGCTATTTCAGGGGTAAATATTTAATCATCAAATTTTGCTCCAATATTACAGAGAAAGCTACCGCAAGCAAGCAAGCGAAAAAAAGCATGCCACCAACAAGGACGATCCTGCAGAGCAACTCAAACACATACACACTCAAAAAAACCAAGCGGGAAGGATCGAGTGGCCAGCCAGCACACTCATACGGGCGCGTGCGGTGCCGCGCACGCTCGCACGATATATTGCCGGCTGCCTTGTCATGACTTTATTATTTCCTTGCAGTGGTCATAAATTGAACACGACCTCTGACCCCTTTCGGACGGGAGGTGGGAAATTTATGAGGCCCCCTCTCCCTGCTGCCCGATGTTGGGCCCTGGCGCGGCGCGGACTGCGGACGACAGGGACCACGGAATTCCCCGAATGGTGGCGGTGTGTGTGTGTGTGAGCGAAGGTGTCTCTCCGGTCCCACACCGCATTAATGCACGATTATACACCCGATGGTGATACGATGCGAATGGACGGACGGTGTGTGTGTGTGTTGCTGTGCAATGCAGCAGTGTAACGACATGCAGAACAAAGTGGACGGCCTAACCCAAACCCGAACCACCCCGGTCGGCGCCGTTGGCAACGCGTAATTTATAAACATTTTAATGATAAATCTTAATGCACTTCTCCGTCTGGAAGTGGTTCGCCAGACTTTCATACAAGAGATACAATTTGGATATCGTTGAAGGTGTTCGAGTTGGAGCAAGGTTCGAATTATAGTAATTATACAACGAAATGTCTGTTCATAGCACAGTAGTACACTATATTGCATACTGTTAGGCGCAAGAAAATCGTTGAAAATTGTGCAGCCAGACCGAAAAACTAATGAACACATTTAAAAGTTATTGTCATGTGAATAGCATACAATTGGGATGGTTGAGCAAATTTGCGCCACAAAGTATGCAATTTAGTGTACTAAGAGTGAAATTAAAGTATTCAATAAAAAATAGGGCTTCAGCCTTTAGGTAGCTTATGTCTAGAGGGAAACCAAGCATGCTTTTATAAAAGAGATAAGTTTGAAACTGATTTAATAATGATAAGGAACATTCATTACCCCCAGATGCTTTAAACTGGAGAATTTGATAAGAATTGAGAGAATAAAGCGATAATAATGAAATGTCACACAAATTGCATACATTTAGGCTGATGAAGCAAATAGATGCCTAGCAGTCATTGCCAACATACCTCGGATTGCCTAACTAAAGGCGTTCAACGAAAATTAAAAGCGCCTGCGAATAACCATGCCGTGCAAGCTGCTAAATTGGCATCCAATTACAAATTGCTACTGAAAACAGAGATAATCAACCAGTACCAGGATTTCACGGTTGCCCTAAAGTTGCTCCCGTGCGCAAAATGTTAAAGGCAACCAATGAACAACTAATAAACTAGTAATTGACTCGCACATACCCACACGCGCACCATTATGGATTGCTCAATATCCGGTTTGCTGTTGCTAATCACAGTGAATCCTCTTTAATTATGTTTCGTACCACTCAACAGCAACGCACACACATATAGGTAAAAAAACACACTCTCCACACCCCGATAGTGTTCCGCTGTTCGCGTGAAAAGTGATCTCATTAGTTTCAGCATCCCACAGCCCGCCGCTGCTGTTGTGCTCGATAACCCAGCGCCCATTTGTAATATGGCACCGCTCTCGCCGCTTCTCCGTCGCTGTGGGGTTTGCCTGCACAAACCGGTCCCTGTCTGGCTGATTTGATTGCATCGATCTGCCCCGCCGAACCGTGCGGTTAGAATTTTTATGATACTCACGCTCCACCGAAAGGCGGTCCCCCTATGCGTACGTGGATAAGCGCACCCAGCAACAACAGCGATCCGGGTGCAATATGCTCCGGAGAGCACGCTGCAGCTAGAGGGCTTCCTCCCTTCAGCTGGCGGTCAGCTTTCGAACGGGCACGAGACGATGATGACGATGATTTCGATGGAAATCCGCACCGCACCGGGTAGTAGCAGTGCGAAAATTCGATTATTCAACGGGTGCCCCCAACTGCAGAATGATCGGCCCCAACACCGAGCGCTCGAGATAATCAGCACCGGTCGCGCGGTGGTTGCTGCTCATGAAATAGTCGGTTTCATGTTTCACGCCACGGAAAACCGGTACTAGACTACGACGTTCCAGAGCCCTACGCTACCGAAAATGACACCACACACACACACAGCCAGATTGTTTTCACACTTGCACTTGCGAAGAGAAATTCGGAACTTTATCCTCCCATCGATAGTGCAAAAGTGCGCGCGTTTAGCGGCCCGACAAAGCAAAAACGCGACGACACACAAACCCATTGTCACCCAACCCAATGGTGGTAGAGGACAATCTAATTTTCGGTTGACAGCGAGGCGAAAATAGAGGCAACCAACAACAGCAAAACAGAAAAAAAACAGGTGTGAATTTTGCAACGCGGGATGGCGAAAGCTCACACAGCGCACGGTGAGGTTAATCTCGGGTAATAAAATTATCATCATCATAAACATCCAATACGTATGATGTGATTATCCTGGTTATTTACTGCGTTCGCTTACACCGCCCGGCGCGACCCCTGGTGGCCGTTTTCTCTAATCGACTCCGCCCCCCCCCCCCCCCCGGGCGTAGTCGACGCGGCGGCGAACGGTTGCATCCTTCATGCGACGATGCATGAAAACTTTGTCCTTTTCGGGGGCTAGCGGGCACCCAGCTGAACCACGAGCCACCTACCATACGACCAACTTCTCGCTGGGTGAGTCCACTTTATTGTGTCGCTGCGTCGAGTGGTGCAGCAGTACAGGATGCATTTAAAGATTAAGTAGAATAATTGATTCCTGGTTTCGGGTGGGGTTTCTCGATCGATTCTGATTGGTGTACGTGTGGCGTAGAAAGGTAACGTTGACAATTTCGATCAGGTGTGAGAGTTCTGGAGGTATGTTATGCATGGTTGTGTGCAAAAATGGAAGAGCAAGACTATAGTTATGTTAACTTTAATTCGCAAAATCCTCACGGCAAACCCATGAAGTGATTCAGCAGTAAATATGTAACAAACAGGCAAATAAAGCGTTAAAGAAGCGTATGTGTAACGCACGTTGCCTAGCTTTTGCGTTTTCAGCCTAAAAGTATGCAATTTAAGGCATCGAGGTAAATGAACGCCTGAAGTTATGCACCGTAGGTTACAAATGTAAATAAACCAGCAGAATTGATTGATTTAACACCATCTATGCGCTGTCAGCCAATCCTGTCAGATATATGGGTCAGTTTTGACAGGGGCATTTAAATGTGAAAAATAACAACATTTGTAATGAAAAGTAATAAGGTTTCTGTTCTATGGTAGCTTCATTAAACACACATTTCTGCCTGGCTGAATAAACTCATCGTGGTGGTAATGGATGACAAAATTCGACATCCAGTACAATACACAAATACACACGCGCAAAAACAAAAGCAACAATATCACTATCCGAAATCAGTGCAATCCCTGCTCCGCTTATCTGTTGCACCACATTATAAATCGGATAAAAATCAACCCCAGATTAATGCAGGTAGAATACAATCGGAGTAAATTTCGCTTTGCACTCTTCACTGTCGCCGGCCTGCGGTGACTGTGTGTCTGTGTGTGTCTGTGTATCAAATATGCTAATAAGTGCCAGCGAGGAAATGTCAATAAAAGGTTGATTATAAAACCGCTCTCGCAAATTACAAGCTATCTTTTGCGCGGCTCCAGCTACCGCCACCCATCAATCCCGGGGCTGTGTCCTGCAGCCGGAGAGCGCGAGTCGAAACGGCGACAGACGCCACGCCACGGGTATTGATTTACATCTCATTTCACGGTGAAAGCGAACCCGACGCGCGCGCCCCCGGAAGCTGCTCTCGCTCTTTCCAGGTCGGCGGCGTCAGCTATCCCAACCTTTTTATTTGCTTAATCAAATTGCCAAACCACTCCCGGGTCCGTGTTCCCGTGCGCTTTTTTGTAAGATGAAACAGATGAGCGAAACACTCACCGGCTAGGGACACACACAGCAACAAAAAAGGAAACACACCGAGAGGATAGAGCGGACGCCGGGTAAAGTAAATCACTTCATGATACTAATTTGTTTTGCCGTGCATTCCGGTTTCGCGGAAGGAATTTGTTGGATTATTTTGGGAAGGAGTTTAAGGAGCCACGGGGAGACTGAGCCAGCGAAGCTTCCTTCCGTCGTATGTATACTTTTCTGTTTGTTTTGTTTCACCTTCAACGGCTGAAGATGAAGCTTTAAAAATGCGTCCCTCTTCTTTGATGGAAACATCCTCGTGCAAGCGCATTCGTTTGTTTACTTTCACTCATTTCGCTCGATATTGAAAAGCGCGACGAACATTTTTCCACAGTAATAAGCAGCGAACATCAAACGGGTAACCACGACACAAGGATCCGTAAAAAAAAATGTTGTAAGTAAAAGACACTTCCACCGGCTGAAGCGGTGTGGAAAAGCTAACACACCCCTGTGCCCTGAACTAACTCTTAACTGATTTCCTTACGTGTTTGTGTGTGAGAGTTCCTCCAAGCCAAGCGCTGCCAAGACAAGCGCTCGGATAAATAAATAAACTCGCTGACACACAGCGCGATTGGAGCGCGTCGGTTCTTCCGTGATGCTTCCCAGCAGACACCCTTTTACAGCACGAAATGAACCATTTCCTCCGATTTCCTGACAAACTTCACAGACGCACGCTCACACACACACACACACACACACACACACACACACACAGAGAGAGACAGGCAGGCCCTTGCTCAACGATTAGTAGGTTGTTTTGGGGGTTATTTTTTGTTGGAGAGATCGAAGAACAAGGCGACGTCGTAATGACATGTGTGGAATCGCAGACATGCTCACGCACACGCTCAAACGAGATGAAAGTGATGCTGGAGGGCACATCCCAAACCATTTACCCAACATCCTCGTTCCTGGTGGTGAAGATTCCCCAGTGATTTCACACTTCCATCGGCTCGGTTGGATGGAGTCTTGTTTTTGACCCGTGTTTGGCGTGTGCAAATGGTGCGGTATTGGTTCCGAGCGATGTCCAGCTCCAGCGTCCGGACATTCATTGACATCACGAACACGAAGACTCTCGTTTCCCTCTCGTCTCGATCTCTTTTCGGCGATGTTCTTTGGGCGAAATTGGCAAAAGGCCACAGCTTCTTCCGCAAGGCGGCACCGATTTGTTTGGTTATGTTAACGACCAACCAACCAAACCACATGCCCTTTTGGGGGGGGGGGGGGGTCACCTAGCGCCTCATTTCCTGACCTTTAGAGGGCTCCTTGTCTCCGCCCGAAGCCGAATAAGAGACGATCGCATTACCGCGCGGTGATCGCAATCTCTATTCCAAGATTATACGTTGGAAGCTTCTTTTACTTAAACGCGCGGCGTCACCTCGGAAGTGTTTCACATGCAAATTTGCGTTATTCATTTGCATGCGTAAAGGAGAGCACGTGTACTCGTGCGGGTTCCGGGGCTGGAGTGTGATAATTAAAGAGAGAGAGAGAGAGAGAGAGAGAGAGAGAGAGAGAGAGAGAGAGAGATTGCGCGCGCGTTACGCAACCAAACCTAAATTCTGTCTACACGTGGTTTCTTCCCCGGGTGGGAGAAGCGTGACAGCTGTCACAAGAAACATGTCCCACATGGGCGCGTCTTCTAAGAGTGTCTTCAGCGACACTGTCGTAGAGACATCATTAGAAACCGATTCGATTCTAATAGGCAGGATGCGGTCATCACGTTGACAATATAACCCAAGTTTATTTTGCAGCCTCTCTTAAATATCACTTTGATGGAGTCTTCCTCTCAAAAGTTGAATGGAAAATGATCCTACGAAAGGGTTAGTGTGCCACACTAGACGATGTGTTTCTTTTCAAAACAAATCCTTTAGAAAGCAACATTCAAGCAATCAACGCGTTGAAGGAAGACTGCAGTAATGCCTAGAATTGTATTATTGTTTGTTGAAAGCATTCCGGTTTGATTGAATGATCTATTGTTATTGAATTTTATGGAGTTGGCGTGGAAATAACAGCAATCCGAGAGCTTGGATAAACAACAAAACACAGAAGAAAAGGTATGATTTTCTGACTGATAATGGCTGTTGGAACGTACACAAGTGTAAAGAGCCAAAACACTATGGTTTCACTGGAATGATGCCTGTAGAGTTAAAGATGTTAAGACTATTTTTGATGGCTCATAGAACGTACACAATGTGTACGGAGTCAATTGATTTATTTTTTGAAAAAAGTGTTTGTTCAATCCACAATTGTCCCCGGAAGTGAGTCATTGAAACTTAAGCTCTCAACCTGAAGACCTCAATTGACCGTACACGACATACGTTAAGAACGGTTCCAGTTGATACAAAACAAGATAGAATCCAGTCGTCCAGACGTCTTTTTGTAACTTATAAAACAATTGCACAAAGGACGAAACCAAACTCGCCTACGTAATGATTGCATCTTTGAATGCACGGCATTGTTGCCCAGTTTCAGAAGTATGAGAAGGTGAAATAAAAGAGTAAAAAAGAGCTAAACTTCCTCATTGTGGGAAGTGCCCTTGTACGGGTTGGTTTATTAAACGTCTTGGTGAAGGAGATCCCTGGAAAACAGGCTTTCTTTTTTGTCCGAGCTCGAATGATGGTTCCTTTAAAGTCTGAGAACTTGAACTCGGGCTGAAGCGCGAAAGCAAATCAGAGTAAAACACCGACCGCTGCAGGCTGCATCTCTTTTCGTATTGTTTCAGTCGCGCGTTGGAAAACTTTCCGGCGGAATCGTTCCGGAATCTCCACCTCCCGCTCCGAACGCTGGTGGATTCGAAAATGAGCACAAAAATGACACCAAAAAGGACAGTGAAGAACTTTCTTCCTTTCACCGTAGAGAAGGGGTTTTACGAGAGAGTTTCCATCCTTTTCCCAGGATCCACGCCGGCCAAGTGTTGAAGCTGAGTCCTGATCGTTGCCGGGCGTGTAAAAGCAACCGTTGGGGGGGGGGGGGGGGTGGGTGAACCGACGAAATAAGGCGCGAAAAGTTTTGCTCGTTGCTCGTTGGTTCCAGCCCATCCGCCCAACCGTTGGCGGGCGTGAAACAGAAGGCGCGAGTTTTCCGTGTCCTTCTGGTCGGGAACGAGTGCTGGCCCAGTTGTTGCCCGTTTCCCTAACGGCTGTTGTGAAAGAAGGCGAAATGATATTGCGAGAGCGAAGGCAAAAGCAAAACTATTCGCGAACAACACAGCAGAGCCTTTAAGATGAAAGAACGCTCAGCAGCCGACGCGGGTCCGGCAAGCGCGGCGCCAAACGGAACGTGTAACAGATGTGCCTAAGAGGCGACGTTTCTGTGCCCAAGTTTCGGGCGTCTCGGGAACGCAAGTTCTCCCTGCCCAGCGCTCACCAACACACACACCGACATCGAAAAATAATAACGACAAGGAAGGTAAAAAAGTCATGGTCCACCCAGTCCCCTGGGAAGCGGAACAGAGGGAGAGAGAGAGAAAGAAATGTGACCAAAAACATAAGAAGGATGTAATTAACGGTTGTCACCTCGTACGATTGCAACGGAATGATTATTTGGTGACCGTTGGAAATTATTCTCCCGGTGGAAAGGACCTTTGCAGCAGCGGCAGCAGCAGGGGTGGGCAACGTATCATTACGTCCAGCTGGCTTTGGACGGTTTTTATTTCGGTGTATTTGGGTCAGCGAAACCAACACGGACGGGCATTTTTTTTGCTTCAGAAAAGGGAAATCATGATCTGAGTGTTGTTGTTAGACTCTCCCAGCAGACGGTAAAGGTCAAGCTGTTTCTTCTTGAGACGCTTCATGAGACATACTGACTCAGTTAGGATGATTTCTTATGTTTGCTCATATGTTATCACTTTTATATGTGTTTTCTGTCACTTTCAATTTTTGTAACTCGATTGATTTCATTGTTTTTATTTTATTTTAATCAAATTACACTTTTCCTGTCTTCATCCTAGGATGTTTCTTTATTAATCTTATTTTTCAGTTTTTTTTCTTTTTGTCTTTATGTTGTATTGATTATGTTTAGTTTCATTAATTTTTTGAACTTGTTTAAAGTAGTTTGTATTTATATAACATCATTTTTTTTTTCAAATTATGCCTGACAATAATAATTATTAATATTATTATTAATATTAAGCTCATTTTATTATTATACTGTGTATTTTATGCATAAATTCAAATATATGATATTCCAACTCCAAAAATATTGGAAACTGTAGGCCCAAAGTTAGATGTTTCTGTCAGTCAGCCAGAAAAGGTAGAACTGCTTCCTCCAACTATGCTATTACCAACTCACTGTAAAGCCAGAGAGTTGCCAGAGAGCAGAAACTGCTCCAATCCTATCAAAACTAATATCCCATCCAGCGTATAATGCATCCATTGCGTCAGACAAAAAAAGCGAAACAAACAAAAATCATTGTTCCTTTCGTGCGCAAGGCAAAAACCAGCGCGCCACACACACACACACACACACACACACACACACACACACACACACACACACACACACACACACACACACAAACACAATGCATGCAACCCGGAAAGGAAAACGATATCCTAACCTCAAAAACGGCAACATTTTGCATCGGTAGCACTGCACCGCACCTCGCTTCTCGGATCGGAAAATCACTCACATCATAATGTGCGATGTTTATTTGCCTTCCCCGCCCTTCCTCCCTCTCTCACACACACACACACACACATCCATTACGGATGAAAATGGGAAAAGTTTTCGATTCCTCCAGCGCACAATGCGGATGTGCGGTGTGCGACTCGAGCCGTTTCTGCGATAAGCAACTCTCCTTTTCTCGCTCACGCTGCCTTTGGCGCAGGGAGGAAAGGGAACATTATACACCGGAGAGGAAAATCGCCCCCCCTCCCCCCCCCCCATGGTGGGTGGAAAAGTTACACACCATCGCATCGACGATAGCGCTGGTGGCGCGCCAGGCTGCGGCGGTCGGGGCTGTGAGTGGATTAGAAGGCTGCCTGATGGTTGTTGAGGTTTAAAATTAAATTACACCTTCATCGTCAGCAAATAATCGTGTCATCATGCCGTGTCTGTGTGTGTGTATATCGCTCTCACTCGCACACACACACCTAGGATAGGTAGGTATCGCCATCATCAAATGGCAATTAAAATATTTTGCGGTTTCAGGCAATCTCCTCGCTGGCTCCGCATAGGCGGCACCAGCCAGACACAGGACATCGTAAAACCCCGTGCGCGCCTCGATATCAGAACCCCGAGCCACGCAGCAAGGATGTGTGTAATGGGCTTCGAATGTAATGGCCGGAAAATTGGTCTAATCAAAACTGTGGTTTTTCCAAGAGTGGTATCGGTATACCTGACAGCCACTGGCTCGGGAAGGCGATGATGACGGTGATGAGGATGATATGGCTCAAGTTGCCGGGGTTCATTTTTAATCCCACTTTGATGGTGCATTCGCCGGAGAACGCCTTTAATGCCCGCGTTATCAGCAGCAGCAAATGGGTTGAATCGAAACCGCATTCTTATGCCAATTCCGAATCGAAACCTTGTCGAAAGCGTCTTAGCTTCCGTTTAACGGAAGGCAAGCGCAGCAGAGCCGTTTTCATCCGTTCAACCGAAGCTGAGCCGTCGAAAATTGTCGTTCATCTCGCACGGGGCTCGGGGTACGAACGATCATAAATATTATGATCCGATTGAACGTGTCCCGGGCGCACGCTCTCCGCAGGAACGAGCGAGTCCGCAAAGAAAGGCAGCGTCAAAAATACTGCAGAGGAAAACTTTGCTGTGCCGGGGCGAAAATCTGAAAGCAAAACCTTCACCCGTATCGCCTTGAGCCGCAATAAAAATGTTCTGCGAAAACATCTGTATCGCGGGGATGCCCGCATATGCAATACTCATACAGGCGCAACGACGAGTGAAACTTTCCTACGGCGAGAATTCGGGCACACCACGTACAGCCAGCCAGCGCGTACAGGAAGCAAGCTCGAGCTGAAGCGAGCTCAGCAACAGCAACAAAAAATCCTCATCCAATATCGACATATTATGGTAATCGTCTGATATATTCTACCTCGTTTTTTTCTCACTCGCTTCCTGCTCGATGTGTGTGCTTTCGCTGGGGAAAAAAAGAGCTTCATAACAATTTTTCCCTGCACTACACGCTGCCTGCTGCTCGTTCTCCTAGTGCGATATATCAACCACACCTAGGACTCTGCTAGGTTAGAGTCGCTGCCAAACACGGAGGAAGCAGCCCTGTTGTGCGCCGGCTGTTGTTTTCTACCGAGACGAATCTAATATTTAGAACAAGGAAGCTCGCAGGAGTCGCACAGCAAGCGTAAAAAATATCAATTTTCTCGCATGCACATTTTCCGGTGTAGCCGTTTAGTGTTGCTATTTCTTGCTGCTTGTACGCCAATCGAAAACTTTTCTTATAATCCTGCTCACCCGCGTCCAAATGAGCTTTTGCTGAGTGGAGGATGCGCTCTCGAGCTTGCTACTAGACCATTATTTGCTTGAAATGAACCGTGCATGGGTGCGTGAACCGCTCGTTGCATACATTTAGGCGTTAAGATTTTTTTAATCGGAAAAACGACTTTCAGTGCCTTTATTTAGCCACATTTTAGCCTAAACTTGAAGTCAAAAGTCCCATGGGTGATACAATATAGTGAAAGCTCGCAGAAAACATTGAAACATACAGAAAATAAGGAGCAAAATACAAAAAAAAAATCACGGATTTGAGTAGCAAAAATATTATACTAAAACGTTTCAAAATAGAACCAAGTCATGCGGACTTTAAATGCCTTTTATTTCATTTCAGATATCATTTAATTTCAACTTTAACCGAATCTAAAAATAAAAACAAACTATCCTTCGGAACAATTTGTTTGAGATGCACTCATTCGCAGTTTACCTTAAAAAAATCTTTCACCTTGAGAAAACATCCACGCCACAACACGGAATCCCTTTTCTTTCTCCTCCTAACTGGGCCGGTCTCATTTTTTACCAGTCGGGGGAGAGAAAAAAAAACAAACCCCCATGAGAAACGCTTACGCTTGGGGAGAACTTTCAAAAGAATCGATCCAATTCGCGATCCCGGGCTGCGAAAATTACTTTCCAGCCCAAATCGCAATACGCATGTGCTTTCCAGTGCTTCGGCTTTCCTTTTAAAACCGATTTCTCCATCAACACGCGCCGTCATTTGCATAATGACCCGCCCGGTCCTGCTCGGCCCTGCTTTCCGCCCGTTTTCGGCTCACTTGCGCGCAAAGTGAACGTGCAAAAGCGCCAATTCCTTTTAAGAAAATCGACCGCGGCAAGAAGGGAACGCGTGATTTTTCCTTCGTCCATGCCCGCCCGCCCTCGTCAATGATAGACACCGTTCGTGCGATGTTTATCAAACGGTGCGCGCCTTCACACCCAGGGGGAGGCACACAAAAAAGTAAATTTTCTTCTCGCTTTCGGATGGAAAATTTTCACCACAAACGCCACACACCGGGCGCAAAGGACGCCCACGGAAGCCACTGACCATTATACCGTTTGCGACAGAAAGTCACCCCGACGACGGGGCGCGTGGTGAGTGGAAATCTCCGGGAGCAATCTGTGTCGTTGCAGCAGCGAAAAGAAAAAGGAAAATCAGGCCAATAAGTGAGCTTGGAGTGGGGGTTTGGGTTTGGTGATCGAGCGAGAGGCCATCGAATGACCGATAATTTTTTTCCACTCATAATCGTAAACATTGAAACGGGCATTCAACCGTTAACGCACCCCCCAAGACACGCTCTGTGTTCACCCACACCATGATTAACCGTTGGCAGGGGTAAAAAATGACCGAAAAGACGTGAAACCGGGACCCTTCTTTGTGGGGGGGAAAAACTCAAAGCGCACACCGGGTAAGGTTTTGAAAAGTGGAAATGCGAGACGAGCATTTATTTTAATCCGAAAACTTTTCCGCACCTTTTTCGGGTGGAAGAGAGAGGCGGCAAAAACGATCGATTCCGCCCGATATCGGTGTGCGCGCGACGTTATAAATAAAAGTCGATCCATCACTCCGCTCCGGGTGGAGGGGACGAACGAACCAAACCTCACCTGGAGCTGAAGGATCGCTTCCCGATCCCGGTTGCTGACGTTCATAACTTCATTATTCGATGTAGATGCGTGTGTGTGGGTTGTGTTTTTATGCTTCGCTCCAATCCCAAAAGTGCCGGTGCTCGGAAAGGGAAACAAAAGCCAACGACAAAGCTCGGGAGGAAATGGATGCCGTGGTGGTGGTGGTGTGGACATTCAACAAATGGCAGTTTTTCCGAACGGCTGAATGAATAAAGCGTGCGGAGTTTAAAACCGGCCCGGGACACAGGACACCGCACAGCCACACACAATAGCGAGCGCAGTGCGTGGTGATATATGTCCACCCACTCGCAGAATCATTTCACGCTCCTTTTGCGCCTCCTAAATCGCCTCGGCCCGCCCACACACGCAGGACGTGATTTTGCACGCTATACTGAGCTTGTTATATCCAGCACAACAACAGGACACACAATCCCGAACGGAACGGGACATACGCAGGGTGTCCCAGGAGCGTCGGTCCGAACGGATGGATTATAGGCGGCAGATATTATAGACAGCAGATTGGGCGATAGCAGTAAATAATAATAATAATGACGGACGCAGTGTGCACGCTCGCTACCCGATACTATCATCGCACCGTGTGTGAATGGACTTGTTTCCACTGATCGGACCAAGGTGGGCGCGTTTCTGCACTCGAAACACGATCCAGAATGCGCCGGCAAAAGGATCCGAAGGGAACGCACACAGACACACCAGGGAATGAAGAAAGCGCGAAAGTGAATATCAACTAGCAGTGCTAACGAACTCGGCCAGTTCGATGACATGTATCACCGAGTGGAGATGGACAGAAGGCACACGGAGAAGAGAGAAAAAACAACACGCAGCCCCAGTGACATACATATGCGAGCAACACTCGTCAGGCGTACCACATCATTAAAATACGCTAAACAATCACGACGCGAACATTTTGTTGAGGGTTTTTTCTCCTGCAACGATTTTGCATTCAATTCGGTTTATTCTGTTTATTACAGAAAAAAACGCCGGTAGAGGGCGCCACATGAGCCCAAGTTTGACTTGCCAGCTTAGTAGTTGTATCCGATAAAGTTTAGCGTTACCCATTGCATACTTTCAGGCGGATTTATCGAATGATTATTCAACAGTACATGTTGAAATGGATTCAGTTTTCTAGCATGTCTAAAGACGCATGGAAACCAACCCACTCAAAAAGAATTCACGACAGATGGCGCTGTGATAAACGGAAAAAAGTGCTGAAGAGGAGTTTTCCGAATATATTATGCTATTATTTCATTCCTAGTTAGTATAAAGGAGAATGAAAAGTTCCCTTTATTGTGTTGGCCAATGTTTCTAAGATCAGGATACTGATAAGGAGATTTTTAAGGAATAAAATAGCTCCCAGTTATGATAATGTACAGTACAGCACTACTTTAAACGATGTTTGACGAGCCTGGTTGCTACATTTCAACGTGCACATCACGCTCACAATAAGCCTGCTTCTTTTGTGCCACCGTTCCGAAAATAGTACACACACATACAGCGTGCCAGGTCAACCGCACCAGGTATGCAGATGGCCCCTGACATACGCGACATGACTCTACCATTAAAGGCAAGTGCACTAAATAACCTACACACTCTACTGTCGGCTGTGCAGCAACACTTTCCCCCCATCGACTCCCGGAATCTCCATCAGGCGCATCAATCCGAAACGGTGGAAACAGCGAAACCCCCTCGAGGGCAGGCGAAACGCCAAATAATCGAACCCATTCGATGCTCTTTCATCGCCGAGCGCCGAGTTTCGATCTCAATTTCCATATTTTCCTCCTGGCGTGGAAGGACGCGACCGTCCGCGCGCGGGTTGTGACGTCGTCCTCTTACTACCTCATAACCATTTTTTTTGCGCACTTCACTTCGACGCTGCTGCAGCGGCCGGCCAAGTGGACCACACGGCCACGATCGAGATAAAATTGGCCACCGGTACCGTGCGGACTTGCACCGAAAAACCCTGACCAGGACGACGGCCAGGCTCGGGCGGCACAATGGCGATGGGGACGGGCGATAGAGAAAGGATATGAAAATTGGCCTACGCAGAGTGAGATAGAGACACACACACACACACACCAAAAAACCTCCCCGATCCAGCACATCCCGAACGAAAGAGAAAGGCTCGTTTGGTTTGTTGGGGCGAACACCTAGCCCCGACCCGATGGTGTATGTGCATCGGAAAACAACCATTTTCACTCGCCACCGACATGAGAAACGGTGGTCCAAAATACGTACACGTCACACACAACAACAAAAAAAAAGCACAGAACCCAAGCGAACCCCGGACGGACGGCGAGAATAATAGTTTGAAAATGGTAATGAATAATAACACTATCTGCATACGGGAGATCCATGCGCGGCCGACCCATTCAACGTGCCAACCCGTGCACAGCGTTACTCCTTCAGAGTACCGCCGGCCACAGGGCACAAAAGGAACACAAAAAAGGACGTTCTTCCGTTCCTGTTTTAGTCGCTCGCAGTACGTGGGCAAAAGTAACCATACATCCCTTTCCGTACAGATGGGCCGATGAGCGTACGGTGGCTGTGGTACCTGCGAGGTGACTCCGGAGCGCAGACTTCACAAGCGGATTTCCACGCAGACAAATAAACGGTGGAGCTCGTTGCATGTGAAGATTTTTTTTGGCGTGTGTGTTGGTTTTGTTTTATCAGTCGCTACTGATGAGTCCAGTAGATGATGCATTCCGGATGAGTTTTAGGAAGTAATTTGGGCCGGTTCGCAACGAAACACGTAATCGGAGCATATACCGCTGTACTCGCTAATTAGAGTTGGCTGACCAGATTTCGAGGAACGTTTTCCACGTGCTTTAAAACTATGTACAACATCGTTTTCAAATGCCCACAATGAACATAGTCATGTTTTAATTTTGCTCTGTAGCAGTATCTAAAAATAGGACAACAATGTCCGATAGACGTTATGTGTTGCCGCCAACAAGTATATCTCATCCACCACGATGACTCCACGGAAAGTGCGCTGTCAAGTGTATCGGACCGGAAAGATGATATGGTAATCAAAAAGGATTCAACTACACGTGCACAGGCGAGCACAAAAAAGTGCTAGTAACTTTCATTACTTCGGATCACTCCTGGCGGGGAAGACCGTACGTGTCTTGGAATAATTACTTGTCACTTTGTGTAAGATCCACCGGGACGACGCCCCATCCGAGCGAGCAGAGAGGTCAGTGGGCAGTACTTGGATTAGAAATAATTCACTCTCAATCAATGTCTATTTTTAGGCATAAAAGAAGTAAGCGTTTATGTGTGTGAGAGTAGTGCGGTAGGAATGAAGCTTTAACCTCTCGAGTGAGCAAACAACTTGCCCATCTTCTTCAGGCTGCAGTGATTGAAGCATCCCCGGCAGCAAATCTGGACGGGAGCTGTCAATTTGCCCGGCACGGCGAAGAACTTCAGGCACTAGGTAATTGCACATCAGCGCAACCACACATACACTCCCCTTTCTCCACGACCAGACCAGCCTGTCGAATTCAGGGTTTATTGTTTTAGCTTCGACCACTGCGAACGAGCACAGGAGCACCGACCAAACTTCGCCGGTGGTTTAGCACCTGCTGGTTTGCACACCTCGCCGACGAACTGCTGCGGAGCTGTTTATTTCCCAGCTGACTGAAGACGACCAGGATGAAGCTCGCTTTTGTGCAGCAGCAAATGGCCAGGGGGCGGGTGAAAAAACGAACTCCACTACGAAAACTTTCCAACGTCCACCACCGGAGCTCGGAAACGGAGCTTCGGAGGAGTTGTTAAAACTGCACCGACCGATGAGTTCATCTCACGCGGGAAGGGAGAGGCGTCCCACGTCGACTAACCACACACCGGCGGTGCACCGGTGTGTGTGTGTCTGAGTTCTTGCGAAATGGACCCCCGGTTTGGAGGTACATTGCCTCATACACACAGATTTACGAGCCATCGAGGAACCGAGACTGGTAGCAAGCGGTCTCTTCCTCTTGGACCGGAGGCTCCAGTACTCCGGATAGGCGTCTTTATTTATACCAACCCGAACACCATTGACGTTTTAAACAGATTTATGTAAAATCGCAAATAAATCTTACGGAATGGGCCCACCCTCGGGTGAGGTTTGCATAGCAAGTCTTGCGTTTGGCGATTTATTTACATACTCATTCTGCGATCTGGATGGGGCACAGACCATTCGAGGAAGGAAGAGATCATGACGGAGTCGATGCAGCCAACGTTGGAACCAATTGGATCGCTGAACAATGCGGTTGCTACATTTCAGGCGAGCTTTAAAAAGGACTTTGAAATAGACCGAGAACGGTGTGCACTTTTGACAAAATCGTTTAAAAACAAAATCGACACTTAAAACCCAGCTAAAATTAAAAAATATTGGTACCATCGTTCCAGAATTCCTGACAACTCCGGGACTATAACCTGGAACGATTGTTCTCCAGCACTCCCTTTCCGATGTGATGCACTGCGCTGGGCCTGCTTTCACCAAGTAATCAACTTATCCTCCACTGGACGGTCTCAGTTGGTCACTGCCTGGTATGAGTTGCGTACTTCCGGGTTGCAGCAGCGCACGGACGACGCCATCGATTCACATACACAGCCAGTGTGCCTAGTTCCGAACCGACCAACCACTGGCACTGTGTGTTTATTGCGATATTTATTCGCACACCACATCCACACACACACAAACGGCGCTCCATAAAAGATGCATTACTCAAATGCTGGTGTGCCCTGCGCATCCGGAAACCGGAAAAGATTCCCAAAGGCTAATTCAATAATTGCTCCAATTGTTACCGGGCTGTCGGGGTGAAGGCAGCGCTAAATCCGGGCAGCAAACAGATGGCTCTCGCACGTTCGCTCGTGTAACGCCACCGGCCGAGGTTTTTGTGCTCGCAGGCTGCATACATTTAGGCGCCCGGTGCTCGCGCGCACCAGCGCGCGTCGCAGCATATATTCATGATGATCATAATTACACAATTTGTCATCATAATCACATGTCACGGGACAACGAGCGAGGAACGAGGAACCTGATCCCGTTCAATGTGTGTGTGTGCGAGTGCGTTGTGTACTGTGTAATCAGCGCCATTAATCTAGCCTAAAATATGACGCAACGGCTGGACTCGCGCCGGTGGCACGAGCACGGACACCAATGCGGACACCAATCTCCCTACGGGATGGGTTTTCCGCTCTTTTTCGGCCCTTCTTAACCCCCGCCGAGGGGTTTTACGCCGCGGCTAGGGTGAAGGGGGATAAATGAGGACCAAATTTGCATAAAACTCACACGGCAACCCTCGGACACACGCGCGCGGAGGGTTTCGGGAAAAGCCGAAATTATGCAAACATTCGTCAACGCGGCCACTTCCGGGCGGCTGTTGACGGGCCGCGTGGATGAGCGAGCGCGGACACGCACCAGAAGAAGTGTTCATATCCTTTTCCCCCTGAGCGAAGGGATCTCGCCTGTCCGGCAGAGGGTCAAATCATACGGGTGGAATGAAATTAATTTCCACTTCATTTTTTTGTGTGTTGCTTTTGCTACTGTTGCATACTTCCAGGCGGGTGGTAATTAGAAGATTGAGTTCTTTATTTACTGTTTACTGGATCCGCGCGCTCGATTAGGGTCCTTTTCCGGCATGTGAGATAAGCCAACCGAATGGAGGTGGAAAAAAAATCCGGCGTCCTTTATGGGAGTGTGTTTTCTCTTCTCGAGTCTCGAGTGCTTAATTGATGAAAATTGCATCGATCCAGCGCCGATGAACGCTCGGAAACACACACACACACACACACACACACACACACACACACATGCGATACACTCTGACCGGCACACACACACACACCTGGCCCTGTCGTTCGTCCTTGACCGTTTCCCTCTCCTCACGCGGAAAGGTCGGCACGAAACAGCGTTTGCAGACGCGGCAACATTTGTTCCCATAATCCACTTAAAAGCTTTCAACCATTTGTCGCTTTGCCCGATTGCCGTCGTGCCCACCCCGGCCCACCCCGCGACCCGACAGCACACACACACACACACATACACCGTTCGCGAAAGCAAAGTTTATCTCCCAACCGTGTGTCCAATCGGGGACAATGGGTGCGAACGAAATGTTTATGGTGCCGGAAAAGCAGCTTTTCCCACGCCGCCTGGAGTTGGAATCGGTGTGTTTTTTTTTTCTGTCCTCGTGCTGTGTTTCTTTTTGCCCGCGAGTACGCCGCTGGGTTGTGCTAGGTTGTGGCTGGTGGGTGAACAAAATCCATCCATTTCAAACTTTAGTTACTGGCCAGTAAGCCACGCGTGGAGTGGAATGAAAGCAAAACAGTCACCATTGGTAAAAAAGTGCACTACAGTGCGAGGCATAGAATCTTCTCACGAGTATGTGTGCGAATACTGTTAATCGACGGTAAATGCTAATCTTAATTCGCATATAATATGAAAGATAATATTTTTTAATCAAAACAAACAGCTTCAATATAACTACATAGCATCTTTGTTACAGAAAGCGTTACTAAACCATTCGTGCAGTGCGCATTGCATACTTTGTGGCGCAAATTGGCGAGATGCGCCGGAAAGTATGCAATTTGCATGAGAATTGCTTCGTTATAGCATTACTGATGCTTTCATCGGTCAGTCTCATCAGTGTTTTACAAATTATATTGCTATATTATGTTTGATGTTGTTCCTGAACGATATTAAAGCATCTCTTATGGCGTTGAAAACTTCTTTTATCAAGAAAATACAAAAAAATGGGCAAAAATAATGTTTTAAGTATGCTATTGGTCGATATCGCTGTCATAACTTTCCTTTTTCACTATTTTCCACCACAAAAACCGACATACTATTCCAACAAACTGTTTACGTTGGTTTGTTTACCGGATTTCTTCCCACCAGCACTGTCGCCAAGTTTACAAAATCTTAGTGACTTCCCCACCGATTTAGTCGACGAAAATTATTCAAATATTTTTCCGTTCAACTCGACTCCTTCCGACGGATTCGACAGTTGTTCGACATGTATGATAGCGCTGATTATGGTTTGCCGTTTCGGCTGCACCGGGCTTAACAACGCGACAGGGCAACTTTTACCAATTACGGCAAGAATTAAAAACTACCAGCCTCCCACAGGGCAATAAACCTGATGGTTTGATGAAAGGGTGTAGAGAAAACTTTTAATTGAACTCGACTCGAACCCAACTCCACAACTCCTGGGTTATTGTGGCAAAGAGGGCGCACGATTGAGCATGGCGAGTATTATCCACGCGCAAAACTTGCTTTCAACTTACGCGAGCTTCATGTTTTCGTTGAGCGAGCTCTGGAGAGTGCTTACCTGTAAAGAGAGGAAAAGTAAGTAAAAATCTTCATTAGTTTATTCTTCGGATCGGAGAAGCCCCCCAGCCCGGAGGCTACAGTTAGCGCAGTAAGTTTCGTAATAGGGCGAACTATTAAAATCGCCCCAGCAACACATAAAGCTGTCACGCGGTGAGGCCATTTCTTTGCGCAAAATACCTTAGCAGCTAGTGACCACAACCCCGATGGCTTACGATAGGGACTGTGACCCGGGCGGACGTATCCGGTACATTAGACACAAGCCCGGATCCTGGGGACCGCCAAGCGGTCGACACGTACACGTACCTGTGCCACGTGTACCAGCCAGAGAGAGAATGCACATGCGAGCGCGGCATTATTGAGGTTAAATTTTTAATCGCCACCACCCATTGGATATCCTTGCAGGACACGACATACGGGGGCAATCTGTTTCGCCACAAACCACAGCCAACGCCAACGCACCCCGGAGGAGCAAGGTTTGTACGTAGCCGCTCGTTGCTGTGCCGGGGAAAGGACAAAAAATATAATCATGTAAAACATTTTTATCGATACCAGAAAACACGCTGCTCGGAGTGAGCACGGAGCAACACTGTAGCACACTGGTGTGTGGGCCGCCGGTACGTGCCTCCGAACCCAAGCCGGACACACTAACCGGGTGGTGGTCGTGTCGTATGTGACTGTTGTTTTTCCACTCCCGTGTGCCGGTGTACCTTGCAGGTAGGGCTGTGTTTTATGTCCTGTTTCAGGTGACGTGCAGTTTGCTCCGAGCGCGGGCAGAATCGCAACCCTTCGGCCCCTTTAACTGCCTTTTAAACACGGGTCAAAGGGAGAGAAAGAGAGAGCGAGCGAAAGAGAGGGAAAGGTTGGTGGTTTTATCACGAATACCACCGTGGCGTACTGGATTATGCGGTTTCGAATTCCGAGCCATATCGTGGTCATATGTACGAGAATATTTTATTTTGTTAAATTCTCTAATATGAATTCAACGTTAAAAGGGTTTTAAACAGCATAACAATATCATTTTCTTCACAAAAAATAGGTTTAAACATTGTGAAAATCATGTAAATATTGTTTAAATTATTTTCATCGCTCGCAGATAGATGGCGCCACCGAAACAAAGTAGAAATTTCCAAGCAATGCCTTATGCCTCTAGCTGCTGCGCGTTTCTGGGAAATAGAAACGGTGTAGATAACTTACAAGTGCATTACACTTTGTATTGGAATCAAGACAGCTTGATGTACCAGAATTCATAAAAAACTATTTTAAAAAAATGAAAACATTCATCTGAGTCAAAGTGATTGTGTTGATGCTTCTAACTAAGACGAATTATACATAAACGAATATAAGTAGGCAAATTAAAAAGTAATAAACAAAAACAAATAAACAAAAAAAAACACAGAAAATTTCAAATTCATAGATTTTTTCCAGTTTGTCCCACTGTGATGTGGAGTGTAATTTTTTTCACAAAAAAAAACATAAAAGAAACAAATCCCTGGTCGCACACTTGCCGTCCGGGTGGTCGGCATTCCGTCCTATATCTGGATAATCTTTGCTCCCGGCGGCAGGCACAACGTGATTTCTCGCACGGTCACTCTCGGCCACCGCGCAGATCCAGCTCCACAATGGGAGCTCGGGGTTCTTTTTTACGACCATTTCGTTCCAAACCCAAACCCGGCCTTCCCAAAAGCGTGAGTAGCCCCCTATAGCCCGAACCCAGAGCGGCGGTTTTCTGGTTCTGTCCCCGGGCCGGTCGCACGCGCGAACTTCCGGTGCCGCGGTCTCTTCCCCCCAGAAAACCCGAAGTTAATGAGTGCCAGCAATGAAGTGGTAAAACAAACCCGACCTTTTTAGGTCGCACCGTACACAACCTCCCAACCCCCCTCCAGCCAACGCGGTGATTTATCTTATTTTCGGTGGGAGTCTTCAAAATTTCTGTCACCTTTCTCCCGGCGGGAGTGCTTAATGTCTCGATCCTTAGTTGTTTTTTTGTTGTGGAGAGGGGTTTCGCTATGACATGCTCTATATCTCATCCGGGATGCCACTGCTCCAAAAACCTGATGACATCGGCCAAATGAGGTTCTCGACTCATGCACACAAACACACACGAACAAGGATCGAGAAGTTTAATTAACTGGATGCTAAATTGACATGGGCTTTCTCTCTTTCTCTCTTTCACTCGCTATCTCTCTCTATCTTTTCAGTACGCACACTAATAGTGGTTTCGTTCCGTGTGTGGGGAGGTTTTATTAGATTTCGCATCACACATCAGCAAAACACACGCACTCGGGCGCTGGGATGCCCGGAGCAAATAAGAAAAAGGACAAGCGTTTCCTCACACACCCACACGTGCACACGCACACGCAGGAAAGGGAAAAGCGGGTTAATTGATTAAATTCCGTGCCCTTGTGTCAACGACGGATCGGTTCGCTCCATGGGAAAGATACGCGGCACCAGCGGGCGAGGAACTGTCGCTCAATTCGTTCGATTTATCGTTGAACGTTTGCCTAGGACACAGACACGCACACACACACAAAGGCGCGCGTGCCACAATCGATCCGCACTAATCGTCACGGAAACACATTTGGCGCACCCATGTCGTCGTCGTCGTCCTTTTTTTCGCCATTCATTGTACGCTCCGTTTTGCTCCGGGGGCTCCGGCGTTTCGAATTCGAATCGATAAGGCCATAATGGGACGAGTGCGATAGGGCAGAGAGGGCGGCGCTCGTCCTTGAAACGACACGATGGGTGGTAGGTTATAACGACTGCTGCGTTGGGGTTTTACGAGGCGAAGAAATGAACTGAACGCTCTTTGCAAGCAGAGAGAAACAGTGTTGCAAATGTTGTTCGATTTTCAAAGAATCAATTCAAAGGCAAGAAAAACATAGGCTGGGTTAATTATATGCGTTACAGCCGTTAGCATCGACAACAATTGCTGGAAAAGGAATCGACAACCAATTACAGTGAAACTTCTAAAGAGAATCAATCATGCCTTCAAAGACCTTACCAGAAGCAACACAAGTTGTTTGAAACTTCATAGACTCAAAGTTCCTTTAGTACATACAAAGATTTCTTGATGATCCAAACGAATCTAAGGTTCTAAGACGTTCGTTTTTCACTCCAAAATGAGTCACTTCTTTTGAAAATTAGACAGATAGCCTAAATTCGACACCTAAAAACTTCAATTTGAAATGCTCAATGAGCATTTCAGATGTTCAGACGTATATGTACTCTCCAAATGTACATCACCAGAAAATCAACTAACGAATAAGGATAAAAAAGAGCACCGCAATAAATATAAAGTCATCTCACATACTCAACATGACATGACGAGCGTGGATAATAGCTGTCGGTAAGGATAAGCATTAAACAACTATTATTCCCGCAAGCCAAACCGACACAGGATGAAACCACCTCAGCACAGCTCTGGCGGGTAATCTTGATGAATGGAACTTAAAACCACACAGCAGCAGCAGCAGCGAGAGATATCAGCAAATCATCAGGAGCATGTCAAGCTCACATGCCACGCCAACCAGCTGATTATTCAATACCAGCTCTTCTTCCGAGCGCAACACACAAAAAATATCACTTCACCCGAACGAAGAAACCTGCTGTCACGCTAACTCTCAGCCGAAACGAAACGAGTCATCATTTTGCCATCACGCTGGCGGATGTTGGCGGGTGGCACGCGTCTCACAGCTCGTGCAGTGCGCCTTTTTGCATAGCATGCAGTTTTATCACATACCCAACCGCAGCCGCTCCAGGGGCTGTGGAATGTCGCCGCGCGCCCAACACAGAACCCATCGGATTTACGGTTGGGAATGCCAAAGACTCGAAAAACGCGACACCGAGGGCTCAGCGTGTGGAGTCAGAAAATCATATTTCCATCTGTCACGTAGTACGCCGCCGTCGCCGGAATCAGCATGCGGCTACTTCGTCGCTTCTTCTTCGCAGACTGAAATGCACAACACGGGCGCATACTCCACGCTATATTCAAATGCTTCCACAGTGTGGTGAGGGTTTTCTCTTTCTTCTCCATGAGATGCTCCTCTCACCAGAGCCCCGTATGCAAAGGGAATCACAAAACTTCACGGGTGTGTTTTTTTTGTTGTTGCTAGCTTCTTTAACAGTCGTTTATATGGTTTTATGAATAAAGTTAGATTCCTTTTTCTAGTGTTATGGTAGGTGGATACCGCAAACGAAGCTCTTGTTAAGGACAGCGAATTCTATGGCGCTTGTATGCCTTAACTCTTCCAAGAAAAGCGAATGTAGTGTACGTCCTCATTTATCTTTGCCGCAGTGGAACCGACGTCCAATGGAATACGCAGAGAGCAAAAACGATTTCAAGAAATAACCAAAAAAACAAGGAAAATTCCAACAAAATTTCAAGAAAGGTAAGACGTGTCGTTCCGCTCGTCCCATGAAACCAGCGCCAGATGTGACGCAAAGTGTCAGAAAAGTCACTTTCCGGAAGGATCGCCGGAAGTCCAGAGCGCACTCGGAAGGAAGCAGCCACTATACCGTGAAGAAATGGTGCAATATTATGTAGTTTTTTGTTGTTGCGTGTATATCCCTCCGCCCAAAACCCGACCTAACAAACATACCCGTTGATGATGCCCGGAACAGCAAAAAAACGTGACGAAAAAAAGGTGTGATGATTAATGATACACAGGCGGTCGCAGAGCACGTGCGACGCGACGAGGAACACTGCGCAATGTCAAAATGCTGCAGTAAGTCAAAAATGCTGTCTCCACAAGCTGACGGCTCCGGTTGCGGGCGTAACGCCCGGTGGCGGTCCCAAGTCTGGACAACTTTTCCGCACAAATTAAGCCACTTAAGTGCGAGAGAGAGAGAGAGCGCGTATTGATTTCAAATTTATCGATTTTTTTCAATGAAATTTTCACAAATCGATTGCCGACGCATATCTAGGAGCCATCGGGGAGCCAAACCCCGAATGTGAATGACGTTTAATTACTCACGTTCGCCATACACAATTATTCAAGTGTCAAAGCAGGGCCTCACCAAACTTGGAGTCCAAAAATCCCTGCCTTTAACGACCCCGGGAACGGAGCGGCTCGGTGTCACGGGTACATTTTAATCGAAATCTAATCAACCGTTACATGCCGCATAGCAGGAGCGGCAGTGTCGAGCTGACATCCAGCCGTACGACCCCTTTTATAGGCCCGTTGTCGTGTCCGCAGTAATCGAACGAAATGCCGAAAGCCGCAGGAAAATATGTAAACCGCATCCGCAAATACCCGAAACGATGCAAATGCGATTCCACAAATTTTGTACGTTCCAGTGGCACGTCGCTCCTGTCGCCTCTGGGTCGAGCTACCATGCAGTGAGATACGGGCGTGGAGGCTCGATACGTGTCGAATTATACGGGACAGCACCAGCAGACAATAGCGTAAATCGTTCACGTGCTCAATGTACACACACTGTGCAAAACCATCGGATCATTGCTCAACCGCCTCGTTGATGACTTCCGTTTGCTACACGCAGAGGTGATGCGATACAGGTTTTCAGCAGGAACCAGAATGTCCCTCAGGTGACGGGAAGGAAGTGTCGGTCAAGTAGCGTTCTTCTCGGAAGGCTCCAAAATGGTAACAGAATGAAATCTCCCCCGGTGATCCCCCTTCGAATGCATTCCCGGTGGATAAGTATTCGTGAGTTCGAGCGTGTCCTTCCTACACAAACAGCTACCACACACCTCCAGAACCGAACGGATGAGTCAGGGGATCGGTTGTGCACCTCCGCATTTTCTCGGAGTGGAGTGGAGAATTTTTACGAATGCCGGACGTTCGTTGACCCTCATCGAACAGAAGGCAGAGAAAAACCTGTCACTCCTGCTGGTGTAGGTCGAGCAAGACAAAGCTTCGAACGGGGACAACGACCTAGACGGCGGCGACTTTGTTGAGGCAGTTCGTCGCAACACACACGCATCACTGCCTCGAACTGTGGTGAAATTTGTCGTGTTGGTTTGAGCCCAACGGTGCTAAGTAAACAATTTCTTCTAGCCAGAATCCAACCGACTGGACAAGAAACAATCGATGCCTTTGAGGCCTTCTTCGGGCTAGTTCCGGCTAGAACGTGTCCGTGGTGACACTAGCTCAACGGTTTAGCGAGGCAATAAAAATGTATCACAGAGCGCTTATCGGCGATTTTGAAATGAAGGAGTGGATTATTTCGGTGGACACATAAGGCGCTGATTATACACAGATGATGTTTCTTGGAAAGTGCTTTGAAGAGGCGATTTGATTACGAGTTTTGTACCGCTGATTAACATATTCCGAGTATTGAAACGATTGTCTAGCCTCCGAAACTTGTATTTCCCTATTATGGGAAGTTGCTGGGTGGACGGTAGACTTGAAAGATACCGGCAAAACTTTATGTTTATGTCCTGGATCTAAACCTTGAGTTCTTCAGGCCTCATAAATAATAATAAATAACCATAAATAACAAAATATTTATGAAATTTTATTCGTACGTCTCAACGTCTGTCAACCCACCATTACACACCTGAGAACGCCATGAACAAATCATGATCCTCATGTATAAATCCCATTCACCGTCGATTGAATTCCCGCAAATCCCACATCCAAGATATCACACCACAAATCGATGTACTTCTTGCGCCATCGTTTGCGCTTTTCCCGTATTCCTCCTCGAATCTTGCACTAGAGTTCGAAGGCCCGCGTCACCGGAAGCACGAAGCACGACTCGGGCGCAGCAGAACAACCCGTCGTCGCGAATCAAAACCCGTGTGGCTGTGTATGTGTGTGAGTATCACACATGAAACTTCTCTCCCCAAAGGAGCAGAATCAATCTCGTGTTTCCGATATCGCGTAATAAAAGCTCATCAAATTTATCTTTAAATCCACGACCTCTGGTGTTCCGTTCCGTTCCGGGTTCCGGGGTTGTTCAAGCAGCGCACAATACAATGTCGCGCCCTGCGCTCCTCAAATCCCGGCTGGAACGTCTCCGGAAAATCGAGACAAATAACTTTTCCATCCCCCCCGCATTCGCTGTCTCACACCCGTCGGAAACTTTGCCCACTGCGGGCGCAATTTTATCACCTGTGAGAAGTTGCCTGCTCCGAAATAGCATCCATCATGCTGACGATTGCGGCAGTGTATATCGCGTTACCGGTGTTACGCCGCTAGATCGCACTCCAGGGTGCCGGTAATCGACTCGTCGTGCAACCGTCACCATCGTCCCGGTTGCAAAGTTTAATGATTCATGCGACTGTCTCCGCGGGCAGATACGCCAAACAACGGGTAGACAATTCCTTTATAATTACTTTGGAAAATATTTGCCAACTTTCGGTTGCCGGATGACTTCGGGTATTCCGCGCCGGAGTGGAATTCCTTCGGCGCCTGAAGTGAGCATCAGCAGCTGACAGGTGGCGGACGGTGTCGGCCGAGGAAACCGAGCTCCCGAGTACACTTGAAGGATGCCAGCCCGATAGCTGATGATAGCATGAGGAGTTGCATCTCTTATTGACCTAAGAGAGCAAGAACACACAAAAAAAACTAACCCAGATACTTGACATTCCATTTCTGATTGACGGAGAATTAAAAGAAGTCAGACGGCGCTCAACATCAGGGGTCAGCAACTCTCCGCGGTGGGAAGAGAGGTGGCATGGCAAAATGTTTGATTTATTACCAAGCAGTGGAACGGGGATTGAGGAGAACCCGACGGCTTCAAGGCCATTGCGATAGGGAAAGAATACGCTGACGCCTCCTGACGCATCCCGCGCGATAGGACGACGCCATCGCACTTGGAGAACAGTTGAAGATAAAAAGTTTTCCATTCACACAACTTTGCCCCCTCCATCCACACGGTGCTGCTGCAGGAATCGCAATTTTCCACCGTCTACTAATAACTTCGTAGATAATGCTTGCGCCGCAATGACGCGGCGCGCCCGACAAAGTATCTCTTGTTGCCTTGTCTGCCCGCTTAATTTTCCGGTACCGCTCAAACTTCTCGGAAAACGAGCGCGATCCAACGCAGAGCAGCGTTTTCCATCCACTCTCCGTCTGGCACAGCGCTCCAGCAGCGCTTGGGATGGCGGGAATGACATCTTTTCTTCGCCTGCAACGAAGAAACCGCACGCTCATCCTTGATTGGCGCAAATGCCGAACAAGGCGCTTATCCCTCCCCTTGGATTAACTTGTGTTTTTCTTCACTCGCCATCAAGATCTTCCCGCCGTGTCCCTGAGTGATTGTGCGAGCCAAACAAAAAAAATGAAATTAAAATATGCTTATGTTGAGCGTGCAAAGCTGCCTCGCCCTTGCGCAACCGTGCGCTGAGGTGGAAAATCAAGTAATTACTCTTCGAAATCCCGGATGCATTCCGTCATCGTCACTTCCTCGCAGACGGGGCGAGCGTTGTTGTTTTGTGTTGAAATTCGTCCCACCAAGCTTGAAAACGCAGACGCAACAGTGCGGTTCCGTTGGCAGCATACCGGGTCGACTTCCTTGCTCCGAAGATCTGAAGCTGTAGAACGCAAAAACTCGATACACTTTAAGAACGTCCAGAGGAGAGGGTATCTTCCTTTCAACTTTAAACAAAACGGAACTAACCCTCGTTGCTCAGGAAACAATGCTACGTCTACCTCCCGAAAATCTGGAGCCATATGCCTCCGACACTCTAAACGTTCGCTTCCTGGGTCTGTGGGTGGCAAATTTGCAGCGTGTTCCATTTACACAAAGTCTTATGAAGTCTTCACTCCCAGCCCGGAGTCTGCACTGTCTTTCCTCAACGGGATCTTTAAGCCCCCACACCTCGCTGTGCTCTTTATGAGACTTGATTTAAATTGACCCAACCCGACGGCGCAACCCGACCAAGACAACAAGCAGAGCAGCAGCAACAACAACAACAAAAAACTTCAGTCATCAAGTGTCTTCTTCCCGGAGCACTTGGCTCCTCCCGGTCATCTGGAAGCTGTCGGTCGCTCGGCGCTGGAGGAAGTGTTTCTGTCGTTGGCAATTTCTTCCTTCCAGAGCAGCCCACTTTTCGATGACGACCCCCTTAAGAATACAATGCAAACAGGGCCGGTGTGGAGCATTTTATAAGTAAAAACTGTCCTCACTGTGGCGCACACAGATACAAAAACCTCTCATCTCATCGGGATCGTGATCAACCAACCGAACAGAATAGCCTTCCTACGGTGGAGAGGCAGAGGGAAGAAGAACGGAAACTGATTGAGAGAAAATTCCTAAACGTCCAAGAATGGACGCTTGGGCGCAAAAAACCTGGCGCTGCAGGAAACAAAAATTTGCCTTTTAACGAACGAACGGACGGAACCGGGCGCTATCCGGCACGGACTCCGTAGTATCCATCTCCTCCACACTCTCTCCTCAATCGTTCGGAACACTCGATTGCATCCGATTTTTCCATTTCAATCTATATCGAAGCATGCCTTTCTCTCTCTCCTTTCGTTTCGGCGTTGCAAGAGTATTGGATTCCATCCGTCCGAAAAAGATCTGCTCGCCGCTGGAGAGACTGCTCCCGACAACTCGAGAACGGCCCGGAATGAAACGAAAACTTTGGCTTCAAACTTAATTTGTCCTCCGAGAGACGACCGCCGCCGGATGCATCCGGAAGAAGACGGGTTTTCGTTGCCCGAGAAGAAGCAAGAACGATTCTAATCAATTGAAGTTGACGCTGGCGAGGCGGCGGAGGAACGCGAGATACGATTGGAATCCAATTGAAATCGAAGTACTTGTTCCACCTTTCCGTGCGCCGATTGTTCGGCACAAAAAAAAAGCTGGAGATGGTCCATGGCGCTGTTGGTCGCCCCGGGTCAGGATTCAAGGGGAAACCGAGCACCGAATGACCGGATGAAGTTTTGAGGTTACAAATGGTCGCCCGAATTGGGCCCGAACAAAGAGCATCGTTCCATCACCGTCGGGAATCTCCCCGCATTGTAATGAGCGTCACGCGAACCAATGCAAGAACGATTTGTGCGCGACTCCGGAGCGAACCGGAAACAAACTGTGCATAATTAGTCACCTCAGCGCAGCGGGCAGACAGACCAGCTGGCGTGATTGTGTTCGCCGTACGCAATTGTGTCCCGACGTTTCACTTTCGTTCCCGAGGTGGTCTCGCCCGATCCCCCACCGAACGTGGCGGCGACTGCGGATGACGTTTATTGGTTTCGGTAAAACAACAGATTCTATCTGGTGTGCTGAATGCCAAAAATAGTGTTTTTGAATAAAACACATTAAACAGCGGCAGCTAATTTATGCGCTGCGGAACAAAAAAAGGTCGTCCGGCTAGGCTAGGCTGCTGACTAGACCGGATGCGAATTAGAATAAAACTCACCCCCAACGCAGCAGCACCCACCGGCGTCATCAGAACAAAACAGAAACAAAAGTGAAAACCTTCTACTTTCGGTTTTTATTGCTGTTGTTGCCGCTGTCGTCAATTGTGCGCGCTGTAGCTCCCTAAAACATTAAACCACCCACACACCGGAATGTGACATTGCCGCAAGGAGACGAGATGCAAATGAATGGCGCACTATGAATGAACGCATAGCTTCAACGCATATTCATTAGCGATTTCATTTTGGCACTCCATTATAGGGCATTTGTAGCCAGATTTGGGTGGATGGAAAGGGTGAAAGCGAAAAGCTTCTCAGCATTTGTAGAGCGAGCGAAAGAACGCTGGTGATAGTTACCTGTAACGAAACGAAAGAGAAAGAGAAAAAGAAAGCTTGTTAGATGTTGTGGCATACCTATTTCTTCTTAAATAGTAGCTTCTTTTCCGGTAATATCATTCTGCCATTCAGAAATTCTGCCTAAACGTTATCAGAATACCAATACAAAAGCGTTCTATAGACTCTTTAGCCGTCCTTATAAGAAATATTTTCGATTATGTACATTCCAGTGAATGCATACTTTTAGGCGCAAACGTATTTTTTCAGCCTGACAGTAGGCAATTCGTACGATACATAGTTTTATTAATATATTCATATTACCATCGATGAACAAACAGTGATTTACAAATATTTGTTAGAACAAAATTTAACATTTGTGAAAAAAAACTACAAACTTTATCCATCTCTGGTATGTTTACAATAGAATACTCTCAACATTTACTACCCAAATAGAAATATTAACTTTTTCATACGCGATGGAAAAATTGGCAGTTTTCCAAATCCCTCTCCAAAACAAAATTGAAGTTGAAGTTCCCAATTGAATCATACTTTTGATTTGAAAGAAAAAAAAAACATAAAAGTCCAGAGTTGTTCGAATTAATCTCAACGATAGAACCCACTTGACCGAGAAATGACGAGATTCGCGTTGAGCCATTTAAGTGCCCCAACGAATGCAACCATCACAGACAGTCCTGGCGTTTCGTCTGTGTGATACCGGCTACATAGAGAGAGAGAGAGAGAGAGAGAGAGAGAGAAAAAAAAACACGCGCAGCATCGGAGAATGCCGGAATAATTATCAAAACGCATGTTGTTACACATCAAGCGCATAAAAAAGCCGAAAAAGTAAAGTATGCAAAAAAGCGTTTTGATTCGCTCCCAATGCCTCTCTTTCGCTCTCTCTCTCTCTCACTCGTTCGCTCTAATCCCATTACTCGGCTTATGCGAAACGGATGCAAATAAAAAAGCGAAACAAAGCATGTGGCATATACCGAACGGCAGGGCAAGCATATCGGAAAAAAACAACCACCCATTGATGTCCCACCCATCAGGCAATCCGGCAACATAACGTTTCACAGTGAGGGAGATGTGTGTAGTATTCGTGAGAGGAGAAAAAATTGCATCAATACGAAAAAAAAGGTAACACACATCGCTGCTACCAAATCTCTTAGCGTGTGGGATTTTTTTATGTATTTTTCCAGGGAAAATCCACCTTCTGGAAAATCCGACTCCGCATTCCGACCACCGCCACACACACCGCAGCGGAATGTGTGTGCGAATGTAAAAAACAATGTATGGAATGTGGATGTGTGTGCGACGGAGCAGCGGCGGATCGGAATTATTGCCATTGAACCGCAACAAATGAGATTATGTTCAATTTAATTTGTTGTTTTAAATTTGCCCCTATTGCCAACGCGCCCCGACGTTCTCGCTACAACAAGCCACTAAACTTTGATGATTGCATTATTTCGTAGGCGTCCTTCGTTGCTCGTAACACTCGATTGTTATCCTCTACCGTGTGCCGGTCACGGTACTGGAACGGACTAGGGCAATAGTAGGAGGGTTTCTGTTTTCTACGCACTGCTTGAGGAGGATTAAGATGTAAATCGTTCGCTACGGGGACGACCCGCTAGGTCATACTTGAGTAGGAAAATAATTTAAACCAGCTTTTACAATCAATTTTTAAACACTTAGCATCCCTTTACAACACACTGCCTCGTACTACACAAACGAGGCCACCGTCCAGCACCCAATGATGACGCTAATCCATCCGCACGGGGCACACACGATGATGGATTCACAAACTTCACTTCAATCGGAATAAACGTAATCCTGGGTAGCTCCCCACCCAGGTCCAATATCCCTGGTTGTAACCAGCAACCAGTGTTGTTCAAACTCAATTTAACACACACATACACACAAACACGCCGCAGCAGAAAAAAAAGCAAAACATTGTGGCCCAACGGAGCAACGGACGCCTTTCAACCATTTGGTCCTTCGAGCCGGATTCTATCCCACTAACAGCGCTGGCCAGCGGTAACAGGGAAACGCAATTCCTTTCCGCATCGATAGAGTCAAAAACTCGCCCATCATCGCGCGGCTATATCCGGAGTTTTTGCAGCGCCAAAGTCACCCATTTGCTGTAGCCCGCCCGGGAGGGTCATCATCCCCGTTTGGCTTCAGTTTTTGTGTAATTCCTCGGATTTCATTAAAGGCTTATGCTTGCATCCGTTGTCCGTTGGTCCCACATGACAGGTACGTCGCCATCGGTGGCGAGAGTTCCTTCCGGAACCCGGGCTAACCTCACCAGTCGTCGAGTGAGGGAGCGAGTGGACTTATAGCTTCAAAAAAGCAACATATCTGTCACATTTGCAACTCTGACGACGACGACGGCGACGTCGGCCTGCCCGTCACCAGATAGTGTGTTTTGTGTTTTAACCCGTGTTTGGGCGACGGAACTGAGTCACTGATTGCTTGACGTCATGTGCACTTTATCGGGAGATGGTGTAGGCTGAAGTGTACTCCAGCTGTCCCCGGATGAAAACCGGGTGGGATAGAGACCAGAACACTTAATTAATTTGCCTGTTGAGGAGGTTCTGGATACGGGGAAGATTCGCCGGAATCTTCACGCTGCGAGTGCCACGGAAACATATGCCCGGAGTTTTAGTTTCCTGAAAGTTGTGTCACAGCAGCACACTGCCGGAAGCGGTTGGAAAATTATAAACTAAGCACAACAAATAGATGCATAACCCAGAGCGGAGCTGCATGTGTGCTGCAGTTGCTTTCGGATTCCGAAGAAAGGAAGAAAAAATGTCACTTTGTTCTCTCGTCACCTTCACTGTCTACCGAAGGAGTCGAGTGAAAATATTTGATTAAAAATTATGCAAAACAGACCTCCCAAGGACGACAAGAAATTGTTTGAACAGGTGTAGTACGGGGTTTGACACGACTACAGTGCGTACTCTTACCCCAACGGAGCTGCCTCGAAGCGATATTCCATGTAACGTTTCGCAAACACACATACCCTCATAAAGACAAAAAACATTATTACATCCCCAGTCCCTGGGAGTACTTCCAACCGGGCGATGGGGATTGAAAAATGATGCACAACAGCAGCACGTAAACCGTGCCCCGAAGACGGTTCCCTCCTTTCTGCCGGTCAACAACGTCAGTGTGTAGGAGCTTCCGTAACTTCCTCATCCTTGGAGGATGTGGTTTCCAGTGACGCCCTACACACCTCTCAACCTGAGCTGCCGGCCCCCGCCCGTACTCGAAGAAGCAGTATTACGAAACTATGATATGATGATGACGATGATGGGTTCGAAAGGTCCGAACACTCTCCGAACACGGACCCCCCGCGGACCTCGGAGGGGTCTCCACGACGACGACGTTCGAGAGTACATAGTTTTGCTCTTTACTCAACGATTGAATTGGTTCTGTGTTCGGGGGTCCTGGGGACATTTGGTTGATGGGAGGACGCAGCAGAAAGAAGAAAAAAAAAGCTCGGAAAACAAACCCTTTGCCGACGGTCCGGAACGGGTCGAGCCATGAGCCTCGTTCAATAAAACAAGGGCGAACGTGTGTACGTGATGGATCTCTCTGGCCCGCTGCTTTTTCGTTACGCAACGCTCCCGTCCCTTTTGCTCCACGGCCAGTTTCGAGCGCCGCCTTAATTCACATCAGCCCTAAAAGGAAAGCACTCCGGCTGTCCGTCCAGCAGGGATGCGTGGAGCAGAACCGGGCCGGTGATGTAAGAGAGAGATTCAATCTCAATTCGAAGCCATTTAAAGGATGTAAAGCGATGGCTTCGATGCACGTTCGGTAATAGACTGGGGCCGACCGTTAACTATTGGGTTATGGGGAAAGTTTGTCCACTTTTATTTATGAGGAATTTTGAAAAGATGATCAAGAAAGATATATGCAAGATTGCGTGAAGAAATCATACCAATATCTCCAGAATACGGAGTATTCCGAAGAACAGAAATGGATAATCGTAACAATTGCTTGTTTTCGTCCAAAATCGTATACAAATCGGAGCTTTTGCAACAACCTAAACACTATCATTCTTGGCCGTCCGAAGTTGCAATGCACTGCAATGGCCACCAATAAAGTGTAAACTATTTATCGATACGATCGAAGCCTAATGCGATGCGCAAATAAAGCAGCTCAACTTGCACCCAAAACGCGTGTTATTAAATGATCCGCCCGTTTGCCGTGTGCATGTTTACATCGAGCGAGGAGCGAACCGAAAAAAAACTCCTGAAAACTAAACCCTAACAAACTTCTAACCGGGACTAACTCATACCGATGTGGCTCATACGCACAAACCGCAAATTGCAAACAAACAATCAAACTAAACAATCGCACGCATCAGAAACTACTGGCTTCGGCTGCTGCCACTGATTACGGGGCATAATCGTATAAACACATTTGCCGTGTTTGCACTTTCGCGCGAGTTCTCGTCCATCGAGTATCGAACACCCGCATCCGTTGCAGGCGCACCCAAAACGGTGAGATATGTGCCCGCGTTGACGCGCCGTGTTCATTACAGGTTACACTCCCCCCCTCTAGCAAACTGGGACGTCTGGCCCAATTTATCTAACTCTCGGGGACTGTCCTAACGATGTAAAGCCGTCGTTGGAATAGCGCGCGAGCGCGCGATACCCACGATAACCCACCGCGCACACTCTCACGTTTGTTTGCTGAGTAAATTGTCCTGTTCCTGGGGAAATTAACTCCTACACGCTGCGACTCCGCGAGCTGTTTGGTTAATTAATTAAACCGTATCGGAACCCGTCGGCATCGTCGATCCTTGCTGCTGCTTTGCACGACCTAATTTCCTTGTGTACGAAAAAAAAACTACACAAACGCCGAATGTCGTCTGACGGGTGGCATTGCCTACATACAGGCGCGCCACGGCTAATCAGTGGAAGCAGGTGGACGCAACTTGGACTCTTAGGCATCGCCGTGTTGAGACATTCGTATGATAATGAAGTTTTGGAACATGACCAGGAACGAGTAGGACTTGTTATTCCAAAAAAAAATGGACTTGATATACCTGTCTATCGGACATGAACATGTTTGAGATACAAAAACGATAACCAGTACGCGTTCAATCGACGAGAACCTGCTTAAGGGTTATCCTTAAGCTAACGAGCTTTAACTATGCATTGATGAAACTGTTCCAAACTTAATTAGGATGCGCCACATTAATTGCTCAACGTCCACACTAAAGAGACTAAAGGGATTGAGGTGACATGGCTCAATCGATTCTCGCCTCCAACTTAGACACTTAGAGAATTGGAACCGGCGAAGTTCGAAACGGGAAGTCCAGAACCAATTTATTATATATGCTCACCGAGGGGCCCAGAGAAATCTCTCCTTTTCCCACACTCCCGCAGAACGTCCTCGTGGTCCATTTTGTTGATCGTATTTCCCAGCGGCACTTAAGACAAAGCGGGAGCAAGAAAGCGCACTTCCTTGAAATATCTTGTCCACCACCCGCGACCGAAAAAAGGCACAAAAACTTTTAATTAAAAACTCTCACACCTTGCTTGCCGCGCGCAGAAAAAAGGTGCGCAACCAATCAATGCCTCCTTCTTCGGTGGTCACCGGCGGCAAGGCTGGACTGCTCGGAGAAGACGAACAAAAAACCGAAAAGCTACCACACAAAATCGAAACAGCACAGCAACTTTTCCACTTTCACGCAATTGATTGTTCAAGCTCTGGGCCGGGGGAAGAAACAACAGCCGTTTCCCGGGTGGCACACAACCGGGAATGGTAACAGTAAGAAATATTCCACGCTGAACCCTGGAACGGGACCAGGAGGAATGCTTTTAACGAGCCGCGAAACTTTCTCTTGGCTCTTTAGCGGCGTAGGCTTCGTTGCTGGAGAGTCCTGCGGATCACTGCGCGATTGACCACGCGCCCGCTGCCCAGTTTGCAAATGTTTTCCAATTGAAGGAGCTGAAAGGAAGTGGGACACAGTTCCACAGCAGGAGTTCCTTTTATTTTGCTACGACAGTGAGCAGCGTTTCCAAAGAATCGTCCCTCCGGGACAGACGTTGTGGACACCGTTTGCTCCACAGTGTTGTTTCTTCAAACAAAGGCCTCGAGAAAACCGTCGCCACTAAGGTGGCCCCATCACAGCTGCCAGCTGCCGATAAGTATCTTTCACGCCACAACCGCAACGTGTTCAGGCTTCACTGCAGAAGCGCCGCAAGATCCCGCTTCCTCAACAGAGTTAGCTCATCGCCGCCACTAGCCAGCTAAACCAGATTCGCCCTCTATCGATGAAAAATGAAACTAAGCCGGACACTGACGTATGTTTTTGATGTGACCAACCCATTCTCTAACCTCTGGAGCATGCGAGGGACCAGCCTCGGCAACACGCTTGCGGCCATAAATCGACCGATAAAGGAATGCCCCTGCGGACACAAACACACACACATACAACGGTGCGAGAACTGTTCCCGGGGAGGCGACGCAAAACACATGTCGATCTTGGACGAGTGTCTTCGTCGGGATCTCGTCCATTTCCCGATTCATATCGATCCGGGCTGTTCCGAAAACAAATGCGCAACTTGCAGCTCTGCAATGCACTCTCTATCTCTCTCTCTCTCTCTCTTTCTCTCTCGGATGTGTCGAAAGATGGATTACCGGTTGTCGGGATCAGACATTTGCATTCCTTTGGTGGTGTTTTTTCTCCAACCACCCCAAACGGTGCACGGCGAGCGCTGTGTGCACTGATTTAAGCCCCCATCCTGGCACCGTTTCTAAACCAACACTAATCTATCGTTCGGGGCGCCCGTTCGGAACGTCCGAAGCTCCCAGCGCCGTGCGCCAGCATTGATACCCGGGATGGGGAGGTATGTGTGCATTAAAAGGTTCCCGACGCCTCCTGCTCCTGCTCCTCAGTTCGGTGAAGTTATGGATTTGGCAATTGTGAAACATGGCTAATCTGTTCAATCTGTTTTCGTTCGGGCAAATTTATAGATTCGTGCGGAAGATTAATTGATGAGGTGCTGTGGGAAAACCTGTGCGCACACACGGGGTGGCAGCCAAGGTTTTTCAACCGGGAGGTAGGATACCGGTTCCGGTTCGAAGGACCGGACCCGGACCGAAAGCTTCCCGGAAAAACAGTGCCTGAAGCGCCGACACAAACACACACTCACACCTCTGGGACGCTTCGGACGTTGGGAACGGTTAGATAAATTTCCTTAGATACACATACACATCCCTAACCTGCCTTACGCCGGGCCAACGAGTGTGGAGCCACCAAGGGCAGACAACGCTCAGAAGCAAATGCTTGCTTCCACCGAAAAAGAGATCCTTTCGACACCATCGTTCGGGCATCCGGTAACGAATGACCGAGTCAGGAATGTCTTATCACACACACACACATACTGAAGGACTGAGCTATTGCTGCTGGAAATGGGCTCGTTGGAGCGAGCGTGTTGATATTGCAATCTGATAAAACTGGGCCTGAAAACAATGCCTTTTTTGTTTCGCAGCTTGAAGGCAGCAGCCCGAAAAGAACGAAATGACCATCATTCTGGCAAGACCGAAGAACTTCATTTGAGCCCATGCCTGTACTTAGGGCACTTTGTGTACATGTTTGGCGAAGCGATAGCAGAGCGTTGTGAAGAATGCGTCGGGACTACGGAGCAATTTCTTCTCAGTAACGATACCATTTGGCGCTATTCAGATTGGGTTCGACGCTTTTCAAGTAATTTCAAGAATTGTTCAAAGCTGTTCGAAAACGTTTTCATACCTTGCTCTTTTTTTATCTTGCTCTCTACTCAACGGAACATAGTTTCTTATGTAGATTTCAACTGGACATTCAAGTCCAAACTCAATTTCCTAGTGTACGCTCCAAAACCCTCATCAAAACGTCGAATAGCGTCATCAGAATGAGGCAATCAGCGCACACGGCGAGTCATCACCAGCGCTCAATATGGAATAATCGTCTCTTTACGAACCGAACTATTTTAGCACCTCCTAGAAAAAAGCCCCGACCACTCTCTTATTGCGCCGTTCTCAGGTTCCCAAACTCCCAAGTGGAGAAAAAGACACTCCTCCGTCGGACACGGACGGATTTGCGTTCGCCATAAGCAGAACACTCTTCACGGTTTCGGGCGATCGCACCTCGAGATCTTCCCGCAACAAACACCTACACATCGCCCGTGTGCGTTTCCGTGCTTACGACTCACGACGTATTATATTAATCCTCCCCGACCGAGAGCCGCCGATGCCACTACCCGATAAAGTGTTTAATGGCGTCATTAATGGACGCGTGTCGACGAAAAAAACTACAGCTCCGAAGCCATCTTCGTGGATGTATTCTTCTGCTCAGAGAACCCACGCCCTGGAGCCCCATAACTGAGGTAGAGCGCACGCGGCTGAAGAGCCAAGAACCGCGCATGCAGATCACACAGTCGGCATTGATCCAGATTCGCTCGGATGATCACTATTACTACCACGCAGGCAGTAAAAAAAAACACAACCACAACAGCGACCATGTGCGGGGGAGACTGGTTTGATGACTAACATTGGCCCAATAAATTAGCGACTTGCCAGCCCCGCCACCGACCGAATAATTGTCGGCACAGATAGAGAGCCGTACGGTTTGCAAAAATGACGCAATGAGGGAAGCACAACTACGATACGCTTGGCTGGGGTTGCGCGAACTTCGTCTGGGTCACGTGGAACTGTCATCAGCGAGACGAAGCACCACCGGAGCGACGACACTAATCATTATGTTTACACACTCACGAGACTTGCGTGGTTTGTGTTCTTTACCGAAACGCCTCTCCTAGCGCCCGATCCACCCGCAGTAGCTTCAAGTGCCTTCTCTTGTCGCGGCGAAGAACAAAAAAGTAGCAACGCATGCTAACGCGTACATCAAAGTTCTCCCGAACCAATCATGCTCTCGATTAAGTCCCACACCGGTGATTAATGATGTTATGTGTGATGTAATTATCAAGCACAGTGGGGGGAGGAGGGCAGCTAATGAAGTTACCACATACTGTTGAGGGAGCGATTAAATAAAGATTTGACGGATAGTTGGCGCACCGGTGTAGTCAGCTGTTTTGAGGCCTATACGTACCAACAGGTCAGACAATTAAATACCACTCTCGAGAACAGTGATAGAACATCTCAATTGCTTTCAATTATTCGTACCATTGTATTAGCTCATTGTCGCTTCATAAACGAGAAATAAAAGGTAGAGTGTTGGAACTTTGCATCCTGCAGACATAACCTCAAAATAAAATAATTCTATAAAATTTACAAAATTCGTAGGGATTGTTGCATCAGTAACAATTACACACAAAAGTTTGAAATGTTGAGTACAATGTCCAAGTCAAGTTATGCATAGTTATATTCTCCAGACATAACCTCAAAAGTACTCCACGTCCATTTCTTGTCCATTCATGGGCATGACAATATAAGTCATGTAGTAATCCGAAACCCATCACCACAGCACACAACGAGATGTCTGAAAGCGAAAAACAAAAGCCAAGGACTGTACGGCGACGATGACGATGCTGTCACACTTCATACCACGACTGCCCACGACTTTGATGGAAATGAACGGCGCCACCGTACAATGGAATGGCACCAAACGCCTGGCGTTAGACGATGGGTTTATCCCCGAATAGCGCCAGAAAGCGCACCCAGCCTCTGATAAAGGTAGGCGAGCGTGTAATGAAATCGAGAGCATCCCTACCCCGGAGTACTGGAGATTCCACACACACACAGAGTGCAAGATTTCACTTCCCGCGCGGTCTGTCTGGGTGCACCGGCGAAACGAAGCTCACAAAATGAAACTAATCAATTGACCATAACGGAATGGCAGCAAACGACAACGAAAGCAGCAAAACTCTTCACGTTATATTTTTCCTCCTTTCGAGAATCTGGCCACCAACAGCAGCACAGCACACGCCACGGCCAGGAACGTCCACAGGGACCGGAAAACCCAGCGTGCCCGGCCTGACAGCTGCCAGTGAAGTCACTGGTCGCCCAATAGCGTTCTGTTCGCGCTTTGATGTGGTTCGCCGTGTTTCGCCGGGTTTCGCCTGATTCCAGCAGCACAACAATGAAACGGAACCAGAAGACTTCTCCCCGCCCGTCCTGCTCGACTGGTCTGTCTTTCGGTTTCAGACGCGAGCTTTGTCTGTGTGGAGGGGCGAAATAAACGGAAGCACGAACAGCTGCGCGCATTGGATGCATGGGGATGCTGCTGTCACCCGGAAAGCAGCGAAATGTAACGTGCCCGATTTGGTGTGTGTTTGAAGTGACCGTATGAGGTCTTTTTTATGAGATGAGAAGGTTGGACTACGAAGAATTATTTGAAGGAGCATTTAAACTCGTGCTAGGCCATCTTCAAATATTGAAAACATCTTCCAAAGCCTTTATACTGGAATAGAATGAACTAACCGAGGTCTAATGTGATGTGGTAAAGCGCCTAAATGTATGCTATGCGCACTACACGAACAGTTTACTAACGATTTATACGCATTTTAAGCATATTTCCATATTGAAAATTGATTATCTCGCTGATATGATTTGAAAAATGCTACTCTAAGCCTCCAGCTAGATCATGTTGTGCCCATAGATGTTAAAGGTCAAGACAGGTGCTCTTTCAATGACAGCCACAACCAAATTTTGCTCTATTTTGAAAGATAAACAACGATTATGCTTGACTTCGTCCCTTGAAAGATGAATACCTTACACTCTCTCTCTCTCTCTCCCGTCTCGCTCCGCGACAAAACAAACATCAAACATCTCCGCGAGACAGCGTTAAAGTTACGGGCTTACCACAGACACGACACCCACGCGCAAATGCCCTGCAGTAGGGAAAAAAAGGCGCGCGTCGCGTGGCCCCCACCTGTCGCGTTAGCCACAGCCAAACGCGCACTTTGACGCGTGAAGAACCTTTCCTCCGCCCCGGGGGGTTCTCACACAAAATGAGCACGATTGTGTGAAACAACAGACCAGAGCGGACCCGGAGAGCCTCGCGACAAATGTCATAATTCATAATGGCGCCAAGCGCGAAGGCGAAGGCGTAAGGAAGGCCCTTCGTCAAACAGACGGGGAAAAAAAGGCGATGCGAAAACCACCTGGCCAAACTGTTCTCGGAAGTCACTTCCCCGTTCCGAAAATGACCTCAAGCTTAAACACGATACGCAACGCAACACAGAGCACACGGGGAAAAAAACGACAAGGAAAAGGAAAAGTTCGCAGCGCATCTCTGACAGCCTTCAACCGCGAGAGACACGGCGATACGACGGCGACGCAACCTCCGCCGACCGGTGGGTTGAGTGTGGGCGGAACACAACACAACATCAAGCGCCGCGGGCGGCATGTTGATGCTTTGTCCGACGCCGCCGCCGCCGCCGCCGCTTGTTCCGCTATCTTGAGCCCTTTTTGTGCACCCCCCGTTTGTACGACGCCAACACCCGGAAGCGCATCCTGCTGTTCCCCTTTTATCGCCACCAGCGTGCGATTGCAAGCGGAGAGCACCGCTCCCAATCTACGGTGAATGGAGGAATTTCCGGTTCCGGGTACGCATCCCAGAACAGGAAAAAGGCGAGATAAAGCTGCACATAAAGGTGGGTGTGTGTGTGTGCAGGCCGCAATCCAATGCAAAGCCACCAGACAGATAGAATCGCCGCGTCCCGGGCCACCCAGGACCCGTACAAACGAGTGACATTATCCTCTCTCTCCATGGCGCCTCTCTCTCCATGGCGGCAACTCGCCTCCTGCGCGTCAAAAGAGCGGAAAAATGTGAAAAAGCGCCCGGTGGTTTATGTTTTGATAGCACATGAGGCCCACGCCGCGAGCCGACAACAAAACGGCGTAGGGGGAGTGCAAGAAAAATGATATTAAAACTCTTAACAGGTTTTCCACACACACACACCCCTCGGTTTTCCGTTTTCCACCCTCGTCCTTGTAACAGGTAAACATCTGGAGCTGACCCCGAAGGCAGCCGGCGGAGAAAGGAGAGTTCTTGGCCGGGTTTTTATTATCCGTGATTTTTTTTTTTGTTACTGGCGCGTCTTCCTACACTCATTCCACACACACACATACAGGGAGCGCCAACACAAAACGATTGGACCATCGTTCCGTCACCCCGTCGCCCGTGCTTGTTATTATTATTTATAACCTTAGGCCCAAAGGTGCCAGGTACCAGGACAGCGCCGTACGTACGCGAAAGCACACCATTATACTCTGTTATGCTCACTCATTTATGCTACCAAAAGGCGAGTGGACCTGGGGGGGTGGGTAGGGTGAGCTTCCGGGGCAGGTGTACAAGGAAAAGCGCTTTCACCTTGGGCGCTTCACTCGTGTGTTGCGGAAAATCCCCAAGGGACATGGACGCGGCATGAAGGTCACGCGAGGGCGGTGGTAGCTGACAGGATATTCTTGACGTTGTAATTGCGAAACAAAGCAACCAGGACACCGGGTGTGTGTGAGAGAGAGAGAGATAGTGTTGGAAAATGGTTACTTTTCACACCCGGAAGTGGCACCCCTCCCTCTTGCTGTTCTAGCCATTCCAGGCAGTTTGTTGAGCGCGTGCGGGAGAGACTTCTTTTTAAGCGTAATCATCACGGCATCCTCAACCGTTTGGTTAGAGGGCTTGTTAGAGGAAGAAAAAAATACGGGTGAGTGCTACCAGCGGTATGGCATGATTTAATGATATCGCTCGCGAGTTAATGGATAGGCTCTCTAACGCGCGAACTAGGCTCGTGCTGAAGATGTTTGGAGTGGGATAATCAGAAAGAGGCACTAACGTTTAGGGAGCGAAACCAATTGACCCGTCTGGATAGAGAGGCGTGTAAAAAAGGAAGGATAACGATAAATGAGAAAGAAAGCAAAGAAATGAATAAAGAAGAAACAAGAACGAGTAGTAGTACAAACAGACAAGTGCATTAGGCATAATTATATGGAAATACACATAATAATAAGGAAATAAGATATCAAAACGAAAGAATTAAATTCAACACAGCAAAAATAGAACAAATTATCAACAGCAAGAATAAAAAACAGAATACTAGGGTCAAACAAACAAAAAAGAGTTATAAAACTGTAAAAGCATTAACAACAGAATAAAAGACTATAAACAAAACTGAAATAAAATAAAAATAAATTGGAAATCATAACCAACAAGCAAGAGAAGTGAGTACTGAATAACAGCAGAAGGGAACAATCATCGAAATTAATTGCTCCTTCCCTCGTTTCAATCGAAGCTCAAAACCGTCTGCATCATGCAGCGGTTCATTACGCGCCAAGAGGTTCGAGCCCTCCAAACCTGCAAAATCAAACAACCCAACAGCACAATGGATTACTTCAGACGGAGCGATCCGAGGAGGAGGAGGAGCGATCCGAAATGTCATTCCCCGACGGAGTGTGAGTTACCTTCTCTGGGCCAGCCAAATCACTTACCAATTATGACCCCGGGACACCGGGAATGGGAGCGGGATTGGATTAAAAATGTGCACCGGTGTTGTGTTCCGGACGGGTTAGCAAAAAAACACACACACACGCACACATGGAGCGTGTCTCGAGTTGAGCCCGACGTAACCGTAACCTCCTGCACTTGAACGCGGCTCGATCTGCTCGATTTCACTTGTTTTTGGTTCGCAAAAGGCGTTTGATCCTTTCAAACAACTCCACGCGTGGAGTCTAGTGAAGAAGCAGGCTCGCGCGCCTGTGTATGGGTGTGTGTATGAACCTATACACGAGCGGTTCGAAACAATCCCATCGAAATCAACCTCATTCCAGCGGCAAAAGGACATCTCTAAACCCTGGCGCGCCAAATCCACGGGCCGTCACTCACACTAGTGCAAGTGGGGGGGCACACCAGAACGAACGGTGCAGGGAAGTGAGGTTGGATTTTTCGCTTTTGACTCGGCTGCGGTGAAAACACGGTTCCCCCCATCATCATCGGTAGCGCGTGCGTTTCGCTGAAATATTCACCACAAACTCACACATATAAACACGCGGGCGTGCGTCTGTGCACCGCGGTATACCAATACACGGCCCACAGGAGCGAGCGAGCGTGTCCCGGAAGTGGGACACCAACCGGAACACTGAGCACACATATTCCAAAAACACCACCTGCAGTGGCACGGGAGGCCACTGACACACTGACAGGCGCCTCTACTGTCTCTTCTTCCGGCGCGGACGACTGACGACTGGGCGCAGTGACACACCAACACACCAACACACACCAGAGCGCACACACGTCTAAAATTCAAATCGGAAGTCGGATCCATTTCCATTCGCCACGCCACGCAGAGACCCATCACCGGGATGGAATATTGGGAAGGTGTATTGATTTTTTGGACTCCTGCTTTCCACGCTCTAGTACCTCGACGTACACCGGCGGAAAAACTCGACTCGAGACGTGATAGGACGAGCAGTGGGGAATGGATATCGATTCGATTCGGCAAGTCGCAGGCGGCGCACGGGAGAGCATGATTAAATTTATCCCAAAAACGGTTATTGAATTGGATCCGATGCTTCCGGCGAGTCGTCCGGAATTCGGGCTCCGACCGATTTACTGTCCACTCGCCGAGGAACTGACCTGCAGCAAGTTCCCATCTCCGCTGCTGGGTTGCGGAAATGAATTGGAACACGAGATTCGAGCGTTAGGACGCGCGATCCATCACACTTCGTGGACATCCCCCGGTGGAATGGAATTTACTCCGCCAAAAAAGGACAGAAAAAAACCATTTCCCGGGATGTTCTAATTACCGGCACGGACAGCGCAAACAGTAGCTCCAGGAAGTGTTCCCAGAGCCCACGAGGTGGACTTAATTAGAGGGCAGAGGGCTCCCAAACGCCACCCACTGTGAGCAAGAAAACATCCGTAATTATTTAATCTATTCCGAAAACATGTGCCGGATAACTATGCGAGCCGAAAATTGTGACATCGCCATCCAGGAGCCAGGAGCCAGAGCCCTCACAAACTTTGTCACCTTCACCTTGTTCGTCGACCGTCCCACCATATCGGATGGGACACATCCCAGGGTCCTTTCCGACACAATCCCCGGATAACATTCCTGGCTCGCCGAGCATGTCACCGACGTGCCTTTTTGCCTAATTTTTCGGATTATTATAATGCAAAAAGTTGTCCGCCGCCACGATGGTGGAGCACTCTATTATCTCCGGATCGTACGGACACGACCACTCCACATATTGAGGGGGTGGGTTTTACTGGATTGTCCACTGGTGAAACACGTGGAACAGACAAAAAACTGCGATTGCCAAGTCCGTGGGGTTTCGGTGGAACGTTTGGAGCGCTCCGGGTCGCGCACTTGGAGCTGATCCAAAATTTGCTCTCCCATTCTCCACCAACAGATACGTCGGCGAGTTATGCAGACTTCCTCGCCCCCTTGAAATTAGCTTCGAACAACTCCTTCGCAACGCGCGATCGGGGGAGGGATTACAGCGTTATCATCTGGAGGCTGGAGGCTCTCTACACCTACCTTAATACTGTCGTAGCACGCGGTCACGCGTCCGTTTTGTACTTCGACGTTCGCCGGCGGATGTGCGAACTTGCACTCGGTGTCCGGACGGGAGCATTTGTTGCGTTGGTACTCCCGGCACACCTCCAGCTGCAGCCAGCGCGAATCCTTTCCGTTCAGTAGGTTGGTCATGTTTACCATAGCGGCCATAGCAGCTCGTCGCAGAACGGGGAACTCCCAAAATCACTTAACCTCGCAACACACACACGCGCGCACGGTGGTGTTGGGTTTTGAAGTTTTGGTGCTGTCGGATATTAGTTGCCGGTAGCCAGATTGCACCGGACGATTGGGGGGGGTGGGTGAGGAGATTGGGACAGTAGATACAGGAGAAACCTTCGCACAGGATATATCACAACGCACGAAATCACTTTTCACCGGACGTTACACTCGCTACGATCGAGGTGAGGTTCTTTTACAGAAATTTGCGCACAAACACACACCGCCTCTCTCCTGCCGGATCTGGCCGGATCCTGACACTGGCTCCCCGGGGGACAACACTAACAATCACCACACGCGCGCACACTTCGGCAGGCGGGGAACGTATTGTACCGCATACGCACTTTCCGGAAAGAAACACTCACAGACTATGCTTTGCTTTAAGAAAACAATGACAACTGGTCGAACATTAACATCGAAACACTTCCGCGCCGGGGTTGTGGCAAACGGCAACTCGTCGCGCACACACTCGAACACTCTCTCTCTCTCTCTCTCTCCCTCTCAAACACACACACACACAACGAGACTTCTCCCTTCCCCCTCGAGAGGATCGCTCTGACCGCAGCACGGACTCAGCGCACGTAAAGCATGGAAGCAAGCGTTTCAAGTAGTGGGGATCAGTTGGGATGGCGACGGCTTTGGGGACACAGGTTCGGCAGCGGTAGCAGCGGCGGCGGCAATAGTAGCGGCAGCGGATAGCTCACGAGCGCGCGCACAAGGACATCTATAGCAGGTGAGTGCGTCTGTGGTGCGTGTGGTTGTGTGTAGGTGTGGATACAGTGTGTACACGGTTTTTTTTTTAATTTGGTATCTGTGTCTGTGTGTGTGTTCTGTGGGACAGATAGAGAGGCAGAGAAAGGACGAGCAGCTGATGCGCGGAAAAGCCACACGCAGCTTCAGACAAGAGTATAAGCTTTTTGGGAGCGGGGTGGGTTCGGCGGCAATGCTCTTTCTCTACGATACACACACACGGGCGGGCGCGCACACACACAGCACAACGACGGCAGCAGGGTGGATCAGGGACGCGTCGAACAGATCAACACTAGCGCGTGCGTTCACAGCTGCCTGTGGAAAAAAGAGAGAAAACAAAAGGTGATTAGTATACTATATAGTAGCAGAAAATCGTGTGTTACAAGGATAAGAAATCAGGATCATCTCAATGATCACCCAAATCGTTGTTCTACGCGTCCACACGAGTCCAAGGAAGCTATTCCGAGAAAATTGGGCCTACTAGTTTCGAAGATAAGGCCAAGTCAGAGTGCTCCGTAATGCCGCATCATACAAGCAGATGCAAACAGAACGCAAATAAATTTCGAGTTATATCGTTCTCGAACTAGACCCATTCGCCTCACAGTTAACTTTAAAACTATGCTCGCCGCACTTCCGCTCCAGACAATCCAGGATCCTGGATCAAACGTGCAATAAAGCGTGCTGTTACCTCAAAACACACCCAACCCGTACACCATAGCAACGTCTTCCGCGTGACGCACAATTGTGACAGCAATTTCAGCCGCGCCATAAAATTATTTTACCACACAACCTAACCACCCACACCACCACGCGTTGACGTTCAATAAAACAGCAGACACAACTTAAAATATCGTTCCGAATGGAAATTCGAAACGAGGGTATAAACGGACGGGGATATCCTTCCTTCTGCGCTCGTACCGCGACTCAGGAAGTGAACCTAGCGACGGTATAGACATCAGAAAAGAGCGAGAAAAAAACACAAACATACTCAATCGTATCCTGAAAATAATAAAGCGATTCAGATCCCTCACCGATGTGCCCGGTGGGAGGCAATGCCGCCGGTGGATGGTGAGCCTTGACAAGCAGCAATCGTCATAAATAATAAAAGGCGTCATTTAGCATGATCGTAAAATCCGGCATGAATATGAAATTATGCTCGCTACACATGGCCCCCCCCGCTCCTAAGGCACGGTGTGCGACCGATGATGTCGCGCTAAGCTTTCCCGATCGTTTATAGTCGGGGAGAACGCGTGACGGGGAGAAGTTGAGAAGGAGCAGGGTTGATTTATATGTTTTTATTTGACGGTGTAATTTGTCTCCCCGCCGGCGTGGTGGTGCGTTGTGCGCAATGAGACGAATAATTTGAAGTTTTTTTTTGTAGGATGTTGTGTTTTTGCTTTATTCTTAGTTTAGAATGATGTCTCAGAGGTGTAGAAATGAATAAATCAAATATGTTTACACACGATCACGTAGACTTCAACAATCAAAGGAAAAGCATATTCTCTTTAAAGCCACCTTCGAACCACTGTTAAAACACAACGTTCCAGTGCCATCCGCAACATGTTTGAGCGGCGATGGCCAAATCTGTGGATTAGAATCCCCAGAGTACAGGCGCTCGCGTGCTCCTCTGGACACACACGTGCTGATCCTCGCGATGATGCTTTCTCCCGGTCGGCCCCGGTCGAACGAATGGCACAGCCGGTGATTAAATCCAACCCAAAAGCGATAGCAAAACGAGCGGAAAAGTGCTGATTTAGTTGCTGTCACGTTTGTTTATACACCACCCAGTGTCACCATTTTATCCGACTTTCCTCACAGTCTCCGGGCCGGACCAGCAGACACGGCACAGCAGACTGTTTGTACACGGAAAAAGAAGGCAAAAACACACTAGAAGAGAAAAAAATAAACAGAACAGCCCGACATGATGCAACGGGTTGCAGTTTGCCACTCCACACGTCGCAGTTTCGCAGCTGTCAAACGTAGATGTGGTGGGCGCCACCGTCTCCGTATGCACACAACAGACCGATCAATGTTTGTTTGATCGACGGACGGACGGACGGACGGTGGAGAGCACAGTGTACAATGAATAAACTAACGCCCTGCCCTCTTGGAGGAATAGCAGGGGTATCAGGTCGGTGAAGAGTTGTATTTTTAATTAAGCTCAATTAAGAAAGTTCAACTCTCCGTCCGGGCGTGTGAGCCATCCGTCGTTCTCGCCGCCGTACCCGGGGATCTGATTCGTGGCTGAGTTTTTTTTTATCATCTCAACCGCATCGGTTTGACCGGACACGGCGGTGTTTAGATATGAGATGATCTTTATTTCTTTATTGCCCACAGCTAGGAGAAAAAACACGGGCCAGGCAAGGAGCAGAAGGTCAGCCGTGATTTAATTGGATCTGGCTGTGAAATTGGAATCAGAATCTGCAGAATAGTATCCCATTGTTTCCTACTCCTATTGCTTGTTTAGATTTAAGATTGATAGACAATCATGTATATAATAAGGTTAATATACTATTTCAAATGTTTTCAAATGTTGAAAATTTGGAACGTGAAGAAAACTATCGCATATCAATACAACTCAGCATATCTGCATCAAAAACTTGGAAAGCATTCATGGTATAACCACCAGCGAAAGACCAACTACAAGTCGGATATGCAATAATGCGAACCTTTCAAAACCGGATCTCGGTAAAAAAAACCGCAAGAATAAACTATGATTAAGCATTCCCGTCTCTCTCTCTCTCTCCGTCTCAACGTTCTACCTTCATTAAAGGTGACCTCACCTCAGTTTGTCCCAAAACGGATGCATAAAGTTCTACCCGAAGTAATGACGAAGCGGCAGTCCACCACCTACGTGCGATGCAATCAGTGGCGTGGGCAGTGGATGAGGGGAGCTCAGGTCTGTAATTTTCATACAGACACCCAATTATTCCGTCCCGCGGCCCAGCCCGGTCCAACCAGCCGTGAAACAAAAAGCCCAATAAACGACCGTCCCGTCGGCAGTGGAGCGGGTATTACCATAACCTCAACCACGCTGCTGCGCTACTGCAAACGCAGTGCAACGAAACGCCGAGCGCCGAAAGCGCACGCTTAACAGAGCTTTAAAAGCACGGCGGAATTAAATGCTTAAAATAAATCACTCGTTTGGTGTGATTATTGTTTGCAATAATAGCGAAAGTGCGCACCGGGCCCCTCCCGGGAGAAAGTAAAGCCCGGTGTGGCGGTGTGATGCATGTTTATGTATCGGTGGATTAGATCACGCGAGCGGGAGGAGGCGATCACGCGCGCTCACCCTGACGGACTGCTGTGCTGGGTTTGTAGCCCCCCAAAAGAACCCGCGCCAGGCCTGGGACTGGCGGATCGCATTGCAGCAGGGCAGAAGCGCACACACAAAAAGTAGGTTATGTTTATTTATTCGATACACGCAATATTCCCAGGAAAATGGGATGTCCATGCCATCGCCACATGGCGCTGTTGGCTCCTAGCGCGTAGCGCAGCGGTTTCGCACACGCACGCCAGTGCCATATGCGCTCGGAAGGCGATGGCAGATGGTGATGCGGAAATTAAATGTTAATCAATTTATGTGAAACACACGGCCGATAGTAATCGCAAAACCATTTCAGACCGCTACGTTCAAGATATGCCTGGAGGTGTGGTTGTGAATGTTTGAACTAGAATCTGATATCTTAGAGTTTCATGCCCTGCCAGGAGGTTCTCGAAGGCTTGGGTGACATAAGTTTAAGTAGATCGAATCTGGAAGAGGCTCTTGCTCAAGAGAACTCTAATCAATACGTAACTGCAGGGCAAAGTTTTGGATATAGTTCGGAATTTCGATCCTACCTAATATAGTTTAAATATACAAGAAGACTTCTCTCTTCAAACAAACATCTTGATACCAGGTGTTATATGTCCAACTGACTGCTTAAATAGTCAGATGTTAAATGTTGCATCATGCTTAACTAGATCCCATTGTAGTCGACAGAATCAACATCCCGGGTTATTGGTCCTGATGCTCTTTCCAACGCTTGGAAAGTCTAGGTCTATCATCACGGACTTCAGGGCTTAAGAATAAGATCTGATTCGGACATCCCTAATGCAGTAATAGTAAACAATCACACTCGTACCGTCGACTCTTCTATAATCCAATTGGCAAACACCACAATACGGCAAGAACTCAAACTCCAACACGCCGACGTCCATAGCCGTCCATATTCCTCCGGAGACCTGCACCGGCACACACACACTCGCACTCATACGCACAAGAATTCTTCGGTGCGTAAATATTGTGTTAATAATTTGTAATTGAGTGACCATGAACCGAGCAGAGCCCGGGTGCCTCACAAGAGCGCAGCAGTGTGCGTTCTGTTTGCTTTCTGGCCTACCACCACCACCGCGGGAAGCGTCCGGAGAGCTTGATCGATCACCCAGCTGGGTAAAAGCGAATAAAATGCAAATATTTACTTCATTCATAAACATTACGAACGCGTGAAACGCGTTGCTGCCTGCGAGCGGGTACAATGTTGCTCGCACGTACACGCACAGGGACGGATGTTCCAGCGGGAGTTTCATAAAACGCATGATTTAGCGAAGGCTTCCCGTTCAGCCGCGAACAGTGACAAGCAATTCTCCCATCGCATCACCGACGGCATTCCTGGCGGGAATATTTGTTTTTATTTACAGCCTCCTCCAGCATCGTCAGGCGACTGCAGCAGGCTGCACTGATTCATCTTGAGCGCCTCCTCGCTCAGACACACCACACTAGTGCACACTATTGCACAAAGATTCATTAAAACCCTTGCTGCAAACTGAGACTGAAGAAGCGCCCGTCGACTCGCGCAAAAAAGGGAAATGATTGGACACGCGGTCAAACGAAGCGTCACTAATGGATTCGCTTTTTCGAGCGCGTTCGCAAGTGCACGCAGTTTCGTGCACGCGTGCCGCCTGCCGGTGATCATTAAAAAAGATGCACTCATTTTGCACTTCATTAAAGATTTCACCTTCTTTTTTGTGTCTGCTCTGCTTGCACGGTGTGCGCCTGCAAGCGACTACAACAAAGTGATTAGTATGTAGAAAATGTGTTTACCAAAGGGTTGGGTGCGAACAGCGCGTCCGGTGCGCATCGTGAAAAGATAATATTTTGAAATGATAATTTAGCTTCCAGAGTGGTTGGGGGTGTGTTGGTGCACCGAATGGAAAACCGTTTTTCATAAATAAATTTATTTGGGGTTTCATTTTAAGTTTCACAAGTTTACAGCGGTTGGAAGTTGCTCAGCTGGTAGCAATAGCTCATTCAAACTCATATAAGGCATAGACACCAATACTGTCTTTTTCAATCATTATCGGAACTAACTATGTTGAAAGCCTAGTATCGAATAACATTAATCAACCAAACAAACAAAACCACAGAATATTAACAAAATACATTCAAGTGCCCTTTGCTGTCTCACCCGCGATAAGCCACGCCGGTTCAAGGTTGCAGACCTCTCTGCGTGCGTGTGGGTGGACAGACAGTTAAGTGTTTTGGACGGTGGGTTACCACGGACTTACGTAGAAAAAAACAAACGCACAATCTTCCCCACTTAACCCTCACGCCCACAACAACACCCTCAAACACACACACCTCACACACATGAGAGCAGAGCGTGTGAGCGTATGAGGTTTTTTCCCTCCATTGCGAGCTCGTTTAAGACCCGTGGGACGTGGGTTGTTCACGGTCGCACAGTGGAGATACATGCAAATACAGCCCCTGTTTTGACGGTCAAAACTCCACGGTCCGGGAATGGCAATTAATAGGCAGGCATACACGGTACGTATGACGAATCGCGTACCATGTGCGCCGGAGGTAAGAGTATAACAAGATCAATAAGAGGGTTCCCCAAAGAACTCCCACCGCTAATGAACCGAATGAAACTTCCCCCGCGGGCCTCGGACGCACAGTGACACAGAAGCAGAAGTTACGGTACACCCAAAAACCATAAATTGGGACCTATTCTTTTTACGGTCCACGGCAACGAACACACAGTCGGGAGAGCAAAAAAAAGACAACAGGACATCAGCATCTCAATCCAGCAGCTTTTTTTCCTGTTGGTTGATATTGAGCGGAGGCGGAAGAAAGTTTCTTTGCTCCATAAAGTTGCTCCAGGGAGCGGTTTCCGGACACCCCTTTTATCGCGAGCCTCGCTCACGGCTCGCAGAGGAGATAGCGACGGATAACTTTTCGGGACGAACTCTCATCAAGCACCTCCTGCGGAGCACTCCGGCTCTTCCAGATGTCCAGCGGAGTTCTTCCGCACATCCGCACGCTCCTCCTTCCCCAAGTCGAGGCTTCATGTCCGAGTTGCCGATTCTGGTCCAGTTTTTCCTTTCTTGCTCGCTTTGTACGCTGTACGCTTCCACTTTCACCTTCCAGCGAGGCTTAATTCGAATACAAATCATTCACTTCGCGTCCAAGAAATCCTTCCCAACCTTCCTGCCGGTCACGTGGAACGGGCGAAACTTTCGGTGGGCACATTTCCGCAATCCGGTACCAGCGGTCGAAATCCGGATCCGGCGCAAGAACTGAGGGTGTATCACTCGTCCCAAAAAAAACCCCCCGGAAAAAGAAAGGATTCGCAAAAACCAGCTCCCAATGTTGCTGCTGCCTTATCTTTCTTCAGAATTTCAGAAGGGCAAGAGTGAGCGAGGAAAAAACTGACAGCTCCGAAGAAACAGCTTTAACGCTGACTGTCGACTTTAACGTGTTTTTTGCTGCGTTGGAAAGCAGCCTCCTTTCTTATCCACCACTGAGAAACTGGTTCGGGGTGTGTGCTGGTAGTCAAAAGTCGAACCATTTCACGCTCCCCACGCTGCTGACCACCAGAGCTTGAGCTCTCTCGGAACGAAAAGCTGCTGCTGGCAACATGTTGGTCCACGTGGGCTCCAAGTCTTCCAGAACCATTCCGCCGCCTGGAGGAGCACATACTGCCGCCTGCTGTGAGACAATCTAGTCACCGATATAATAAAAAGAGACCGGATGCGAGAAGTTTGTCCGTACAGCGTATCCGTAGACCCAGGCGACAGGTCCGAACCGAAAAAGGACCCCACCGGAGCAGCAACAACAAAAACTCCACTCGAACAACGCAGATAAAACTGTTGGTAGCCGATTGTAGAATTTTTATCGCACCATCATCCGATTGGATTTTGGCTACTGACACACACACACACAAAGGCGATCTTTTAACAAAGGACCCGATCTAAGCCTCAGCTCCCGACACAAAAAGACATTTATAGTGATTTCTTCTTCGTTGCCGTCTCCCGAGAACACACCGGCTCTAGCGCTCCAGGAGGCTCGAGGCACTGCAGATGATGTAAAATTCCTGAAGTACCACCCGGAATGGCTTGGCCGGTGGCTGAACTGCATTTAAAGATGCTTTCACCTGGCACTAGAATTCGTGCACACACACACACTATAGATTAGAGGTCACACGCGTGGAGGAACTTAGGGACGAGTGTCTTAAAGTACAGTGTACTTGCACAAATCCCCGGCCCTGGTTCGGTTCTTCGGGCGTGATTGTTGTAATCGGTTTTCAGTGCTCGAGAGTTCACCGTTTTCATTGCTCTCCAATCTTTGCTCCTCTCGGAAGGGATTTTCGGTTCATTCGGTTGGAAGAATTGAGTAGTTTGATTTTCTTTCATGCACTTTTCTTACCAGCTTTGTTGCTTGTTTTTTCTATTCTCTCTCCTCCCCCGATAAAGACCTATGGTCCTGAGGTTTGTTGCATGGCGCATACGGTCGCAGTCGTCGTTCGTGCGGCTATCTCCGTGCAGTAGAGTTTACTTTCCACTCCATTTAATTTTATATCCCAATATCGAATTTGTCATAGCAGCATTTAAAGTATCTTCTGCACGACGTCCCATTCGAGATGGGAAGTACTATGTGTGTGTATGCCGGTTCAGATTGCTTGGAGGTGATATCGTGCTCCTTGGTTTCGGTCAAGCTAAGGAGGCAAGTTTCTTTTTTGTCAAACAAATAAAGCAAACAATACCATGAATCGTCTAAATTCTCTGCCTTCTTGACCTACAAGACGGAGATGAGATTTCTAGTGGAACCACTGAAGTATCCTAGTACACTTTCGACGTATAACGACGACTGGAGATTGAAATTGATTTTAGATCATAGTTGAAAAACGTGTAAGATTTATACTTTGACTATTTGTAGCTGTTTTGGACATGAACTGTCAAACTAATCGTTTCAACATATCTTCAATTTTTACTCGGTTCTAGCAAGAAATCATGGCTCACTTGCAGACTGTGATACAAGTCGATAGGAATTATCACCAACTTCGACCGCTGTCCAAACGTTCTTCATTTCCCAAAACACAGTCCAAGCTGGACACTCTTTACATCCAATCCTTTGTTTGCCTATCCATTAGAACCAACTCCGATCAAACCTAGTCTGAGAGTTGAGGTTGGGTTTCAAATTCAAATTAGAATGTCCGTCAGCCATAGCGACTTTAATACACACCATGTTTGGAGCCCCCTGCAGGAGGTCATTTTCATCGCCATCTTGCCACCCATGCGATTCTCCAATTTGGAGACGCTTGCCCTACCCTTACTTCTGCTCACTCTCTCTCTCTCTCTCTCTCTCTGCGATCGATTTTCCTTCGTTGTTTTCGGTGTGCTTTCCACCGACGACGTTGCCGCCGCCACTGGGGCGCGTTAATTGGATTACTTGATTACACGCACTTTTCGGTGTGCGGTGGCGTGGGGTGCCGTATTCTTTGTTTGTGTATACTTTGCCCACTGACTTTTGCCTCTCCCCGGGTTACGGAGTTTCGTCCCCGGGGTGGATCTGTTCCTTTTTTGTTTGTTTGTCCGCTTCCTGGAAAGATTGTCCTACCGAAACGCCTGCCCGGAACGAATTGGACGAACGAGCGCGCTAGACCACCCACGCGGACACCCAAGGAGGATCGAAGTAGACGGTGGTATCGGTGCTGCCATGGGGACACTGCGCCGTCGTCGGTGTCCTGCGACCCTCGCCGCCTGCTTTTGGATTATTCGACTCCATTTTTCGTTGTTTTTTCCTCTATTTGTATTGTGCTTTCCAACCGGCCTCCGTTACATCTCAATGGGACGCTTTCGCGTCTTGTGATTGACCCGAAATAAAATCGCCATAAACATCGCAATATCCGCAGTGGAAAGAAAAACAAAAGCGATACGGCAGACTTCATCACCGAGCGATCGACAACGCACCCACACACACACAAATAAACTACACCAACAGCCGGTAATGCTCGCACGGTGGTGTGGTGTGCGACGTTCTTCTTGTGCGATGATGATTGAATAATTCATTATTTTTTATGAGCGATAGAGAGCGCAAGCAACCGGGAGCGTTCTTTTCTCCATCCGCGCCGTCTGTTTTCGGCCTCCCAGTGCCACGCTTCGGTGCAGAAAAGCTGCGGCGGAAGGAAGCCACCCGGTGGTGAGTTTTCCAGACGAAAATTATTCCACTTTGCGCTCGAGCGCGCGTCCCTGGCAGGTTGCCCGTGGGGGAAACCGGGAACGCTCGATTGACGCTGGATGAACTGACTATCCGATTGACTTGACTGACTTGACTAACTTGACTGAGTGACGGACCGGCTGGCTGAGCTAACGAGCGCACTTCGCCTTCTTAGTTCCTCCTGTCCGGGCGTGAGTCACTGGACGTTGCTGCCGTGTAGGGAAACTAAATCTAAAAATTAGTCAAAGCCCCCCCAACACACACACACACACACACACACCAAGCAAGCCAAGTTAGCAGCAGCGTGTATAAACTAATTAAAGCACTTCAAATTAAATGAAGGGCGAGAAGAAGCGTAGCAACGAAAAAAAAAACACTTTAAACCTCCGGAAGCAAAACTAGCGTTCATCCAATTTTCCCCACGATTGATCACGATTGATTTGGGACGGCTAAATTATCGCGCGCAAGACTTCTCAATAACCGGGCCACTGCGTATAATATGAATTATTTCCTTTTATTCTGAGAAGCACAAAATTGCTACACATCTTAGCCATCGTTCGAAAGTTGACTACAATCTTTCCTGCAAACTGCAACTCTAAAGGAACTCAGTACATACACACACACAGGGTGGTGAAAGTAACAACAAGCCAACAATGCATTATTTATTGAGCCGCATTTTGCCAACTGAAAAGGGCGGCAGCGAACGCCTACAAACGGCCGCACGATACGACGGGCAGAGCACGCGAAAGATGCGATATCATTTGCGCGAACCGATCGCAACGTTTTGACAGGGTTGCTCAACCTAGCCGGGGGAAGAGTGATGAAAAAAATGAAAATTGCACACAACTTAATGAATGTTGAAAAGCAATATCTGGAAGGCTCCATTTGTCATCTCAAATAGCTCGATGTTTGAGTTTTCATCATGAAGCTTCTATTCTATTTGTTAATTCTAACACTATGACTGCGAATGTTGCTGCCTGTACAGTTCATCTAAATATGTCTGTATTATGACTCATTTGTAATCCACTCCCAACAAAGGTTACTCAAAGTCAACGAAATCAATTTGAGATAGAGTTACATGATAAACAGGAGAGAATAAGTCAACTTTCGAAGAGTTTTACTATGACATACGTACTAACTTGAAAAATATTTCAAATAGCATGCTGCAATATAACATTTCATGCAATATTTGTAGATTCTATCAACTCTACAAACCCAAGCTCACAATGAAAACTCTAAACGATATGGTTAAGCATCCCTGTCCTCTTCACGCCAAGTTTTCTTTCCCGAAAGACCCGAACACAAACTTGTTCCCTAGTTTTCCTCTCCCCATTGGCGTGTTGTGTCCCCCCTCAACGACCGCTAGATGACAGATGACCTAATTCCTATTCAATGCTTCCAGCCGGGAACCCACCCCTTCGCCGACTAAGGAGGAGCAGCGCGAACAACAGCTGCACTGCAAAAACGGGAAAAACTGTCAGATCTAAGATCGAACTAAGGAGGGTTTTGCAAGCCGCAAGTCGCGCACAAAGGAAAGCGACCGCGGCTGCTGAGACCGAGCCGCGCTTTGCGATGAAAATGTTTCTCTTTTCGCCATTAATTTCGTTATCTAGCTCCGAATATCGACAGTCGTGACTGCATAAATTACGGTGCCCGTGCCTTCTTTCCGCCGCGCAACGCTGCGGTTTCGACTATTTTCCGTGTGCAATGTGCGCTCCGTGATTTTGCCCCCTCACACACACACGCACACACACACACACACTTATTCCTCCCCCTCCCGCTAAGGGGCGAGCAAACACCCAGTTTCCTTTCACCGAAAACGAGAGCAGAGTCGCCAACCGAACCGAGGCGCGCGCGCCAATGTCAACCTTCCGTCGTTCCGTCTGCTCCGCGGTGGCTTCGGATCGATAGCGATGGCGCGCCGTAATGGCGTCAGCTGACACCACGTGCTGGCCCACCCCTCTACCCACCCTACAACGCCGGCATAACGAACCAAACACACATTCGCCAATCGCTCTCCGCCAATCTCCGACGACCGGCCGTCGACAGGATCGGATCGCTCTCCAATTTACGGGGCCCGTCCGCCTTACGAAATCGAATTCGGATGGATGTAATTTCTTCCCCCTTGTCGTTTGTCGAGCACAAAGCTGTGTAACGAGAGATATCCCCCTCTCCCAGGTGGGTTGGGGGAGGTGTGCAACCGAATCTCGTCCGACGAAACCGACACTTTCACTTTTACGACACGACACACACACAAATTGATACCAACCAGGCGCGTTTGCCCTTTTTCGCTGGATCATCTCGGACAAAACATTGCGCGCCGGGGCCTGATTAGATGGGTTTGTTCTCCACGAAAAAGGATAGGAACATAACAAGCAAAGACCGTGTGCTTTGTTGCCCCGAGGTATCCTCTCGCTCTCGATCGCTTCGTCACGAACAGCTGTTTTCGTGCCAATTGCACCGCACAGAGTCTCGAAGCGTGCGCTTAATTACGCATTTTCAACGGGCGCCTGCAGAGGGGATATAAAGAGCATGGTGGATAGCTTCGCCTGAGAGGGCAGTGGTCGGCAAGCAGCGAAGAATGAAAATGAGAAAAATCGTTCAACTAAGGCATGAACAAGGTTTAGTTGATTCCAGTTGAAAGCAAGTAGACTGTGACATCTGGAGGATTTGGATGCCTCTGGAAGTACAACATCGTGACTTTGAAAACGTTGAAACAGTAGTACAACGTGTAAGAATATTAGACATCACCAATACAGTCACAGTTTGCGTTGCCACGAAATGAAAGAACCTAGACAGTTCAGCGTCACTCCTCAGTTTGTGGAACGTAATAGCAATTGGGTTCTTTACAATATCTGGAACACTTCTTACAGAACGTGAATAGAACCTGATTACGAAGAAAATTCTTCATTCACTCCTGAAAAATCCCAACAGATTTGAATATCAAATTGAAGAATAACAAATAACTCATTTCACGAAGTTTACTCCAATCCAACACTGTCATTATAGTCTGGAAAGATCTCCTGTACTTCATCGACGAGAAATTGAGTGACTAACAATGATGACTATAGCGTGTAGCAAATATTGTTCTGCCTTCGATGAGTATCTCTCATACATCTAAACGGTCGATTCATCAAACAAATATTGGACATTGATTCACGATCTACTGTCTCCTTCAAAAAGATAAGAATTTGACGACCCCTGCCTTCGGAGCACTACAGCGTGTTAGAGAGGTAGATTCAATTAAAATAATTAAACTATTTCCATTCAACGCAACCGTTACCACGGTCGGAATGCTCACTAATCCCTTGCAAACAAAACCACCGGGTAGAACACGCAGTGAAAGTGATATGCGTCCGCTCTTCTAGGGTCCGCTGGTGGAAAACTCCACTACTCCGTAAGATGAGCCCAGCGTGCGAGTGTCGCGCGTCAAACCGCACCGGACGACGTGTGCTGCAACTAGAAATTATACGACGACAGGTGGCATCATGCCACCGCCAGAGCAAAAGGCAAGTGGGCGTAGATAATGATGCGGCCGGTCGGTCGGTCGGTCTCCCTTTCCCGCGTGATGACGGTAAAAATACCATCGGGAGCCGCTAGAGGGATTGGACGCGCTCAAGGGAATCTCATCTTCGTCCCGTCGATCGTCGCACCCGCGCGTGGTGCTATAAATAGCGACACCTCGCACCTTCGCTCCTCGACGGAGCAGCCGAAATATCACGCACGATCAAAATTATGAGCAGTCATATTTGTGCGCCCAAAGGGGACCACGCGCGTAAGCGTTCGGTGAAATGTCAACAGAACATCTTCTAGCCGTGTCGCTATTTGGCCGTCGTTAGTTAGGCCGACACCACGTCTTCCTTCGACGGGGAGGATCATCGCCGGTTTTACATTTTGTGCAAAATTCTTTCCGTCCTCTCCGCAAAAAAAAACGCAAAATGGTTTATTAATGCTGTGCTGTTGGCGTGAGCAACGCAATATGCCTCCTCCACATGGGCCCCGGGGCGGATTTATTAGTGAGCGATCTTTCAGCGCGTGCACTCTTCACGATCGTTCGAAGAGGTAAATTAATTACATCAACTTCTGAGGATCCCGCCCTCCTGTGGATCACTTCAAACTGACGTCAGTTCTGGAGCAGCACCCATGCGGGGGAGCGTTTGGTGAACTGCAAAGATCAATACTACTCGAAAAATTAATGAGACACTCATGTACAACCAGAGGTCCCGATTTGACGTCCCGACGTCACCATCTTGCAGGCGCACTACACTCTGCTCTTACGGCTTGCGTTTGCCGCTAGGGGGCGCACCTATGGCACATACTCTGTCTCTCTTAGTGTCCGACCAGCGACGGCGATGACGACGACAGCTGGCACATTGATCATTATCATTTCAGCGCAGAAGAACCCTCATCCTGTGGACTCGCGTCGCTCGGTGCAGTGAAACGGAAATAATTTATTGCTAAGGCGTGTGAACTAGATTGCAATCCGGACGCGCGCGCAAACACGATAAATATAAACGGTAGCGTACCAGCATCGGGGCATCAGCCCAGCATGTGCAACGGATGGTTGATGGTCAAGCACGATGATCCTGGTGGACATACTCGTAGGGTGCCACCGGATGGGATGAAATGAGGTAGAGTGAAAACAAGTTCCAGCAGTGGAGATGGGATGCGAACCGCTCACTCCTGACACGGTCGCTTGAACTACTGCTAAACTCCAACCGGGTGCAATCTTTTCGACCCTCCTCCATCCAGCTCACGAGTCTGACAGCGAAACTCACGGATGATCTGCTTTCACGCTCTTTCTCTCTCTCTCTTTCACTCCAAGAATAAACGGTGCACCATCAATACGATCGATTCGCAGCTCATTTAATTTGAAATTACTTAATTCGACGATTTATGCGTGCCTCGCTTTGCTCGCGTATATACCGCGCCACCCACTCACAGTCTCGGAGGTGGGAGGCAAACAGCCCCCACTCCCTCCTCTACACCGCGTTGAAAGAAAGATGGAGCTTGCTTCGGTGCCTGGGAGAGGTTTCCTGCCCGGGCACGTTAACAAGAAAAAACGGCGAGCGTAGCGCACTAACGAAGAAATGTTGCTTCTCCCTCGGCACTGGTGTGTCCATTTTTCTCGCATCGTGCCACAACTTTTTCCTCCCATTTCTTGTTTTCATTTGCGTTCTGTGCGTTCGCACCACGACGAGAAGGGGGCAAGGCAAACAAAATGTAGTGGAGGCGTATTTTGATTCTTTTTTTTTCTTCTTCCGGATGGTGTTGTTAGACGGGTGTGGGGTTGGAGATATTTTTGGTACTAGAAATAGTGGATGAGTGCATGAGTCACACTGAGCATCCGGTTCGAAGGACCAACTTTGTAATATTTAATATATCATGGTTATTCGAAGCGCTTTTAGAGTTCTTCTTTACGACCATACAGGAGGAAAACATATCTCTTTCTGAGCCAAGTACTACTTCCCCGACCTTCTATCGCACTCAACTCGCAATATCTCTCTCGCCTACCAACACTCCCTTCTCAAAAGGAAGAAAAAATGAGCAGTGCTTGAAAATGTAATGCAACATTAATCATTCCTCTCGCAAATCAAATGCGGCTTTAGACAACAACAACAAAAAACGAAAGAACTCAATAAAACACCAAATCACTGTCTTTGCCGTCGTTTCCGTCCAACGCGCGCAGAGGCTTTTCCACAGCACAGAAAGAGGCTCGCGGATCGCGCGAGAACTATTACCCATCAATTATTCCATCCCATTGCGCGCACAAATAGGGATCATTAGGGCGCCACCATCACCACCTCCGGTACATTTGGGTCGTGGAGGCGGCGCACGACGATGATAAATCTATCACACCGGACTGGGTTGAGGCTGCTATCGAGTGCCTATTTTCAAGCTCTTACAGGAAGTTTGAACTTTAAGAAATGTTTTCCAGTGCCTTCAACAACCTCACCGTACCTCAGCGAAGAAGTCATACACGGCCACCCATTCACTCACGTGACCTTTATGCCGTCAAGCTCCACGTTACAGACACACTCGACGAACACGCGCACGAACTCTCACCTGCAAGCAGAAATAAAAGGGAAAAACGAGCACATTAGTACACACATAGACGAAATAGGTGGCGATAAAACTTTAGAACAACACCGGATAGCCGTACGGAGCCGTGTTTGCAATCAAATGGAGGTGTTGAGTGGACCCCCTCGAATGGACGGCTGGAGCCTATACAGTGGCATATTGCGCGGGTCCGCCGCACGACTACTGTGCGGAACGCTTCAACAACAACAACAACGGTGCTCCAATTTCTGCAGCGCCCCCTGCCGGGAATAAAATCGTGTCAGTGCTGAAAGGAACACCCGCACAGGGTCGTGAGGTGATGGCGAAAAAAAGTGAAAGACTTCGAGCGCGCACAGGGCTCGCAGCCACTCCCAGCGCTGCAAGGGTAATTGGTCATTCGAAAAGGGATAGTCGTTAGAGATTGCAAACTGAAACCGGTTTTCCAACAAGTATCAGCGAGCAATAAAGGTCAGAAAGTATTGGAACGAAAGCTTGCTCCTAATGCCGGGTGGAGATAGTTCTCTCCTCGGGTACTCCGCCAAACCCTGTGTGTTGGTGTCGGATGTTTCAGATCGCATTACACGTCGTGCCCACAAAGACAGCAACACACTGTGCTGCATAGCAAACTAATGCCTCTGCCGCAAAGTGAACCATTTAACCACGAGTAAGAGAGGTCGTGATTTTGCTGACCTTTTCTTGCGTTCCGCTTGACCGACGTGAACAAGAACCGAAAACAAATCACTCAAGCTGGATTGGGGGGGGTGCACACGCGCGCACAAAAACGGTTTCGAAAGCAAAAGCGTCAGCTAAACTTCCAGACAAGCGTAAGCCTCCATCTCGCCCCACGTAAGATCCTTATCGCCTTCCCCACCGTGCCTTATGGACGCCATTTTTTCACCATTTTTTTTGCTTCCCGATCCGTCCCGGTTGTTTTATTTTGAACGAACGGAGCGCAAACCTTCTGGAAACGAAAACAAAAAGTAGAGCCCGACTCCGTTCGGACGTGATAAGGAACAGTGCGCGTTGTAACAGATAGCCCCGGCACTGACACTCGCTTCTCGCTCACTTTGGCGTAGATTTCTCGTATCCATTTGCAAGCTTAAATTGATTTATGCTGGGATTTAGTTTCATCGAAACAAATTGATAGCGAAACACAGCGGCTTCGTACTCGGGTCGTCCACGCCGCCGTCGGGGAACTGGTGCCGGCAAAAGTACTTGGCGTCGACTCGATCGCATCTCGTCGTCGTGCACACCGCGGATGGGTGAAAAATGAGAACAGCAGCAGCAGCTCCACGAAGAACGCACAACTCCCGGGCGCGAGCGGACGTTGGTGGATAAGTTTTTGACCAGCTCCTCCAACTCCTCCAACGGGTCGGAGGGACGCCGAAGCCGAAAAGCGATTCCGAGGCGCTTCATTTGCATGTTATTACTATTACTTCAGGGCGAAGGAGACAAGCGGAGGAGACACTAAAGGGAGACGAACCGCGCGGGGAACCGCGCCTGGACTCCAGAAGGGCATAACGACGTTCTCTCGTCGGAACGGCGATGATGATGTTGGTTTTTGTGTGATCGTTTTCCATAAACGCGCCACGACGACGACGACGACTACTACTAGAGGAAACTGTGCACCGAACTGCAACGTGCCTCCAACTCCACCCGGAGTGTTGAAGTTAGCTGCCTCCTCCCGACGTGAAGCGTGAAAATAGTCCTGTAAAACAAGACGCAGACGCTTTAAAAGGAAAATTGCATCCTTTAAGACGCCTGCCGGCCGACGATCCTTCCGTTCTGGGCGGATCGGCTACGGCCACGATTCGCTGAATAAATTAGCAGCTTGCCCGCGAGAGCGGGTGGAAACACTCTTAAAGTGTTTGATTTTCGGGCGGTGCAACAAAATTCATTTCAAGCCTGCGCCTGTGTGCTCGGTGACCTCGTTCTGGAGGGGTTTTAATGTAACGCTGCTCGCAGGAAGTTGCACTGGTGCATATTTCAGACCGGAATAGACGCACAGTGATGTGCATGCTTTTAGTCGCAATGCGAGGTTTTAATATAGTCCACCCCAAGTTCGAGAATGTTTGAGGTTATATTGACTCTCATTAGCTTAATACGCCATTTGCATCCTCTAGAATTTCCATTTCCATTCCCACGAGCACTCAAACATACGCGAACCACTGTACGCGGACACGTTCAGATTCGCTTCGCTTCACCAAAAATCTCGCTCGGTTCTGATTTCGGTTTGGAACGTCAACCATCCGCCCGACGCTTAGTTAATAGACCTCACGACCCGTGCCCCCGTGACATCTCCGCTACATCCTACAGAAGGCCCGGAGGAAGTCACAGACATTTCGTACTGCACGTACGTCGTGCGGCGAGAGTGTGGGCGTTGGACGACGACGAGCATGTACACGACGGAACGTGTCGTGAAACATGTGCCGCCATCTCCAATGATGTTGATGGATACGAGCGCACTGTCTCCGGAGGTTTCGGCGCAGTTTGGATGTTTCCGCTCAAGTGGCCATCGGAGTACACGAGAGCGTTTTAAAATTAGACCACCGTTCGTTCCGCTCGCCCGTACCGGGCAGGGGCAGAGGGGCGCGATGATACATGGATTGCACAACGACGCGCACCCACACACACATGACAGATCCCGCGCCCGCCGGGGGTGAGATCAGATCCTTCACGCCTGCGACCAAAAACATCCAGAATGTGGGAATTCTTGTGAGGCTTCCACGGTTCCTTTCTTGGAAACCTTGCCGTGCGAGTTCATCGACTTAGTTCCCAGGAAGTCAACGTCCGCGGGGACTCATCCGCCTCCGGCCAAGTAAGAACACGAGACAGGGGAAAAAAACCTGATCATTAACTCCATACCTGGCCCGGTACCTTATCGGAGAGTACCCTATTTACCGATCGTCAAGAAAGGTGCGTGTGTGTGATATTTTCGAGTCCGGTTACGAAATTTAACACCTCCTCCACATGACTCGACCGACTCCCACACTACACGCCGATGGGGTCTTTGACCGTTGGCTTTGTCAAAGATGTCTTCCTGTCCAGCCAAATCACCTCTTGAGTGCGGGTCGTTGAACTTCTACTGAGCGTAGCAGCAAACAGCACCGCCACCACCACCACCACCAGTGCCGTTGTTCAAACTCTGCCAGAACCCGCATCACAACATGTGCAAACACGTGCTGGCTGGAGTCTTTATTTGCAAGCGCGCACGAATAATGACTCTCCATGAGTCGTTCACGATCATACAGAGCGTGTGATTGAACAGCGCCGAAAACAAACGCTTCTTCCACAACAGCATTCCAACGGCACCTAGCTTCGGGGGCCGGCTGTTCGATGTAGGCCACTTCTAGACACTCCCGGGCCGACCGCTGCGCACGGTGGATGACTCCGTGGCTCAATTACGCCGCAAATCGTCCCACGTGCCCACCGGCACCGGTGACAACCGGGCACTAGTTAATGTTTATGTTAATTTATCTGACCATCTGCGAGCGGCGCTGTTCGGCGGAACTCCACCGTCACAAAGCACACGAGCGAGAGCGAGATCATTGATCTTTTCGGTTGCCCCGTGGGGCTGGGGAGATCGTGTGGCACGGAAGGGATAGCAGGCAAACCGATTTCGAAGGCAAAACCGATTTTGCTCGCTGCCTCCTCTCGTCATGATCTCCCGCTGACGCTCAGATTGACGGCTCCAACGTGGTAGGGTTTCTTGGCGCTCGCGTGACTTCCCGAGGGTGTACGCGCGTTCCGACCTTTACCCAGAAGCCCCTCCCAGCACGCCGGCGACGTCGACGTGATTGGGGAGAAAGTTGCGCGCTCCGGAGACGCTGGGTCTTAGGAGCCCTGCTCCAGTTAGCCCTGCGCGAACGTAAATAGCTCGTGAGCGCACGACAGCTGCAACTCGACGCCGAGAGCAGCATGGACACACACCAAACCACAGAGTGCGCGCATATGCGCAATCGAAACGGTGACGCAATGTCCCTTCGTCACACTAGTAGCAGCGCACTGACAGCGTGGTTCGTGCGGCGTTCAGTAGTGCGTTCGTCTACCATTACCATAGTGCGTTTGCACTCATCTCGCGGAGGGAGCTGCGATAAACGTCATACCGGTATCTTCTGTCAGAGCGGCCGCGTATCCCCTTAAGCCACCGAGAAGACCCAACGAAAGCGAGAAGCAAAAAACCAGTAAAAGTCATCTCACAACCTGCGGTATACTGTGGTGCCTAATAAGGCTTTACCTTCGGAGGGGGACCTGAGACGCGGATTAGACCACAAGACAAACCCCCTTTGAGCTTGAGCTGGAAAAGTAAAAGCCAGATTATTGATCCAACGTCCCCGGCGCCGCCATCGTTGCACAACCGCTGGAGTTGTATGCAATTTTTGTCCATAAAACTGAACCACTAGCACGGCGTCTGTTGCTAGGTCTGTTTAGATACACATCGGGTACGCGTCGGGTATCGCGAGTGTCGATATTTATGGCGTGGCTACCCCGATAAGGTGTACGATAAGTGATCCAACTGAACTGCGATAAGATATCGCTGGGAGTGGAGACTTCTGAAACATACTACTTTTCATACCCTTCGGTCCAGAGTCTCTAGCTCCCTTTGTGTGCTGGAGCATTGCCTCACAGTCTTAAAATATCTCCAGAATAGCAGATCTTCGCGCGCAATCTTCATCCTCCTTCTCGAGCTTAATAAAATAAACAAATGTGCGGTAATAATCCGGACGGTTCAGCACGGGGCGCCGCTTCGCTACTTAACGCACGCACCACGCCAGGAACCATGTGTCACAGAGCACGCTTCGCGCCCGGGGGTGATGAGATCACTTGCAGGCGCAACTCCATTTAGGGCAAACAGGGGGAACCGACCCATCACCGACGCCGCACAGCGAGCGACCCACGCAGAATGACATTTCAGTGTCCAAGATGCGCGTGGGTAACACACGGTGGCCGCTGTGTTCCGCTTGGAGTCCATTGAATTCAAATTGCCAAACTAACTCCGAGCGAGCTTCTGCCGCGATCACGATCACTCCACATGACGATGATGATGATGTTGGTCGCGTGGAACCATTAGCTACGTGTATCCCCCGGCGACTTGAGTCATCGATGGCGATCTGCTTTTGGAGACCACGCTGCGTGAATGACCTTTGAGTGCGTTGGATCTAGTGCTGCGTGCGCACGATCCATATAAGGGTCAATCGGTATGGACAAGTCGTGCAGTTCTGCAACTTCTGGTTAGGACTTTAAAGTAGTCTCCCGATTTGGTGTCACCAGGCGCTTACCTACCATAGCTTCACGCACACTGGCGGCACGACCCTCTCACTCAACAGCCGAACCGATAAGAACCGTATGCAAATGAGCGGTAGCACACGCATGGGAACGACAGCGACATTTTTCTCACCCACCGCACCAGGGCTCAGAACGTACCACCCGAAACATACGCGCACTTCCCCGCGTCATTAGCAAATGTTTTTCCCATACTTTTGCGCAATTAAAAACGACTGTGTTTCGTACCATCATCGTCGCTGACGCCGCTCCCGCCGCCGCCGCCCCCGGGGTCCGGCAAAGTTGATGACAAAACCATGAACCACCACGTGTCGTGGCAGCGAGCAGCGAACTCTCGTTTGTCGCATAAATCCCATCGGCAAACACATTCGGAAGGGTTTCCCCGCAGCAAGAGCGAGAGAGAGCGAGAAAGTGTCTCCGGTGTAGCAGCAGGGCATCATTAAAAGAGGCACCCTGCTGCCGTTTCGGAGACACACCGTCGTCTCGTGTACAACATGTTCAGCAGGAACAACGACCCTCGCCCGGAAGCAGAAATATATTTGCCACCAATACACGGCCTCCTCTCCAAACACACTTCAATCCAGATCATCTCCGATTATCGGCGACGGGCGACGGGATAAAATCTTTTAAAGCGATACCGACACAGTCAATTGAATGTGAATAACCGGTGTACGAGCTCCACAGGAGCAGGCAGAGCAACTGGAGCTACCGGGAAGCCAGCATTTGTATGCCCTGGCTGGCTCTGGTAACACGGCGCGCGTCTGAACCGGAGGACATTCACACTGGAGTAACTTTTACCATCTCATTTGTTTACCCGGTTGCCGCTCCCGATTGGAACCGATAACTTTTCGTCTCCCGTGTGTGTGGGTGGGTGTGTATCCAGCTCTCCTCCACCCGTTCGAACCCGGAAGGCAAAACTCGATCCACACAAAAGAGCGCTGTCTAAACTAGTTTCGCAATCAATTAGGTCGACCAACGACAACGAGTTGTTCTGCACCGAGCAGTCGGCACCGGCACCCGAAGCACACCGGAGAACGTCGTCGTTTGTCAGCCATCGTTTGCAGCAGCGCACACCTTCAACCGGAGGTTCGCTCCGGCTGCTGCCTTTCGAATTTGGCCTATCAATACACCACACCATATCGTGCATCTGCATGCGACGCCCGGCTGTTGGAGGCTGGAGACGGGTGCGAAATCATACCCACCGGAATTTGGGATGCCGCTGCGGGAATGCCGTAGGAGTTAGCGAGCTATCTCTAGACGCTCGGGACCAAAAACACGACAAATGCATTGGAGTTCCGCCTAGACCGTGGCGGCAATTGATAATCCGACCACGTTACTCCCCAAGCCAGTTTCAAGAACTAACGCAACACACGTTCTCCACGAGCGCTACAAAGTAATGAGACACTCTCTCTTTCTCTTCCACCGCCAAGACTTGCTAAATGTCAACCCATCTGACTGTAGGCGCTGGGTAGCGATTAAACGACACTAACTCACTCGGGGGTACCCGTTCTGACTTGGCGTCCACAGCAAAACGTGAAACCAATCCAGACCCGGGCGGTTCTTCTGTTTTGTAAACCATTCTGTGGGCAACGAACAGCAACGAAACACACGCAAAAAAAAACAGCAACAGCGAACTATCTAAGACAACCGACAAACCGGGCCATGATTTCCCCCGAGGACAGACTCTCTCAGTGTGTGTGGGCGTTGCTGAAAACATGGCGCTAGCCCATGGTGTTCGATTGCAGCGAACGCGAATGTGACACGTTCACTGCAGTCCACCTACATATTGCACACCACACAACCGGTACTGGAGAGTGAAGCAAGCAAGCGAGAGAGAGAGATAGACAGAACATGCATGGTGGTGGTGGAGCTCTCTTCTAAACGAAAACCGGCTCCCGATTCACCTCACGACTGTGGGGAATTCGCGTTCCCCACGCAAACCCACGTGGTGTGCGCGCTCGGATATATGGCAGGCAGATCAAGGAACAGGTTCGCTCGGTGCACAGGGAGATGATTCATTTCGGGGTCCGGAGTGTCCCGACGAGCAGTAATTGGAAACAATAGACAACAGGCAAGATTCCCATCCAATCAAACCTATCTTTCAATCAGAATCGACTTCGATTGGAGCCGAATGTCGAGCGAGATCCTGTCAGCCGCAGAGCACTCTGCTCCGGAGGAGCAAAAAACGAAAAAGTCCGACGACCATCCAAGCCAGGAAACAAAAGAGACTCGAGTCCCGGGGCCTCTGACTGGCTGATTGACTGGTGCAATGAGTGAGGTTTTAGGCAAAAGTGGGAAAGCATTTCAAAGGCAATTCTGAGGCTATTGAGGTTGATCTGTTTGTGTTGCTGCTGCTGCTGTTGCTGCTGCTGGATGGTACGAGCGCGCGCGCATACCAACTGACGCTTACTGCCGCGCTTGTGCTACATAGTAACTCTTTGGAAGGCAAACAAACCAAACGAAAAAAAAACCCCGTCCCACAGACGAAGAATGTCGTCTCGGAACTGTGCACCACGCAAATCCATCGTCCGGCGACATATTCGAACGAACAATGATCGCTGCCCTGCACTGCTCCGCTGTCGATTAGCGTGCGCTCGCTGTGCTCGCCGTGTCCATCTTCCAGCGTTTGTTTTCTGTCAACAAAAGGATGATGATGTGGACGCCAACAGATTTTTGCTGCGCGTGCTCTCCTTCTCTATCTCACTTCTGCAGCGACGGGCAAACAAAGCTGCTCCGATCCGAAAGTCACGCCACAAGAGCAAGCTTTCAGTCGTGAAGAGGTAGCGCGCGGGAGTCTACATTAAGCTTACAAGCGCGGAACAATATGGAGCAGAAATAATCACTACGGCAAACTCACTACGGGGACGCGCAGACACGTGGCACCGGTACCGGCCACCTTCCAACGGGCCGCCCCGATGATGGCGATAGGAAATGGCGTATAATTGTTCTGACATTTCTGCCGAGAACTCGCCCTGAGCTGACTCCGGTGGTTGTAAGTTGAATCCGAGACGAGGGTCATGAATTGCAAAACTGGGTTAGATCTCTCTGTGGGGCTGTGGCGACTGTGACTTCAAAACCGGATGTCACCGCACAGATACAGCGGGGGGTACGCATGCACGAAGGGTTTGCTCGTCCGAGCCCTTCTTGACCCGCGCTACTACTCCAAATGCCCGGAGAAAGTTTAACAACCGAACTAGAGAGGTGTGTAGGCGGTTGTTCGTACGTAGCCTACCTCTGCAGTGGAGTTATGGCTCGTCATCGTTCCTCTGTCGCAACGGCACGGTTGTGAGCAAACAAGCTCCAAGCTTTTGTCAACTCATCTCCCGAACCCGGAGAAGGCGCCCAGCGAAGTAAGCGAATCGAAAGACCAGCATCCACAGAAAGGACACGCCAATTGTCGCAAATCATCTACGACTTCGGCAGTCGTCTTGAATCTAGGTCGAAAGGCGGAACGAACTCTGCCTGCTCACGCTTTCCTTTATTCACCGTCCGTACACCATTGCTGGAAAGCGTGAAAACATAAATTTGATTTTAAATCCTGGAATACAATCTCGTCCACGGTGTAACTGTCACAATGTTTATAATTTATAAAACGTAAAATATCCATTCTCCGACTTTTATGGCAGTTGCTGGCATCTCCGAAACTGCGCTCCCCCCAAAGAAGGAGTTACCTCCGACGTCTTAAATAGCCATTCCAAATGATTAGCAGACGCCGATTTCCTGTCCTGGAGAACGCAAGAAAGTGTCTCCCGACTCCCGAAAGTCCACCCTACCATTAATCGTGGGCTCAGTGAATCGACCGCCTGGCTCCTGGCAGGGGGTTCGTCCATTGTAATAATTCTTGCGCGAACGAGTCATTACTCGCCATTTAAAGAACGCAGCAAACGAAAACCCAAGTCCTAACTGAGGAATCAGTTTAAACAGCGATTCGATTTGCATAGCGTTCCATTAGGCAACCCTGGAACACCTTTGTCCGGAGTGTGTTTACCCAATTATTCCAAACACCCTCCCCGTCCGTCGGTAGACGTTATGCTAATGCCTTCTTTCTGCCAAAGTGATTTTAAACACACCGGCTCGTCAGGGTAGCGTGCGTGCAAAATAAAACGGCCACTTCGAATCGATCGCAAACATCGTAGGCTTCCACATTTTCCATTTTTTTGCGAATTATTTGCATGTGCCAGCCCATCAACATGCGATGGCCACGTGCGAAATTCCGCTCCCTTCCGCTTGATTTTCGAGCGGATCACCGCGCCCCATTTGAAAACCCGGCCGGCCGCCCCTGTCAGCACCTCGGGGAGTGGCTGTTCGTTCCAACACTGCTCCAAGGAGGAAGTTATATGTCCGCAGAGAACGCACACCCTATCCCTCTCCCGGAACGGAACCATCGAGAACGGTAGGCTGTGCTGTATAACTAGAGTAAGGTGGGGTTTTCTAATTCCCCGCGGAAGGACCTCGACGCGTTCGGTCTAGTTATCGGTGGGGCCGAACACACTCAGCGGAGCGGTGGTCTCGGTTGCGTGTTTCACGGCGGAACGCCTCGTCGAGCTTTTATTTCAAGGTTCCGCAAGCGCTTTAATTGCTTTCACTTCCCAGACACACGCACGCACACGCTGCTGGCTCGCGTTATTTGGAACGTTATGGAAACGAAATTGGGATTTAAATAAGGTGTCGAGGTGGTCCGTTGATAAGGTCGGGCTTCAACAACAACAAAAATGCCCCATACACCAGAGGCGTACCTCACCGGGGATGATGCAATAGGTTGGTGGGCACGCCATAATTGGAGAGCGTCATCTCCAATCTTCTACCTATACAAACAACGCTCAAGACACTAATCTCCCAAGAGGCTTGGGCGGTGATATTTACCTCCGAGATCAAGAGAGATCTCCCAAACAGCTGCTACGGTCATTAATGGAACGAACAGACCCTCGTCTTGCAGTCACTTTCGCCCACGAACGTGCAACTCCGTAAATGGTGCTCCACTAATTCCTACAGAAGTTTCAGCTGCACATCAACTACTGCCTATCGATCGGAGCCGTCCAAAAACAAACCACTCTGTGGCCGGCTCTGTGGGGATGACTTGCAGGCAGGCGCATTAATCATGCCGAAAATTGAACAACAACCGAGCCGAGACAGCTGAAGGACGCCGTGAAGACGCCGAAGCTTGCGTGGGTGTTGGCGCACGAGAGAGCACGACGCGCTAATAGCGATCGCATGATCAATGGAACCGTGACGTTCAACAGCGCCCCCGGCGGGCTTTATAAAACTGCAGGAAGAGATGCCCTGTTTCCTGGTGTGTCTGTGGGCGACGAGCATTCGAAGGGCTCCTACACAGAAGTGAGCGTGTTTCACAATGACGTGGTGGTAATTGATCGGAAGGATACACAAACTACACAGTGCCAGTGCGCGCCTATTAGGCCGGTGTGATATATAGCACACCTCAAGGAGACGCGGGTAGCAAATAAGTCACACCCAGTTTATAGTTCCCGGCGCTGGCTCCACGGGGCCTGGGCGGTGCAATTATAGACCGTCTTCTAATCGATCGCACACAGCGAAGGAAAACAATGCGCACGAACAGTGCTGCTGTACCCTTTACCGAAAACAAAACGCATTAGCAATGGTACATAAATTACCGGCCAGTGAAGTGGAAAGCTACACCGCAAAGGGCCACCGGAGTCTGAGGGCGAACGCGTTGAAAATCGTCGTCACCACAAAGTGTACTTAACGGCTGCTGGCTGAAGGTTGCTGGCGCTGGACGGGGTACGATCGCAGCTTCTCTCAAGCCGCACCAGCTTCTCGGAGACTTGAATATGCAGATGTTGCTGATTTTCCCCGATGCGATGGAAAACTTAACGCAAACACACAAACCGGACAAACTTGTGCCGCTCAATTCACCGCGAAATCTGCGTCCCGTGCACGGCCCGGCGGATGCAGCAATAACAAGCATTGTAAATGAATGGTAATTAAATTTGCATGGAAACATATTGAAAATATATGTTAATGTGTTTTGTCGCGGACGCCCGGGAGTGCGTCGTCGGGAAGGCCTTCAAAACTTTGCGCGCCCCGGGTTGAAATGTGTTGCGCCAGTAGCACGCGATACCGCCAGCTAAACAAAGCGATAAAAAGCGACAGTTGACAGCGAAACAATGGATAAACCCACCAGGTTCCTCTCCCAGGGTCGGCGCGAAAAACCGGCTGTCGAAGTCCGCCGATAGGGTATAGATGCGAGTGCCACCAGTAGTTCGTTGACTGGCGGGTGAGGAATCGATTTTCCATCCATTGATTTTCATCCAGCGCGCGCGAGAGCCACTCTCCGACTGGAAGTTTCACTATAATTGATTCTTGAATGTGAGTTGCCGGTAAATGGGGTTTGTTTCGATGGGGGAACAAACGTTACACAAACTTCTGCAAAATGCAAACCCGTGAGTTAGTTGTTGTTGGCTGTCCCTCCCCCCCTTCACATCGAATATTGGGCGCTTTTTAATGACGGGACTTAGTAGTCTAAACGAGTTCTTTGGAAAACTTTCAATCGATGCCCTCTATGTAACACGCCCAACCGAAGGTTTATAACTCTAACAGCCCCGAAAAGTTTTGAAGTCGTTCTCCATGTAATGGGGCACGAGACTCGAACACGCGTCCTTTGGATTTGAAGTGGAACGCTCTAACAAGCACGCCACCCATCGTCTCACCAGAGAGCAACGTTAAAACTCGATCATATTCTACATCTGAATACTCTCTCTCTCTCCACGCGTTGCTCGCATCAAACGACCGCTCCGTCCAAACTCACCGCATTTGTTTGCCGAATCAAATAAACCTGTGCAGAAATAGAATTGCCTATCGCGCGTCACACAAAAGAGTCTAATTGCTTGTTCAAATTGCACCTAGTGACTCTTCTCCGGGAGCAAAACTCGGGGCAAAAAATCGGCAACTACATCTAAACTAAATCAAAAACCACACGGCATCACCACGCAACTCGAGTCGGGCAGACTCTGAACGCTTGTGTACGCAAGGTGTTGGTGTAGGTTTCGTGCAAATTCCCTCCAAACCTCTGACCTCTGACCCGGCTGCGCTTGGATAGTGTGCAGAAAAGAAAGACAAAGGTTTCGAAAAACCACCCCCACCCCTTTTCCATGTTGTGACATTGTGGTCACAACTTTCTGCCGCCGGACCACCAGAGTTCGGCAGCCGTGCGCCCATCCCGAGAACAGAACACATCAGGAGGTCACCGGTTTCACGTTCGCCGCTGTGCCTATCTCTTGCTCGACCCGGCCGCCGGACTTTGACTTTCATTTTTCAGCATCGGCAAACGACAAACAACAAACAAACTCCCCGGTGACGCCCGGTTGATGATGATCGTTGCCCGCGCGCGTCCACCGGAATTCTGCCACACAGACGTTACATGACACGACCCGGCACAGCAGCACGGAGAGTTTCGCCAGATCTGTAATTCAAATTAGACCCCGTGCAGAGGCCTGGAACACCGTACACTGCAACTACATGGATTACCGAACACCGAATGTCAATTCCAACAAAGCGGGAGGAGCGGTAGTGAGCTCCAACAACAACAAAAAAAAGACAACACACTGACACACAACACCCCAGCAGTTGGTGGAGAGTTCATTCTCGGCCGTTCGGGCACGCTTGCCAAACGGGCAAGCCCGTCAGAGTTGGGTTCGTTTCAAGAGGCTCCATCCCTTAGAGTTCGAGAGGCAGGGCAAAACAGAAATAATTTTACTTTTTAATTCCACCCAGGCCCGGGATGCAAAAAGGGATTTATGCAGCAAAACCACACCAGAAGAAGAAGAAAAAAACACGCACAAAACTATACATCCGAACAGCTTCTGTTGCCAGAAAAAGCTGCTTGATGATCCTATCGCCCCCTCCGGAAGGATTTATCGATCGGGTGAGAAATTCTTTAAGGACGACAGGAATCTGCTGACAGTTTTCGTGTTTTGTTGGCGCTCGAGAACTCGCCGGGAATGCGAAAAATGTCACGTAATTTATCCTGTGCTAGAAGGAGACACACGCCACAGAGTCAAGCGAATATTTATCGTCCGTTCTTCAAACGCTCGTCCGTGTGCGTGCAGGGTGGGCAGGGTTACCTCCAGCTTTCGGCGTGTGTTTGTGTAAGTATAAGTGATTTTTTCTTCACCCAAGCACCCAGAATAAAGAAACCGAACCGGAGTCAAAAGGACGTCTTCGGAGCGAAATGAAGAGGGATAACTCACACCCCTCCAGACTTGGAGTCCCTCCCCGTCTATTAATCGTCCCGGCGAGGCAGCAGCACCCCTTGCCGAACAAGTAATACCCCTGCGGGCAAAAAAGGGTCCTCTAGCGGGCCAATCGTCCCGTTTAAAGCCGCACGACCGTATAGGGCGTGTTCCCGGGGTTCGCGTTGAGTTCAAGGACTCCGGCTCGTAATGGGCGACGCACTACTTGACGCGTTTTGCGTTTGCAAATGCGTACCCAAAATGGGTGTTGCACGGTGAAACAATAGATTACGTTTGACGCCCTCAGGGGGGTCAAACACACTCACACGCGCGCAATCGATGCAGCTCTCGGGTTGATGAGTGAAACAACAACCCCTCGCGGTAGTCGGAAGTCTCGAGGCGATCGAGAGGCACACGTCAATCACGCCGGAACTAGGAACAAAAAATGACGTACGCACTACTGCGAAGTTCGCTTGAGGGAGCCAGTGTTGCCAGTGGTGACGTGGAGGACGCCGCTAGCAAATAAATCGTTTTCCGATTCCCGAAAAATCGCCCGAGCGAGGATAAATTATGCAAATTCGTTGTATGTGTGTGTAACCCTCAGTCCTGACGTCTCGCTCGGCTCCTGCTCTAGGCGTCAAACACTTGAGGTAGTATACTAGCAGTAAAACCCTTTAAAACGAAAGAAAACCACCACTGTCAGCGGGCTTTAAAACCATTTGATCCGCTCGGCTCCGCTGCTCTGGGTCACAGATGTGTGTGAGGTAGGTGTTTTGGGCAACTCCAGCTTTCCAAACGTTGACCACTTCTTCCACCCGATGGGGAGAGCATGTTTCGGAGGGATCTGTGCTGGGCAGTGGAGGCAAAAATTTCATAAAAGACCACACTGCTTCATTTAGCTCTCCGGGAAACCAACACAACCAGCTCAGCAGCGTCATCATCAGTTTTCGGGTCGCTGCCGCAAGAAGCAAGCACTCATCTCGCCACCCTCCACAAAGGGATATATATTGGAATAAATTTCGCAAACATGCACCCGTGTGCAGGACGACGTGCTGCACTTTTCTCCAATTTGCCTCGAAACGGCGACGGAGCTCAGTAGGAGCCCGAAAGACAAACAAAATCTAACCACCCAACCACATTCGAGCACGTCTCCACACGCTGGAGTCAGTGGGACAGCAGCAGCAGCACCATGCTGCTGGAATATTTTTCATTTTGTACAAAAAATTAAATTTCTGGCTCGCTCTTCCTGTCCGGGCGGGTAACAACTGTTAGACATCATAAATGTATTCATAGCCGTTTTCGTATCATGGAGCACCACTGTCAGGATTTAAGACCACCGGCAGCCGGCGGATCAGGATGCTTATTAGCCCCGGCTAAAGATCCCGGTTGCGAAGTTGGCATCCCACAAGAGGCGGAGCCCCAGTGCACACAAACACGGAAAGAAGCCCACCATCTCGACCACGACGAGCTCTCCAACAGCTGGGACGTTCGCTTCCGGGTGGTGTCTATCTCCCTCCGGACAGCTCCCTGGCCCTAAGCCGCCGCAGAAAGGGCGTCCAGCTGGAAGTCAGTGTATGTCCCTGGCGCTTCGAGCCTGTTCGAAGGGAAGTGTGCGCCGGCGGATGTTGCTGAGGCATCAGAAACTTTTGTGGAGTCTTTAACTCCAAAAAGGGCCCGGGCACCATCATTTCAACTCGCCAACACGCTAGGCCCAAATGTAGCGTTTCGCAGTTTCAGTTTATCCTGCTGACACGCGTTCCTCCTGTCCGCACAGAACACACGGAGAACCCGACGATGTTCTCCGGGGCCGGCAAATGCCGGAAAGCCGAAAGCGGACATCATCGCCGGCTCACGTCCAAGTCATCCCCCAAACCGAGAGAGCGAGAGAGAGAGAGACAGGGTAAAAAATAGGAGAAAGTGTTGAAGTTTAATTAGTGGTATAATGTTTTCATTAGGGATATAAAGCGAATATTTTTATGATACCGAACCTCGTCGGACACGGTACGCTTTTTCGCCCCGAAGGCTTCGCTACGCTTAATATACACACACACACACACACACACACACACATTGTGGGCGAGTTTTTGGAGTCGCCGGCAACCCCCGGAAGTGGCAGCCTGGCACGGGGGCCGAAGGTTCATAAATGCAGCTGATGTTTCTCTCGCTCGACCGTGGCCACGTCTCCCGACACCCACCGAATCGATTCGAAAATTTGTCCGGACCGGATTAATTCGTGCGGTAAAGTGTCGACGATGTGTTTTTCTTTGCGCTCCTCTCTTTCGGCAGAGCAGGCTGAGCTGAGCGACACACACACACTGTGTGTGTATTTTTTGTTGTTGCCTTTACTAAGTGGCATTAGAAATTGCGGTCGGTAGTTTTGTTCCTCTCACATGTCCCATTAGCAAGTTTAATTGCAGTGTGTTATATTGAAAATTGATTTTTCATTTTCGAAACATAAAAAAGAAAGTACGTGCCCACTGCAAGCGATATAAACTAGAGAAAATCGATTCAATTGTAGCAGAAATAAGGAAGAAAGAAACGGTCGAATAAAGCGATTCGATAGATTGATAATGTTGATAACGATAGGAAAGTAAAAGCAACGTAATGAAAGCGAAATGAAAGTGACAAAATGATATCCCAATTAGGAAATATAAAACAGAAAAAGAAATTAAAACGAAATGAAAGAAAATGCACAAACATAAACTGTTAGACAGTAATACAATAACAAACAAAACACGAATTTATCAAATTAAATTCATACTGAAAAATCATCAATAAAAAATAAAATGATAAAACGATGATAAAATTGTTTAAATTCGTAGAAAATATTAGAAAAAAACACCCTAGTTGTCTCCTAATCTGTAAGTACACATAATTTCCCCTACTTTAAGCGATCCATTCCACCACAATGATGAGTATTACCTCAATAAATGGAGAAAAACAGATTAGCTAGGCACGTGGGCGAATAGCGTAAATTGCTCCGAGCAATTTTATTCAAATCGCACCCACGATGCACCCCGACCCGGCGCGCCCAAGTAGGCGAAACTTATCAACGATTAGCAGGCGGACAGGCGGACAGGCAGGCAGGCTAGGTAGCAAAAACCGCCGGGCGCAAAAGTGATGTAATTGACCATAATCAAATAATCATTAATTGCTTCCCAATATACACCTTCGCGCCGTGCCGCTTTGAAGAGTTGAAAACTAGCCGAAATTATGATCTGCCGGTTGCGTCCGTTGCGCGTCCGCCCCACACCCTTATTATTACTCCGCGCCGGCTGATTGGATTGGAGTTGGATCGGATCATTATAATTAAAACCTCACCGACTCCTGCTCCGCCACCGGGCTCGCTGCTGCTGCTCTGGTAAATTAAGTTCTTTCTGTCCCTGTCTATCTCTCTCGTTCGGTGGAGCTTGATTTTCCTAACATTTTCCTACCAATAAAGAGCGGTTATGAAAATGCTGGCAGAAGGAAGGAAAAAAAGCACACGTTACGCTAAACACCCAAGCCACACCTGTTTAATTTTTCGTGCACCTTTGCTGCGCCGGCGAGAGGAACAGTAGTGAGGCGCAGAAAGAGACGTGCAGGGTTTTCGCGGTCGACTGGTATCGATTGGAAAATCGATCAAAAGTGTATCGATTACAACACGGCGGTGTTGTTTTCGCCAGCTTGCACACCTGCTACCCGAACGAATGGCACAATCGCACGATGTTTAATCCAGAGTAATACCCGAACCAATTAGAACAGGCTTATTACTCGCTAGATCGAATCGATCCGCACTGACGATGTATTTTTCATCTATTTTTCCCTCACAAGAAAGTAACAGTGGTTGTATTTACAAAACAAAACACTTTTGTCAAGGAAAACGGCTGTACAGCTATTTGTTGATAACGATCACTTCATGCCCACAAGAGCTCTCACACTTTCAAATCGCCTTCCCTCGTGCGAAGTGAATGGAAATTGAAACCAACACCGGACCCCGGGCGGGCGGAAATTAATGCTCCAAACATGCTTCACAAGCTCCATCAAACGGCGCGGGGCAGTAGGCAAAAGAAGCAACCAAAAAAAAAGCCTCACTAACACCAATTTTCGGATATGGAACCACCATTAACACACGCCAGAAGCCTTTTGTTGTCCATGTTCTACTTTTTCTGTTGTTGCTGCTGCTGCCGGTGTGTCTGGTGGAGCCTTCCTCTCCATAAAATGATGCTTCCCTCGCCCAGACTAGCCAAAAATAAACGAACAATCCTCTTGTTCCGTAATAATCGTCACCTGTGAAGGGTTCGCCTCTCGGTCGCTCTCACTCTCTCACTCGCGCGTGCTCACACTTTTCTGTCAGCGTGCTTCTGTTTGTATGTCGGTGGGGGGAAGCCTCTTGTTAGTTCCACCATAGCCCCTCAAACCAGTCTCTGGTCAGATGACTCTCACTTTTGTGATTTTCCCTTTTTCGGACGCTTTTCGGATACACGCACTCCGCATAGACACAGGGTGGTGCACAACACTTTGGCGGTGTGGGAAACATTCTAGCGCGAATAAAAGCCCCGGCCAGCTCGAAACTTTCGCTTTCGACCATTTTTGGCCATGTTTTTCCTGTGTTCCACCCCTTCGCTTAGCCCGGGTCTTTTGTAGTTGTGTTGTGTTGGCCGAGGCATTGTTCGTACACGGTTCGGTAAACGATGTCTTTTGCTTGCAATCAAACAGCAAAATTGCGCAGAGCGAGTGTGAAAAATATAGAAAGGAAAATGTTTGTTTGAAACATCTTCAAAATAACACGTTTTAACATTTAAGTCGATTCGTCACATTCGTCACAAAAAACGTACGTATACGAAAAATGCATACAAAAACCCTGCAATTGACGAGAAAAGCTCATTAAAGTGAATGAGCAAACAAAAAATCATAAATATATAGGGATTCTTCAACTCTTTTTGATGCGATTACACAAAAATATATAATCTTACTTTATTCGTAGCATAATCATTTAAACAAAACATAAAAATAAAATAAAATAACTACAAAATAGACCATTTTTGGTAAAAGAGCTTCAACGAGGATAAATTAGCAGAAAAAAATGAATTCACGAAAATTAAACAAAATGTTTAAAATCAGTCGGATATTCCCAAAAACCCTGCATTTTTGTTCAACGATTATTATAATATCTTTGAAACGGTTGTGCACCTCGAAGGATAACCGTTTCTGACCCGCTTGAAAAGCTCCACTTGAGGCGAAACGCGCGCTATTCTAAGCTTCAGTAAACACATTCATAACCGGTTTAAAAAATGCCTCAGACGAACGAAAGTCGCACCAGAAACGGATCGCCAGGTATAACACAGTTGACTTATTTCTTGCATTCCCAAACGGTAACTCCACCCCATGCAGACAGCCAGCGGAACCCACCCGAACGGTACATTTTGCAAATCGAAACCAGCGGCGAAAAACATTTCACGGTTTTGGCGGATCGGAGCCCGCCCCGGCCACAAGGTTAAGGCATCGCGAAACGCAACCGACCGTGGGGCGAAACGCAACCGGCCCGAGCAGTACGGGCCATGACAAAGTGATTAACTGCTTCCCATACCGGTTGGCTTTTGGTGGATGTTTTTTCTTCTCTTCTCTATGTTTTCGCTAAGTTGCACCGGTGATAAGTATCAAATGGGAAGGTTAAGTCTGCACTCCGTGCTGTTGCGTTGCGTGTGGGAGGCAAAATCCAAGAACGCCGTTCACGCCGTTTAATTGACAATGCACAACACTCGGAGCGAGGTTCGGGCGAACAAAGCGCAAATTTCTCATGCCATTCTAATCGTCTATCGAAGAGCGAAAAAATGAAATAAACCCAGGGACGAAGTTTTGAAGTCAACATCGTCAAAGTTCAATTTATATTACTTAGCGGTGGGAAAGGGAAGGAATACAAATGACCCCCCGCTTTTGGATCATCGCTACCAACTAAAATCCACCCAAACAAGGCCCCGCACCAACTCATGTTTGCCTTCGTTGCCGAGTGACAAATAATCGTTTCGAAGCAAAGGGTTCCCAACAAAAAAAAGTGAGCGTTTTCAATCTTTTCGCTCGCTGATGCCATGTTTCGGGTTTTGCAAAGTCGACCACCATCATCAATCGCCCGTTAATGCGCTACGGTAACGCTACACGGCTTGGTGCGCGCGCGCGTCAGACAACGGAACAGCCTTAAAACAAACCGTTCGAAACTTAATCCGAAGCCGTTCCACGCTCATGTAACTCGTGAGTGAGCGAGAAAGAGAGAGAAAGCGAGGGCGAAACGCGAAACAGGCACGGAAAGCGCAAAACGATTGACGAAAAAACCGGGCCAACCATGTTTTTCGTCGCCACAACGGGCCCCAAAAGCACGGCGAGGAGATCACGCAGTACACGCGGAGCACAACGAGTGCGATCGGTTGGGACAATGGGCTTCGAAGGGAGGGGGCGAGGAGTTTGTCTCCTGGCCAAAAGCAGTGGTCACCTCCCCCGGGACGAATAATAACAAAACAACAGAGACACGCCAAAGAAAAGCCCGCGCAATGGAGCGCGCCACCGACACCGAAACCGGGTGAGTTTTCCTTTTGCTCTGCCTCAGAGTTCCATCTCTCTCCGTCACCGTAATAAGAGGGGGTGTGTGTGTGTGTTGTGCAGGTAGGCATAGGGAGAGGAGGACGTTCGCCGTCAGGGTGGCTCTCATTTTTGTGCTCCGATTATGGAGTGAAACTACCGCTTTCGGCGTGGAAAGTCACCCCGTCCTACCACTGCGCGAAAGGAGCCGTTGCAGGGCGCGACAGGAAGCGATGGATGGGGGAGAACGTGAGGAGCGGCAAGGAGTAGTGCAGGTAAGTAAACTGCAGTTAACAAGCTTCCGGGAGCGGAAAGGAGGCGGGTTATTGTCGTGTGATTATGCTGGTAGGACCAGTTTTGCAATGAAGAAGGAAGATTCGATGCAATTATGAAGGTAAGCTCAGTAAAGGCTATTTCCTAGTTGATGAAAATACAACAAAGAAAGCCAAACCAACAGATTTTTAACTGAATTCATTAATGTTAATAAGTATGATAGACGAAAGATGCTCATAAAACAAACTAAAACAAGAGTAAACCATGTAAAGTAAAACAAAACAGAGAAAAACATTGATGATAGATGTACAAAAAAGAGTAAAAACCCGATAAGCCAATTTGTTTACAAAACACATTCTATAAACAACAATGTAAAACCACGTTTAGAAATATATAAAAGAATAAGAAAATATAAAAATATAAAAATAATAAAAAAGAAGTAAGAAAAAAACACGTTCACATAAAATATCACAACAAATAGTTCGAAGAAAGCTCAAATATGTTGCAAAAACGTCGAGGAAATTATAAGTAAAACATACCGAAAAAAAAAACAAACCGAAATTTTCAATTAGTTCAGCGCGCAATAAAATGCTAAAATTTCTAACAACAGCTTGAAACAAATGAAGAGACTTTTTATAAATCAACTGAACATAACATATTTACAAGTTTACTAAATATACCAGATGAGAAATTTAGGATACAATAATAAATTCAACAATACGATCAGCAGAATAAAGTGAAATAAGAGAAAAAAAATTGAACAGAGACAAATTGAAGCGAAATAAATACAAATATTTCCAATTTCTTCCCATATACTGAACGGAAAAACGTGTGATTATTACGAGCCAAAGAAATTCATATGAATCATCGCACGCCACGAACACGAACAGCCCCCGGAACGGAGCGAAACGAAAGTAAAACTACTGACTCATAAATGCAGCAAACATGAACGCACCAAAATCGGATCGGAACCAAATTCCGAACGTTCACACAGCCACGTTCACACCAATAAATGGTGCAATCACGGTCCCTCCTCCTGTCCACGTGGCGCGCGGAGAAACGAAAAATCCCTTTCACGCTAACAGCGTAGTGCGTACCAGGCGACGTTTCCTTTTGATCGTGCTCGAAATCTTCGCATGAAAAATCGTTCATCTGCCGCTTCCTGTGTATCTCGACGCAGCGCCCCCTCGCGTAGGAGGAAGGCGAACACCAAGCTGCTGCTCCACGGTTTTTTTGGAGGTTATATTAATTTAAAAATAAAACCACATCGCCACACCGCCTAAAAATAGCCACCCCGCCCGAAAGATCACGCCGGAGCGCGCAAAAGGTTTCGTCCCGCGTGTACGGGGCAGGCGTGTGAATGTGAAGCATTCGGGTTCGGGAGGCAAAAACGGCAAATTCTTGACTTGGGGGGTCGTCGTGCGCTGGTATGCGTACTTGGCCGTTTGGCGCCTGCGCGAGCTCCCTTCGTTCAGCACGCAAAGAAACACATTTTTAATAGCAGCCAGCAGCAGCAGCAGCACACGGGGCAGTAAAACACGATGCAAAAGCAAAACGCGCGGCTTCACGGTGCGCAACGCACTCAAACACGCGTGTGAGCATATGTATTTATCGGCCAGCAGGCGCGACTCCACGCCGCTTGCAGCGAACACATGTTTGATTACGCAGCAGCAAGCCCTTCTTTCCACCCCCAACATTTCTATTCAACAATAGTTTGTGTTTTTTTATGACAATCTCTTCACCCGCCCGCGAAAGCATTACACACCGATCGCGGAAGCGTGTGAGTGAGAGACCGGCCGATCGCATCTCGTGCGACAGAGCGTGAGAGGAGATGTCATGCGCGTAAGATGAGGCGTATGGTTTTTTTTTGTGTTATCGAAACGAAATAAGAAAACAAATACAGCAACCCTCACCAACACACGGAAAGATGGGCTTTGGCTGGCTAAAACCAACACCACTACAGTCACTAGCAGGAAGGGGTTGAGTGCGCTTGCATATGGCTGAGAAATCGCGCTCAAAACCTTCATCAAAACCACAATTTCTTTTCGACACACCAAACCCAAAGAGAGGGGGGTTGGTCGCATGGAAGTGTGGTTAGGGTGAGCAACCAACACAACCAGCCGACGACGGCAATCCCTCGCACCACTACCAACGAAGCGTAAGTCGCTGTAGCGAAAAAGGTGATTTATTTATCTTCTTGCTCGCGTTTCGCGAGCGCCGTGAGAAGATGAGAGCTGGCTCAGACTTGTGTGAGACGATCGTTCTCACGCACTACTCACCTCGTGAAATGTCAAAACGATATCCGCGGCGATGGGACAAAATGGTTACAAAAATGTCACAAAAAGGTTCAATTTGGGTGCGCAGCGCACTTTGGGCGCTAGTTTCTTGCCGGGGAAGGTTAAAATAATCGGAAAAACATGTTTCTCGAGACGCTCGACGGATGGGTGAAGGTTTTGCAGGCACGTCTCCACCGACCGGGAGCCGGCATCATGGCAATCATGGCGCATGGCTAAAGGCGGCGGTGTATAAACATGCGCACAACGGTTTTGACGGTTTGCTTAAGCTTGTATTAGTGAAGCGAACGAAGGGGGTGGTTTAGATTCGACTTTTATTTAGGCGAATGCATTCCTCGAGTTGAGTTACCTTTACCGACGAAGGAAGAGTGATCTCGATCACGATGGTGGTAGTATGCACGAGAGGCGCATGTTTTTTTTTTTTGTTGTTGCGAAAACAAATGGCGACCACTGCGTCTTCCCCAAACGCGTGTGTTTCGGAAATGAAAAGTTGTATCACCAAAAACGGAACTGGATGACATTTCGGGGAGGGAGTCCCGTGTTCCGTAATGAGATTCGGTTGGAACATAGCGCAAAAAAGAGAACGATAAAACAGTTAAGCCCATAAAGAAAGCCCCATAAGTGTGCCCTTTGCTGAAGCTAGATAAAAAAGGCGCTCGCACACACGCACACATAAAGACCCTTACAAGTTTGAGTAGGCGAGTGAGTTCGGGTGACGAAAAATTGTTTATTATGTGCATTTTTTACTCACGCCTCACTGCCCCAAATAAAGAAAGAAGCGAAGCAAAAGCGGAAAAGAGATACCACGAGGCCCACGGTAATGGTACGCACCACACACCACTACAGCACTGCATCGATACCGGTATTTCACTCTCTTGCTTCCTCGTGTGTGATTCCCGGTTTCTTCCGTCTAGAGACACACTCACACCGTTGCGAAACAGAACTACATCCCGCGCCGCAAGATTCGAACGGAATGGACACGCGAGATCTCGAGAGTCCAAGAGATCATCACTGAGCAGAGAAGGGGGCATTGCTGGACAGCAGCAACCAACTTTGAGGAACCCTGCTTTGTAGGGCAATAGGGAAGTGTCTTAGAAGTGAACCGTCTGGAGAGTCTGCACAAGAGTGCTAGATGCTGTTTCAGACTTTTTGGAGCATTAGCGCTCACAGATGTACAAATTGTACATTTTATGGAATGTTTTGTTTTGAAAAACTTTCGTATTCACCTCATTCAATAGTAAAAAACTAAACATTAAAACCGGCAAACAACTACAAACGCTACAAGACTATATAAACTTGATAACAAGATGTCCGTTAAAAGGATCTTGTCAAGAAACTTGAGGAATATTGCAAAAGTACATATATGTGTTTGAAGATATTGCTTTAAATGTTGACTCCAATCATATATTTTGACAAAGCTACAAAGCAAACAATACCAAAAGACCTCTATAAAAGAAATCTAAAGACAAAAAACCTCAAATAAGAAACAAACGAAGTTTTTGCATCGACACCTCCACAGCAATCGAAGACATGACACAAAAAAAGTCCGGAAGCGTCACACCAACACGCCGAAAGCGGCCTTATCCTTATCTTAATAAACCACTGTGTGTCCCCTCTCTGTTGCTAATTTTCAACAGACATCGATTTGACCCCGTCTCACTTATCGCAAACCACCTCTCCCTTATCTTCCCTCTTCACTTCATGAAATCGAAATAAAAATTTCAACGCAAAATCGCACGCTCATTTTAAAAATCGTAAAAAACGTTACGATCGTACGATTTCTGCACCCTCATGAAGGTGCCTCCGCTCACCTTCACACGCGCACAGAGCACACGCATCCGAACGAACGGCCTCTTGAGACGAAGGCTCGAGGAGTCCGTCCAGCGAGCCCGAAAAGTGGTGCAATTTTGGGGTACACGGCGAAGGAATTGCATTCGCGCGAAACCGGTTTGGACCGGTTTGGCGAGATTTTACCGACGCCCAACTGCTGCTGAGTGTCTGCCTGATTTCTGGACTCGGGCATGACCCGCGTGGTGAAGGATTCCGTCGCTTCGCTTTTATATGGTCTCTCTCGCTCTGTGTCTCTCTCGTTTCCTCATATGTGTTATGTTGTTGAGTTTTTTGTTATACTTTTTTGGTTTGCAAAATCATTTTGCTGCTTAATTTGGGGTTTCCTATTTTACTTGCTACTTTTTTTGTTTTTTGTTTGCGTCTGTTTCGAATTTTACTGTCCTGTATCCTGAGTCCTGTCCGTTCGGTGTTCGAGTTCATCCATCGATGAGCAGGACCGCGAAACCCCAGGTTCCCTTTTTGCACCGGGGGGATAAACATAAAGCAAGTTATTCGACTCGTTGGCTCCTTTTTTCCGTTGCCTTCCACGGTCCACGGATCTCGTTCCCCGATATCTCGTGTCCGACCTCTGATCCTGCTGTTGCAAGTTGTTTTTGTCTTACTTTGGCCCACCGCGGAAACGGTTTCACCGAAGCGCGAGGTTCTCTCAGCTCCATTATCAACATGTCGCTCGGGCCATCTCATTCTCTCGTGGCCATCCTACGCCACGGAGACAACTCGAACCGCACAGACGACAGCCAGGAAACGCTGCCAGACGGTGGGGACCGGTTGACCGAACAGAGAGAGAGAAAAAAAAGGAACAAGAACCATCCGCCACAGGACGACCTACGCGTCCGCCGGGACTTGATTAATGGCCGCCGGAGCGATAGCGGATTCGCAAATTCGCATAAATGAACGAATGGAAATTAACCATCCACCGCCATCTGCTGGGGAGACCTGGGTGCTCTCTCTCTGGATGTACCTGTTTTCGGGGGGCGCCCCTTCCATAACCTCAACATAATTTCTACCTTTTCGGAGAGCTCTAGGCCCTCTAGGATCATCGCATCGGCTCATATTATGAGTCAAAACAGAATGGTCCAGGGGCGAACTTTGTGTGCGAGCAGTGCGTCATTATTCATCCGATTTTGTGGATAACACATTTCGCTGCACGCTTTTCTGGCCCTCGTATGTCAAAGTTTATCCGGTGTTTTACACTTATCCGCCCTCGCCGGGCACACCAGATGGTGACAGATAGTCCGGTGGAACTTAACGCTTATACGTACGGTGCCTAGCGAAAGTGCGGTGAAAGTGAAAGTACGCATGGTAGAATTCGGCGTTCCAAGCGAGTTACGGATACACAAAAAGCCGATTCTTCCAGGTACTAAAATGGACCATAACTTGACGGGACATTCCAAAAAGCACAAAACAAAACTCCGCCAACTTTCACAACATTTCTGACGGACGTAAAACTACGCAACAAAAGCAATTAGAGCCTGAAATGCTGACGTGTCCCCAAGCGCACCTGCACACGTCACGGCGAATTTTCGGATTCACATTCTAATGAAAATGAAATCAGAAAGCGGAACCTGCCGGGTTCCATGTCTCGCGACGCGACTGCTCCCACCGATGACCTTCACAGTTCGGCCGAAAAAGGCCTGCCAGCTAAATTATTGTGACAGATAGAGATGTAACTTTTTCTGCTCCTGAGACTTCTTGCCTGCATCGTCTCCCGGACGTGGCAGGTGAATAATCAAATCCGACCGGTGCGAACGGTGCGGACTCTTCTGGGAGATTGGAAGATGAAGATCTTGGCGCGCGAAGAATACACTCAGAGTCACACTTCGGTACAGACACCAGCAGCTAGCGCTGAAACTCTGTATCTTCTTCTACTGGCGCCTTGTCCGTCTCTCTCTCTCTCTCGCACTCCGTCCATCGTCGGTCAATTAGTGTGATGGGTTTTTCTATTCTCCAGCGCACCTGGAACGGGGGGACGGCTTCTCGTCATGGTTACCACTTAAAGCACGCCGGGTGATAAGTAGACACCTACCAGCAAAACCACTAATCCACCGCAGCCGGCACAGGGACGAAAGGAAATTAGGTCACCTCCGTGTGTTCCACGGTGGTTCGATTAGATGATTAATCGCGACCAGCTCTACTGCTGCTTTTCGCATCATTAGTTGCAAAATCTTCATTTTCAGCGATCTATAAATACAGCTATCGAGTCGCGACGCGCGCGCTCGTGGCCGTCGTGTTCGCTCTGGGTATGTCCGAGAGGAAACATTTCAGTTTTTAATCCAGATCAAAGGTGATTAATTCTAGCAGGGCGGAAACAAACCGCGAACCACCAGCGCAGCGACAAATTTGAACGACTCAACCGCGTACAACCGTGTGCAATCGGTGTCAAGTGGAATTAGTCTAGCATCCTGCCTGTTCAGGTAGCTTCGATTTCAGAAAGACACACATCAAAGACATGAAAATTTCCAAGAAAGATTGAATTTAGATACATTTTACGGCACAAACACGCAGGAGGTCTTCGAGACATGAAGTACACAATTTGAAATTTGACGCTTTTTAAACTGCGTTAGTATCAACAATATTTTGAATAAGTCTTCTTCTTTTAGAGCCTGCTCAGACCTGGCTTAGTAGAAATCAGAGTAATGGACATGACTCCTTCTGAATAAATCTGAATAATCTTCAAACTTGACGATACGTTGCGGGTAAGTTGGTGTTTATGAAAATTTCAAAATCTGAGAAATTTCTCAAGTAAACCATGAAGATTTCAAAGCTTCAAAATCGCATCGTATTTAAGATTTTTCAAAAGCGTGATTGACGTCCACAATTGGAGTCCTTTTGAAACAAACTAGATCATTTTTTGGACTAGACTAAACAAGACAAAAACCCAAAATGTGTATTGTGACGAGATGTGCAACAAAAACCGAGTTAAAACTTTCAACATAAACCTCCAAGTCCACGACGGTACATTCTAACTCTCCACATCAAACCTCGTACACAGAACGTGCCACCGGCCAAACACACGACACAGCGAATCTGCAGAATCTGCATTCTTCTCCTCCAGGCGGATGAAATCAGAAACTCTGCGGCCAGCAGACCCGGCGCATTCGCTCCATGCAACCCACCAGCACTCATATATGCACGGGTTGAAAGCAAAAGACGACGAAAAAACAATCAAACGCGCGCGTCTGTCAGCGTCGTCGTCGTCGGCCGGCGATTCAGTTTTCATTTTCATTCCCTTCCCCGTCGAAGTAAAACAACAACGGAAAAAAACGAAAAAGAAGCTAAAAATCAGCGTCTTCGTCGCCATACAACCCGTTTTTGTACCGCTGAGGTCTCCTGAAAGCCGCTTGCAAACCGGGGCAAGAAATACGAGAAAGGCGAGAGCACAGCGCATATCAACTGGAGGGGGGCTTGATGTTTGATTTCCCTTTCGTTTCGTCGATGTTGCGGCTGTGCGTTCGTCTTCTCCGCGTTTCCGCTTTCCGAGATGGTCTGGCCGGGTGGTTCTGCCGGGCCTTCGCTTCGGGGTGATGTGGTGGTGATTCCGGTTGGGCGGCCTCGCCTAAGCGGCGAGCTTAGAAATAACGACGACGGCTGTGCAAGGCTGTGCGTCAGAGACCGAGAGACCACTGCGGCACCGTCGAAACCACCGGTATTGAAGAGAGCGCGTAAATTGACGCGCCACACTAACATTCTCAAAGCGCGAAACGCGAACGGGTACCATTACACCTTCACCTACGTGTAGGGAGCGAAGCTGTTGAGGGATAAAAGGTGTTGGTGGTCAAGTCACCTCCCGTACGCTCCGAGCTCCAGCTGATAGATCCCAGAGCTAGGGACAAGCAACGGCGGCTAGAGGCCATAGAAAAACAAACAAAACCCTCGAGGAAACGAAACGCACACAACAGAACAAACGCGTGGTGTGTCGCGAGGGGTGGCCACACGCACGCACGCACGCAACCCGACGTGACGATTTTTCGATCGACGTAAATTGGAGAACCCAACTTCCCTGGGTCGGGTCGTCGGCAAGCAAACAGACTGTTTATCGACGCACACCATCCACACACACACAGGAGGGCTCCATGGTGTGTTAGCACCACCGATACCACCAACACCACCACCATCGAAAGCCGATAATTTTATTGCCTGTTTTACTTCGCCCAAACGGAGCCGGCAATATAGAGGAGATATAAAATTGAGGCACTAGTACCCGCACGGAATCATTACAAATTCAAGCAGGCATCTTCCACAACTGCCAGCGCACGACTGAACTTGAAATTAAAATAATACGACACCATCACGCTCTGAATGGCTCTTGCGGTCGTCGGATCGAATTTTGGAACGGACTTTCCACCCGCCCAGAGAAAAGACTTACCTTTACAATTTCCAAAACTCCGGCTCGAAGGACCAAACACTGGAGCTGCGATATTGGGACGAGACTGTCGTTGTTTTCGGGGTGGCAAATTTGCTGCAGTACACCGGAGACACACACACGGTGCACGGTGTGATCGGTGATGTTTTGTTTTTTGTTTTGCGCTCTTCCAAAGAGGTTTGAAATCGTTGGGTTTTTTTTCTTCTTTTCTCTTTTCACAATTCAACTTTCTTCTGCTTCTTCTCTAACTCACACGCTATTTCACTATTTGTGCTCCGTAAGGACGATTTTCACGCACGATATTACAGCTGCGAACGTGACGAGATGATAAAAGTGAGAAAACAGATAGCAAGCGGCAGCAACACACAGATTTTGGAGAACACGAACGGGTTTCGTGGAACGGAAGAGAGGGTAAGAGTAAGCGCGAAGAAGGATGAAGTTACATGCCGCACAACAAGTCGGATACAATCGAAGGGACACGAGGTAAACGAAACGAGTACTAAAAACTGAAATAAAAACTTGGTCCGTCGAACCGGATCGGAAGGATCTTCAGTTAGTTTTTAATAACCTTAAACCCAGATTGAAAGGTTGAAAATTTGAGGCACTACATAAGAGACACCAATGTCTAGATTTTTCACACACAATTCTGCTCCTATTTCATAATCACATATAAAGTGTGTGGTCAAGGCCATTAGATAACGATAACACGGAGTCAACAACAGCAAGTTGACACCAACTTTACAAAAATATATGGTCCTTTGAACCGGATTTTTTTTTCAGAAAATAACTGAAAAGGGCTTGCTAACTTCATCAATAGAACGTCTACTTCAATGTAGGGCAACGAAATGTTTGATGTCCAACAAAAAAAAAGATCTTGTGATGATACTCAGAAGGAATCTTTCCGAACTGTATCTTAGATTTCAACACTTGCGTTGGTCCTTCGAGCCGGATCTTTTGGAATATCGTAATGAAAAATCCACATCAAAAAAGACCATCACCGCCGCAAGAGTACGCGCATCTTGGTGTGCCCGTTTTTGGTTGCCTTATTTTTCATCGCAACACTCATATCCACCCCCTACAGCAGCTAGAACCGCTAGAACGGGCGCAACGGGCAGACAAGCGTGGTGTTTGTAACGACTTTGTTTCAATTAATTCCCTGCACGAACCGACTCAGCGCGGTGTGTTTCGTCTCACTAACACAGTTTTCTCGTGCATCATCACCGTGTCCGGGGAGACGATGTCGATTGTTTGCCAAAGTGTCTTGCGAGCGTACGGGGGGTGGTGAGGTGGTTCGTGGCGGGCACCTCCTCCACCCCGTCGGAGCACGCCGGGCGCAAATTGAAAAATTCCGTTTCCTTCTATTTTTCCTCGTTATGTTTGCCCTTGAATTTTGCGCTGTTTTCTCGCTTCGCTCGCCGAAACCCGTACGGGAACGATAAGAGTTTACACGATCCGAGGCACTTCACCACACAGCGACCGGCTCACTTTCTTCGCCCGGTTCTGGCTGGCCCTGTGTGTGTGCTGCCCTGTGGTAAAATCGATTCCATTTCCACGTGAAAATTTCAACCTTCCGGGTCAGTTAACCAACTACCCCCCTAGTACTACGCAGCTCGCCTCGTGGCAGTCGATTTTGTTCGCGGTTCACTACGCGCGGTTCACGGGGTAAAGACTTTTTACGATCTTATCACCGGGATCACCACCACCCGTCGCGAGGTGACTTATACGCGAAGTAAAACACACACACAGACACACTTTCGCGGTTTATGTCGTATGCCGTAGACCGCCGCGATACGCACTGGGGGTTTTAACTTCGCGCGAACGACACACCAGAAACCGTCTTTTCACCTTTCGTTTTTCGTGCCGGCGAACCAAGTGTTGGGACCTTCGAAATTTTCCACCACTTTTCTTTTCCGAAGGGTGTTTCTTTTCCTGTTGGTGTTACCAGCCTGCCGGGTTTACTCAATCACAGCGCGCCACCGAGAAGTTCACACGAGAGACATCGAACGAATTTCGATTTTCCTTGCTCGCGGACCAGGAGGAACCGAGAAAAATCACAACAGCCGCACACTAAAAATCACCGTACGGCGGAACTCCACCAAACTACCTTCTTTTTCCTCGGTGTAGAGATACGGTGCGCCGCGTAGCAAGTAGGTTTTGCGTTCTGCGTTCACCGGATTTTACATGTAAGAAAGCGATAAAAGCGGGCAAAAATTTGTCTGCGGGGATGCGAAATAGCGCGGCGACGACCTTCCGTTAACGTAGTCGCTCGTGGAATTGATTTGCACGCGAACGAACTGACTTCGACGAAGGTTTCTTTTGGACTATGGACCCGTTTATCCGTGGCGGTGAGTTCCAACCCCCCGAGAGAGAGAGCGAGCGAGCGAGCGAGCGAACGCAACCGCAACCCCCTCTGGGCCGTTCGGCTGCTGCGGGCACGGATATTCCGATCTGCTCGACTCGGGGCGCGATTTGTAAACAGTGGCGGGTTTATAGCGCCGAGTCGAGCGTTGGCCGAACCCCGGTGAGCACCCGGTTTTTCGTTCTCGGTGGCCACTTCTCGGTTTCCTCCCGACGGGAAGCCAAACGGAGAGGGCCGAAGTTGTTCGAAAACGTTCGAAAAAGACACGAAGTGGGAAACAACTCACACACAAACAACGCAACCCCACCTGGGACGCGCTCGTGAGTTTTCTCGAGCGCACGCACGAACTGGCGCGAGAGAGAGAGAGAGAGAAATGAGAATGGGATGAAAATAATGTGAAAAAATGTAGTTTTCACTGTTTGGGGACATTTTTGGTTAAATATTTTGTCTGAAATCATTTTGAATTCCAGAAAAATTTGCACAATTTTCGCGCATTTTGATCTATTTTTTGCTATCGTCCATTAAAAATTCGAGCAGTTTGTTCGTCGCACATTCTCTCGCATTTTCTGCTCGAAACCGAGAGTGAGTAACTCTCGTTTAGGGGTTGAAAATCTAGAAGGGGAATCTTTCGTGTGTGAGTGCCTCTCGTTCGGCGTTTTCGGGCCAACGAGACCTGTTTTCACCCCCTTCTGAGGTTTCGGCTAGGAAAGCAGTTTCCCCTACCGAATCTTACAACCCTTAACTTGCTCGGATTGAGTTAATGAGTGCTCTTATTAGAAGTTTATATTGAACTTGTCAGATGTAATAATTCTTATTAAAATGTCTAGATATTCAAAAAAATATAATAAAAAAATTAAAAAAGGTTAAAATTGTTCTACTTCAACAATTTTAGAAGCAAGCGCTCTAAAGCCACATGCAATTTTCTCACAAATACTCTTTCTCTCTTTCTCACACGACTATCTACGCTCACTCTCTATCTCTCACCCCGTTGCGTGAAGAAAAAAAACACCCGAACGGCACACAATGGAACCACGTGCACGCGCCGGGCAAAAGCGGGTCGGAAAAAACCCGGCGGCACTCGTGTGTTCGGGAAAACCGACACATCGAAAGGCAGGAAAAAGAAGGCGAGCTCGGGTCCGGCCTGTTCGGCTGCTGGCGGCTCCGTAGTAGCGATCGTTCCCCGCAGGGCACGAAAATCGTCACAAAATTTTCGCGAGCCCGCGACCCCGGGAAAAGGGAACCACAGCAGGCCAGTGTTCCTTCCCGGCTTCATTATTCCGCAACCGGAGCGGAGAAGGTGGACACGTCTAGGAAATCGTCGTTTACTCGCCCCTCGCTCCGCCTGAGAGCTGCTATTATGGCAGGAAACAAACAAACACACACTGAGGAAGAAAAAAAAGCAAGCCAAAGCGGTCGAGATGATGCTTTGCGACCTTTCTTTCCACAGTTGTTTAATTCATTGTGTGTGAGTGTTTTTTCCTTCCTTCTTGTCGCTCTCTCTCTCCCTCTCTATTGTGGGATTTGTTCGTACCTTTTTTATCGTGCAGGGGAAAAGGTTAGGAACTAGTAGTTCTAGTTTTCGAATCGGAAAAGGCCAAAAGGACAAGTTTGGTGACCGCCGCTGCCGCTGCTACCAAATACTGGTCGATGAAAATGGTTGAATGGACATAACAACACACTCAAGCATAGGTAGCCCAGAAGGGAAGAAAAAAAATCTCACTTTCGAACCCTACTCACACACAAAAATTGCGAACCCCCCTCAGCTCGGTGAAAAACTGATAGTAATGAGCTTTTTTTCCTTCCGGCTGGACTCGTTTCTTAAATAGTTTTAAGGTGACACGGAAAACATGACGATTTTTTTCTCCCTTCCAGCACGCCAATCTCCTGGCGGTGTTTGTTCTCTCTCATCTGTGGCGAGGAAGAGGACCGCACAGACTCCAGCATTTTTTTTTGTTGTCCTAATCTTATCAGCCACGAAACAAGTCATTCCCCGTTGGAAAATGCGCCCTATTTGGAGGGAAAAATAGTTCAACCGGTCAGGTTGGTTCGCAGGTCACCGCGATGGGGTGGCCAGATAGAACCCGGCCCGTCTAAAAGACGAAAAGGTCACACACACACACCGAAAGGGATCTGACGAGACGTTCTAGCAAAGTTTTCGGCGCCCAACTTTCCCACCCCAAAGCGATAGGGTTGAGCAAATTTGATCGAATACGAAATATTGCACACGAAATTGATGGTAAAACTTACGGAAAGAATGGTTTGTTCCAAGTCACGATAAACGGTTGGGTCTGAAAAGAAATAATGGACAAATGTGTAATTATTCATTTGAAATTTGAAGTATTAGTAAAAATTTTACGTCTCTTTCTGTTCTTGTCTGACTTACTCATTGTCAGGGAGGCTCTCAACAAGTTAAAGAAATATGACTATTTATTGATAACTTCCTAGCAATTTTTACTTAAAATCTTTCTAATAATAACTTAAATACTATTGTTTCGAATTTTGTAGGCGATTTCTACCTTTTTTGTTTTACGTCCCAAATATTCGTGATAAACATGATGCAATTTATCTAAATTTTGACAAAATCTCAACAGATTTCAGAAAACAAACAATAAAATTTTCTCTTGCAATGAGCGTAGAGGAGTAATTATGAAAATTTGCATTGAATTTCGTTTAGAACTTGTCGATTCGACGATAAAAATTCAAAAACTAGTACAAAATTGTCCGAAAAAAGGAGTGTCACTAGCCGATTGAACGTTGTTTAAACAATTCACTGCGACGATCATCTTTCGTCAACGCCAACGCAACGCTAACGAAACGCAAACAATTATCATAACGAGTGGTGCTGCGTGCCCCGTTCCATCCGCGCCACCCAAAAAGCCAGCAGGCTCATTCGGTTTCGGTGGAAAATTTAGTTCCAGCCCGATGGACAGTGCCCGCGCCAGAAGAGCAGCTTTTACAAGCGAGCGAACACAGAACGCAACAATTAGCGCCGATTACGATCGTGCCGCCGCTGCTGCTGCTGCTGTTGTAGCGAATGATAATAGGCAGCTGGTTCTATTTGTGGGTGTCATCAGCTCCCTGGCGTGCCAATGTCGTCGGTTTGGCGCAATTTTCCCGCTTTATGGCATCAATTTCACGCCAGCTCGAAGCCGGTTTTCCACCCCCAACCCACCGGGAGGGCCAAACGGCAGGATACCTGTGCGCCAGGGCTCGTCCGGCGTGTGGAGGAAAAGGGACTTTCGATGGACCTTGAGCTGGCAGACAAATCCCGCCCATAACTATTCCGCCGGCCTGGAATGTGTCTTTGTGCCGGGAAGACATCGCGCCGCCGGTGTGGTGGAAAACGTTCCCAAAACCCGCAACGGACGTACTTCTCCATTATCGCTTAGTTCCTTTATCAATTTTTTAATCCCACCCATAAACATGCGGGACAAATCCGAAGGAAGCATTCAAGTTTCTCCTTCGGGGAGTTTTTTTGTTTGTTTGTTTGCAAATTCTCACCCAAACAGCGAGAGCCCCATTTTGACATTACGCCTGCGTTTGTAATCAAAGATTCAAATCATCCCCCGGGTCGAAAGTACGCGGACACACACGCGGACGACCTGGCCGTGCTAGGGAGAGGAAAAACGCCAGCCCGAACATCGAAACCCATTACCTCCCGGCACAGAACCTCCGGTGGTGGTAATTTTCCCACATTTTCCTAACACTTCTGTTTTCATCCGTCCTCTCGCATTCGCTCGTGCTGCTTCGCCGTCTTCTTCACCGTCCGAAATAGCGCCCAACCCACCCCTTCGAAACACAAACCGGTGTGTCCGCGCGCGGTATCTTTATTGGGAAAATCGTTATCATCTATTTTCATCATTGTCGTCATGTTTATATTATCGTGCCGATTCGACGGAAGGGACACCCGAGCGGGTGGGGCTGGAATTTGATCGGGAAAGCTAGGGATGGTGATGGAATTTGCTAGGGATGCAATGGCGCCTGGTGCGGTGTACCATTTCTAAAAACCTGAAGGTGAAAGTGTTTTTTCCGAAGAAACAGAGTGAGAGAGAGAGAGAGAGAGAGAGAAAAGGTGTTTTTTGGTAAATTTTTAAAAAGCTTTCTCCAAAAACTTCTTCAAACTAGCGAACTAGCCAACAATCAACTCGATTCGTTTCGAACCCTTCAACCCAGTCTACTAAACGCAACGCGCGGTTCAACCTTCAACCGAAAGAAAGGATACGCGAAGACGAACCTCCGAACCGGCTCTCCGTCGTCCTTTCAAAGGATACACACGCACCAACACATCGAGCACCCAAACTCCCGGTGAGAAGGTTTCGTCGGAGCCGATTCTTCTCACGATAGAGTGAGCATGAGCGTCTCACACTCACTTCGGTGAGTTTTCGGGCTTCTTCGGGTATCCTGCTGCTGGTTCTTTTTCTCCAGAGCAGATCCTTCGGCGCTCTTTCCGTGACTGGAAAGGCTGCCTTCGTCCTCGCCAGAACCTCTTCGGACTAACCGACACACACACACACACATAAAGTCCTTGTGTATGCGTGTGCGGAAGTATTTTGTCGCCAGCTTCTCTCGCGGCTTTCTCTCTCTCTCTCTCTCTCTCTCTCTCTCTCTCTCTCTCTCTTTCAATCCCTCTTCCGTCTTCGCACGAGGCTGCCCCGGCTGTTGGCGCGAGGGAAAAACGGGCCACAACACACTTGCGCCGCCGGGGCAGCGAGAAAAGCGATTTTTCCATTGCAAACAGAATGTGGAAAAATTCGGCACAGGCTCGCGGCGGCGTTCGAGGAGGGGCACGAAGAAAAGCGGGCGGTTGTGTGAAGGAATGAAAGGAAGACGATTTCTCTGCGTAATCATTACCGGTGCGTTCTTTTTCGTTTCTCTCTCTTGGTTCGTCGATTTTTTCTTCTCACTTCCACTTCCACTTTCCACCGTGCCAGTCAAGAGGACATCGGGAAAGGACGTTTATGCGTCCCCCCCACACTCGTTCGCATGGATGATCTTCAAGGGTGCCAAACGCGCTCGAAGGAGAAGGGCTGGAAGTTTTTCTTCAGCGGAAAACCCATACTTCCGGTGGTCCGTTCTACCCCACCCGTGTGTTCGATGACTTTCGGGAGGAAATCGATGTCTCACTATTTATCGATATCGATGTCTCGCACACATCGGGAAGGGAAGAATAGCTGCGCAGCAAAGCAGTGGGAAGTGAATGATGATGCGATTGCGAAAACGTTTTAGGAGGGAAAATGCACCGGTTGCATTTTGACCGGCACGTTTTCGAGTAGTTCACCGAATCTATGATGATGGTGATGAAAGAAGGGAGCACAAGGGAGAAAAAAAGCCAGACGGAGTTCATGATGTATCAAATATGAACCCAGAAAATATTTCAGATTAAGCAAAAAATCAAAAAAAAAAATATACAAATTACTCGTACACATCAAAACTATTTATAATGATGAAAGTTTTATGAAAATCAAGGTAAATTTTAGCTTAAAACGTTTTCAAATGATGTAATGAACTGGAAAATGCATTTCATATTTAATAAACAGCTCAATTAAAAAAATTCCTTAGACACGTTGCATACATCTAGGCGCAATTCTGATATTTTTTTTACAAAATTATGCAATCTACAAAACAAATGCTTCATAAAGGCTTAGTTGGAACAAGTATGATCGCACAAATATTTAAAAAAATGAAATTTTCAAATAAAAGGTAAAAAATTCAACGAATATCTAAACCTTGGTTTGTGAAACCCATACAAATCACACTTTCGGCAAATCCCAGCACGGGAGACAAAAAGAAAACCGTCGCAAATCTTCGCAAATATGATCGTTTACTGCTGCCGGCAGGCAGCAGGCGCACTCCGACAATAATGTGTCCCCCCACCCGAATGTCGGGGGGAGGGATACATAAATATTCAAACGATAATTTCCCATTTTTCGACCCAACCACCTTTCCTTTGCACCGGACCATATGGGTCCACGCTTCTCCATGCCGGTGGAACGGCGGTGGGAAACAATAGACACAACGTGCCCAATTTTCCACCTCACGAAAAAAAAGCCCAAGCAGCACCCACCGGCAGCAGGGAGGAAAAACTTAAGCCCAGCCTCATAATGTACTGCCGCTGCCGGTGGTTCCCGTCCGCTCACGCCGTTAAGCTCCTCATTTTCTCCTGTCTCAGCCGTGACAGCGCGGGCACGCGATTGGAAATGAGGCTGCCGAAGACACACAACATGCACACACACGCACACACGCGCGCACGCACAGGAAAATAAAAAGACATTACACCCCGAAAACCCAACGACGAGCGGTTGATGATTCGATTAATATTCCGTTCGTGTCTTATGACATTCGGGCGATTTTTTGTTTTGTTTTCGTGTTTGTGTGGATGTGTCCTGTTTCGTGCGTTTTCTATCTCATTTTATCAGATCAGTTCCCTTTTTTGCAAATTTATTTTGCTCAATACGGCAAAAAATGCGCATCCTTCCGCAATAGGAAACGTGCGTTTACGGTGCACGTTTTCGCCTTCGAAGCTTTTTTCTGTCGTGTTTGGTTTGCGATGTCCTTCCATGTGCTCAGCTATCACTTACGGAGTCCGGGCGTTCGGTCGAGAAGAAGAAACAACGTTTCAAAGGAAGCAATAACGTGAATGTGGTAACAGTTTCCCATGCTCCACGCACACAAACACACTAAAAGGGGGTTTTAAAATGACAAATTGATTTAGTATAAATAATTTCACTCCTTCGCCCTCGTAACCAGAGGTGAGGAAGGTCCTTTTCCTCTCGCCCGAGACAGGAACGACCTGCCAAACGGTGGCTTCTTCGGAGCGATGGAAGCGCAGCAGCAGGTCGAAAGGGTATACGCATTAAACGGGAAGCGTCACGATTGCCTCCCCCACGTAAGACAATGGGTTTTCCTTAGTGGGGGGAGGGGGAGGGTGTCGGGGTAGTGTCAGGACCTAAAGGTTGCTGTGTGTCCTCCGCACCCCCACCGGTGCCCCCAGCAGACGATTTGTTGTGCCCGTGAAAGTGAAAATCCAAACTGAACCCAAACTCTAGCGGGCAGGGATGAAAAGGCGAAACGAAAACACAACACCCACCGGTCGTCCCATTTTCCACCTGGGACGCTGGGAAAACACCCTGGCGGCGGACACGCCGGTGTGTAAAGCGGATGTGATACGGACCCACCCGATTCGTATCCTCTCCCGGTTCCCCAAACCCCAAACGGGACCGAAGAAAAGGGTTTGGCTGTCGGAAAAATCTGTGGAAAATCGCTCCACCTCACGAACGCAGGTCGGTTCCCACCACGCCCGGGACGGGGCAGCGTGAAAGGGTACAAATTATAGGATTAATTTCCGCACCTTCCGGCATTTGTTAATATTGACAGTTTTATTGCCCGGGCACTGATTAATTTGAATGCCGGATTCGTTTCTTGGTGGGTTTGCTTTAGGAAAGAAAACCCGATTGAGGGGTGAGAGTGGGCAGCTTTGTGTTTTTGTTCGCCGTTGGTGCGTTTGTGGGGTAGTTTAGGTCAGGAAGAGTACTTGTGTGGTGGGTCCCATAAGGAAGAGAGAGAGAGAGAGAAGAACTAGAGCGGAAGGAAATAGAGGCATTAAAATAGAAGACTCTGCAAGAATCGAACACTTTTGGTGTTAATGATAACCTCAAAATTAGCTATCCCTTCCAGATAAAGTGTCAGTGATATTACTACCATAGCAATCCCTTGTATAATCTCGGATATATGAGCTTCTATAGCAATGTAACACATCTTAATATAATTAGACATTTTTAATATAATAACCTCTCTTGCTAGCGCCTCGTTTTGTACATAAAGCATTAAAAACTCCGTTGTAGTGCCGATTGCATACTTTCAGGATGATATACCTAGTTTGCGCCAAAAAGAAGGCAATTTACATTACACGATAGCTTTCTTATGCTGTATTAAGGCTTTATTGAACAGAAAAAAAAGAATTACTATCAAGGATTGAAGTGACTAAGATTACTTAGCCTACAATGTGTTCAAAATTACAAAACAATGAAAATTCTTGCTCGTTTAGTAAAAGTTTTAAAGATATTCGCTGGCATTTTAAAGTCTCACCCCAAAGCAACCAACAGTCAAAAGAAAAGCAAGTCCATTATTTTTTTCTCTGCATTTTCCCAACCACTCCTTGACCTACCTACTCCACTTCTTTGCCACCACACCCATCTCCCGCTCCCCACCCTCCGACAGCGGATCGTTTCGATTGCATACACAATCGACGACAAGCATAGTTCAACTGCAAGTGACAACAAGCTTTCCACCAAAGGAATGCCATTTTCGCACAATTTGCTCGTCTTTCTCCAACCACCGGCTGGCCCCGGCAAGAACCACCAAGCGTGGGTGCGTTTGGCTGTGCTGTTTTTTTTTCTTTTGCTTCCCGTCCCTCACGGACAGGCGGTGGTTTTCCTCAAGAATTTTCCACTTTCCAGGATTTTTCATGCGGTATGTATTACTCTTTTTTTTCGCCTGTCCTGTTTCCCGCCAGGCTGAGCCATTTTGTTTAGCGTCTCCTTAAACTCTATCGCAATCCGTGCGCTTAGCCGATTCCCGCGAAAACGATAACAAGCAGCCGGAGAGAAGTCAGATGAAAATCGATTACGAATAAGCTCCCGAAGGCCGAATGCAGCAGCCAACCGAGCCCGAAACGCGAGCAAGCAGCGAAAAACTCTTCCCCCCTGTCATGGCATGCCAGTGGAAAACGGTCGACGGTTTTCCACGGAAGAGGAAAAGCGAATTGCCTCGGCGGGAAGAAAACGCCCGCGCGAGCGCGCGCGAACCCCGATCGAGCGGTGGGCGATGGAAATAAATAAATTGAAATCTATTATTTCTGTACTCAGCGAAAATCGTTTGCCTTTTACTGGCAACGATGGTACTTACTCCATTTATTTTTTCCACCCTTCATCCGCTACCGCTTTTCGCCACCCAATCCGGATCTCACTTGCAGTGAAAAGCTGCTGCTGCTGCTGCCAAATCGACTCCGATCGTGGCGAACAAGACGTAAACGTCGGCATCCTTTTATTTTACCTCCCTGCCAAGGATAGCGATAAGCAACTGCGCCGGAAGGACGGAAGAAAGGTGGTCCCAACCATCCAGCCAACCCTGACTGACGGACTACTGCTAAGACCAATCGGTCGCTCGATCTTTCCCGCTCTGTCTTTTTGCATTGCCGCCCTGCCCGCCCCGTTTGGAATGCTCTTGCTGCCTAATAATGTGGTGGCTGCGATGTTTTTTGGTTTTCATCCCGCCGGTGCCCTTTCAAGTAGGAATTCATGCCTTTTTGTTGTGGTTTTTTAGCCTGACGGCGTTCAATCGACCTGAAAAGGGGTTGAAGCAAGTAGTGTCGAACATGCCAGCGCAGATTTTTTATAGTTCGACTTGATTTTCAGACACAATTAGACTTTTTTATGCAATTCGCATCTGATATAAAAAAATACTTATGCTTATTCATTTACATCTTTACACCTTTCTGATTATATCTACAGTTTAACTTTAATGTTTCACTACATGTTTCACTCCTCCATAATCTGCTCGCATTTATAGCAGCTTTTCCTTTCTTTTCTTCGTCTTTTTTTCTTATGTTTTTCCTTTTGACTTTGGAAAATAAAATAGATTTATCTTTTCATTCATTCTCTTTCATTTTTCTTTCTAGTTTTATACTTTTTTTTCTTCTTGAACATTTTTCTATTTTGTTACTAGAATTCTTATTGTTTTTGAATTTCCAACATCTTGAATAATGACTTTCTTATCACTTTAATTACTTCTGATATTTATTCACTCATTTCTCAACACTTTACGAAATCCGTACAAAAAGTGCAGGATATATAAAACAAACAGAAACATAAATCCGAATAGGATAAAAAAAATTAAAAGATGAACTAAACCAAAACTGCATAAAGCATGTTGAAAAAACAATACAAAACATATCGAATCAACTCCTTTAAACTCGGTTTGACACATTTGAGCCTTAAACAAATCTCTGAATCGTCTTTGCATCACAAAGTGCAACAACCGTTCCATTTGAGACAATATTTTCCCAAACCTTCGCCAACCATTTCCCAGCTTTTCACCAGCTTTTGACATGCTACAGAACCAACGTGAAAATAAAAATAAAAATAAACCTTATTTTATCTCCTCCTTCTACCTCGCACACCGAAATGAATGCACCAAAACACAAAACCAAACCAGAAACCGAATGCTTAAAAAACACGCCACGAAGAAAAAAATGTCACGCGAAACAACAAAAAAAAAACGCGACGGAGACACGCGGCGGCGGCTGCGGCGGTAGGATTCCCAATTTGATTGCGATAATTTAAAATTGCAAAATAAATTTAATCCCATCGGAATACATTTATCGACGATGATTGGTTTGACCGGAGGCAGCGGACGAAGCAACAAAAAAACAGCGCAGGCAACACCGACCGGCAGGCGGCATGACACAGAGAGGTTTATTTTCTTCTGTCAATGCGAATCGGGTTCGATAGCGATCGGGACTCAATTTGGAGTAAAAATTATCCTGCCAGGCTGCTCGCACTCGGTTTGGCAGAGTATCGTTCGCTCTCTGCGCGTCAAGAGTTGCCCGACCCGTTGCGAGACGAACGAATCTGATCGAAACGATCCTCATTTGCTAGGTTGCTCACTCCATGCAGCCTCATTCCGGCGGCGGAGGTCCTTAAGGACGTTTGTGGGGAATACAATTCATTCCTCTTGCCGTTCGCAGCTGTATGTGTGTGCCGTTAGCACTTAAAACCAATCTAAGCTCTAATCTTCGAACACATTCCGACATAAATCCCGCACCGTAAACGCTTCTTGATCATGATTTCAATTCCAGCGGAATTCCCCACGCGGGGGACTCCGCTTCGGCACGGTTCATTTTCGATTTCGATTTCGAAACTGTGCAGGTGTTAATTAAGAAGTGACGTTCCTATTTATCCTGCGCGTCGCCTGAGCATCAGCGGCGTCCTTAGCCTGAGATCTCTCCTACAGGGCCCGGCACACCTTTCCCTGGTGGAAATCACATCGCACCGTACGAAGCGAACGCCGGGCGCGTGGCAAAAGCAAACCCAGCGCACGCTCCGGCACTCGTTATCCTTCGCTTCAATCAAGGCAGCAGCCAAATTTCGTGCCAAAAACGTGCCTGCGAGACGCGATGGATTTATGCACGCTGCGATTTCGCCGACGACTGTTTGCAGCAAAATCTATACCTCCCTCGAGGGAGCCGGCGGTGGTTAAACAGTCAGCTTTGGGTAAAGTAAACATTAACCAACGTGCCACCGTTGGGGCGAAAATAAAAAAACCGAACGAGCAAAACGGTGTGCATAACTCAATCCATTCGATGCTGGGCTTTCGAACGCGATAAGAAGTAATCCATTTCGTGGAACTCTTTCCACCACGCGACAGCAGGTAGAGAAAACCCATTAGAACCGCTTCTCTGCATTGTTGTGTTGTGTGAAGCGGAGCACAACTTGATGCATAATCTCGTGTCGACAAGTTCGCCGATAAGCATCGGGCGAAACTATTTACCATAGCTTAACAGTGTTTAAACGGTAGCATAACATAGCGTTGGAGCTGCTGCTGGAAGAAACGATTGCATTGTGAACACCGGTTGTTATCAGTGTATGCGAAGTGCTTTGACGTTTTGTCGTAGTTTTTACTTCAAAATAGTTGCGATGATAAGATGACGATTGTTTCTGTTTTTTCGTAATTACTCCAAAAATGTTAAGCTGAACAGTAATCTCTTACTAACATCATTCAAGTAACGGAAATATCAATCAAACTGTCAAATAAAACGTTACTAAATCCATAATGCAGTCTTTGATAGTGCATAGTGCAGACTTTTAGGCGAATATCTGCTTCATCAGCCCTAAAGTATGCAATTCGCACGATAAACACAGAATAAACGCGTGAATTAGTTTATCTCAATAGTTTATCTTGGTTGCGAGTTGCATACTTTTGAGCAAGCTGTAAACCATTTGCGCCTGAAAGTATGCACTCCTACTGAAAAATAGCTTCAAACAGAATTTTACCTGTCAGGATTAACTAGAAGTGTTCACTGAGTCACAATGGCAGTCACTACTTCTACTATTGTAAATAAGGACAATTTTATTTGATATTGTATTCAACATCTAGATTTTAAACACTTTCTAAGTTTTAAAGTGCTCACTTTTCCGAAATTCCTATTACATTTCTACGCCAGAGAACTAGGTTTTGTTATCGAAATTCACTTTTTTTTGGTTACTAGTGTCAAAATGTTCAAATTCAATACATAATTGGATGAAATACATATTTCATGTAATATTTTGATACGAGTTTGCTTATTTTTTGCTTTACTTCTCTTTCAACATCTGCAACTACTCCTGTTGAAAATTTACGAACATTCTCAGTGTATTTTCGAAAAATCAAACATCCTTTAGACATATCGATCTGTGGCCCAACCCTCTTCAACAAACAAGAAGCTCCGATCAATGGGAGTAAATCGGGCGTACTGCGCCAGGAAAAGTCACCCGCGGACGTAAACGCAGCGCGATACAAATCGCTTCCGAACCGGGGGTGCCCCGTGAGTCATCAGCCCCCATATCCGCATCATATGTGCTGGAAGCGCCCGGTTACAGTGACCGACGGTGCAGTCGGAAGTCGGAGCAGTAATTTGATTGCAACTTCCAAAGAACACGTCCGAACACACACACGCACACAAAACGAAACAGTGTTGCCAGACCAAATCGGGGGGGAGTCATCAGAACCATCGGGACGATAAATCGCACGTCAAACGCAAATCGTCGTCATGGCCTGTCCAGGTCCGGTGTCGCGTTGCCCCAATCCGAGCAATGAGCCAGCGGGCGAGCACGTGAAGGTGGAGTGTTTGGTTTGAGCATCCGCACAAACGCCCGACCGAAACCAGATGATCCGTCACAGGCGGGCGAGGCACATCCGAGGCTGGAATTGAGTTATCACGCTGCCAGAGAGGTCGGCCCGGCACACCGTGCTCGGTGCGAATGGTTTTGGCTCCATTCCAAACGCAGCACCGCAGAACTCGTTGTACCGGCTCGGCTCGGTTGGCTCGACCCGGTGGCCGGGTGCGCGTGGTGATAAAGACAGGTTTCGACACTCGGCGATGGACACAACACACCGGCGATGTAAGATGACGCTCACGCAGCGCGCCATCATTATGCATCCGGTTGCATACGTACTCCGCACACCACCTTGGCTTTCGCTTTTCCAGCAGACCAGTAGCTCCCGAAGTCCGGCTGGGAGCCTCGGCAGCAGCAGCTTCATCTATCTTTCGCTTTTTTATACGTGACGAGGGCTAAGTTTCTCACTGCGACACGTATCAAGCAAGCAATTGCACCATCACATTATGCACCATTGCACCATTGTGGCGTGTATGTGTGTGTGTTCAGGTGCGGTTTTCAATACACCCTCCCGTTTCTTGCGTGTGGCAAGAGGTTTGAGTTTGATTACATGATATCGATCACTGATTTATCGTGTCTACCCCGTGCTCCGGGATAACTAGCTCAGGTGACCGAGCGGCTTATTTGCACTTCCTGCATCGTGCAACGCGTCCGTCGCCGTTGGGGTAATTTTCTAGGTGAACGGGAGCGAGAGTGAAAGTGTGTTTGTGTGTGTGTGTTTGCAAACTGCCACATTCTTCCAAAACTTGCTGCCTGACAGGTACGTTTTGATTTGGTATTTCATTTTCTCCCGGGCATTCGACGCCGCAATGCCGTATTTAAACTTTTTTTTCTGTACTGACAGGAAATGCAGCATTCCTGGAGTTTGCCCACTTGGTCGGCAAGTCCAAATATGGAGCAATAAATCATGCCCAAACGTGATGTGGTTTTATGAAGTTTGGTGAGGTTGGCAGGTCATTTACTAACTTTAATGCTAAAAACATAATCAATACTTAAACGCTTAATGCTATCCGTAGGGTTCGTTATGCTATCCGCTGGGTTCGTTCAGCTGTTGTACACCTGATTAACCTCTGAATAAAAGATCTCACTCAAATGAGATCTCGCTAGTGAAGCGCTAGCATACTTCTTTTGGACGCAACATTGTATACATTTAGGTTAATCGAGAAAATTTGTGTCAAATAATGATGCAATAGGCACAACCCCATCATTAGCGCATGATTCTTCAGTTACTATATGTAACTACTCATTGGGAACCAACAAAGATATCATTTGAAGGTTAGGATCAGCACTGGAATGATCCTTTTAACTGTTTTGTAAGCTGGTATTAGTCCATGTCGATGGAAAAAGCAGATGGCGACTCGTTACTGTCTTCCGAAATATTTGCAAAATCGGCTGCAATTTTCGAGATCTATGAAAAGCTCATGTGAAATTACTTCATACAATATCCCAACAGAGAAATATAGAAAAAAAAACATTACCAATGCTATTTTCTACTGAGATGGATGATTATCTACTAGGTAGGAAGAACATCTTCCTTGACATAAAATATGGACGCAAAAGCAACTGGCCGTAGTGTGTGGGATGTTGTTCCTCAACAATATGAACTTCGCTCCGTGAGTTCATGGTGAGCTAATTTGCGCGTAACCTTGATACGCTGCTGTGAGTTCGACGATCCCTCGCGACACATCGCTACCATTCACACCCCGAACAGAAGACACCACACCACGCAAAAATTGTCGCAACGCCAACGGCTCGCTTGCTCGATTGCTCCAAAACCTGCTCGAATTCAGAAACAGAACAGTGTCCACGGCAGGTACTCGGCGCGCTGCAACACTTGCACCGGCGCAGGTAGGCGTGCTAATTGAAACGAGATGACATTGCCCCCGACATGTAAAGCACTCTGGCCGTGGGGACACCCGGGACCGGGCGCGAGAGGGCTGGATCGGATCCGGGGGAAGCAGGCTCGTTTTCAACACTCAGTCCTCAGGAGCAACCCTGTGGTCAAATGGTGCGACTGCTGGTATCGTTTCGTTTGACCTCGCCATATTTTTTTTCTGCTGCTCATCCTGCGCTCATTTCATCGCAGGGATGCATTTTCATCCACCTCCTCTACCTTCTGATGCCTCTACACACCCTTGCTCCGAATCCGCACACCCACGCACACAAATCGTCATCATGATCCGGATCCGGGCAGAAGATAATCGGTAAGCTGCTCAATGTGAAATTATTATCCATTTATCTTCATTTGACGAGTCAACATTTCATTTCAATCCGACAAAGCTTTCCAACCTTCCCCGGGTTGCCTGCACCCCACACGTTCCTTCCCTACCCCTCCTTTCGTTCACCTTTCGACAGGTTCACCGAAACGATGATGATGATGATGATAATACCGCAGGCGCTTCCTGGGTCCACCACCCTGTCCCGAATTCATCCCATTTGCCCGGATCGGTTAACGGTTGAGCTGGAAAATTGTCGATTCAATTCGGCATTCGTGTTTTAAACGAGGAAATGCACTCTCTATGCAGGAAACCGAGAGGGGGGGGGGGAGGGGGGACGAAAGCCGGAGCGGGGTGAAAAGAAAACAAACCAATTTTTCCTCCCACGCCCTCACATGCTGATTGTGCACACTGCCGAACTGGAGCAGCGCACACGTACGATGGCGCTCCTCCATTGAAAAAGGAGGAAGAGATTTTTGTTATAGTTGCAAGCCCTTTTTTGTACCATTTTCATGATTTCTACACTATACATACACACGTATCGCCCGAATTGACACATTTTTTTCACCAGCTGTGTAGCACAAATGTCATCGCACTTTTCAATTTCTGGAGACACCAGATGGCAAGCGGCGAAAGTTGGCTTATAATATGCAATCTATTTATAGGCGATTTTTATAGGCCCAACCAATAAAACAGATTCACCTTAGTGAGGTTTCCATTTCAACTTTTGATATGAAAAATACTGGAAATAATGGACATTTATGTCAAGAGCAGTTTGACGTATCACTTAAACCTACTTGGAAGTAGTTTTCTTCCATAATGTACCAAACAGCACACGTAAGATTTTATGTTATTTATTAATGATCTTGCAAGGTTCTTCGTTACAAGCCTTATATGCTTCAATACATAGCCACTTTACTTTCAAAAACAGTTGATATAACTAACTAAAGACAAGTTTGAAAAGAAAAACTTCTCAGCATGGACATATCGAACAAACCCGATTAAAATCTAGATCCACAAAATTATACCTTCCATTCCTTGAAACTCCCACAAGGCGCACGCACTCACACACCTTTAAATTAGAAAATTTGCATTTCCCAGTAGTGAACGCCCAGTTCCAGATCTACTTCAACTCCAAAAACCCCCACGAGAGTTGGGACGCACAAGGCACAAAAACGCATCCGGTCGTTGCAAGGCTGGGACCTGCCACTCCCGGTAATTAAGCCGAAACCGGGAGTTGATTAATCGAAAGTCGGTTATTGATGAAATCTGGTCACGTCGGTCCCAGGGAAGATGCCCGCCGTGAGACGACTCGTCCACTAGCGGCCAACCAACTCCGATACGGAAGCAACGAGAGCTACGCCACTGCCGGCGCATCATGCGGGCGTTTGTTTTTGATCAATCAATTGGAAGTGGAGGCAAAAGTTTCCTCCCCAGCTCTTCGGGATGGAGAGAGCCTCTGGCTCATTAGGGCGTACGGGAAGAAGTTTGGAAAGTAAGGAGAAATAGCCTCCGAAACTCCGTGCTCATCAAATCTCCGATGGACCTCAGACATCCAGAGGGGTTTAGTCGCGGAGAAAAACGAGCCTCCATAAGGTCATCCGCACATCTTGACCTCGCCTCGAAGGCATTCACAATAATTCCGCCCATAAAAAGATCAGAAATTCATCTGCAACACGCTATTGCAGGACTCCGAAAATTGACAGCTCGGCGATCGGCTCCACCCGGGGATGTGCTGCAGCCGGCATTCGTTACCGGAACGACACGCGTGCGAACGCCGTGCGAAGCGGATTCTGCCAGCTCTTAGTATTCATAAAGTGTTGCATACATTTAGGGGTGTAGTCGGCTCCACTCCAGTCAGTGCACGGTCGGGATGCTGCATGTGGGGGCACGGGTTTTCATCTTCTTTGATTTATATTTCCTCATAATCATCACCGCGCCTCGGCCAGAATGTTGCCCTGACCGGAGGAACGCCGCACGAAGAACGCCTGGAAGACGTCGTCAGCAAAAAGACGTCCAGGAGCGCTTCGGCTGGGGGATCCATGTCGGTGGCTGCTGCATGAGTTGCATACCGAACGAGACGACACAGACGCTTACCGGAACGGTCCAAACGCCAACCGCCCCGAAGACGTGTTGCCGGTGCTGAATGATGCATTTCGACGGAACCATTTCAACGACTCCCGGTCGCTTCGCACGGCGTCGGAAGCGTCGGTGGTTCGTCAGACATTCCCGCTTTTCGAAAACTCCCCTCCAGTCTCCGGAACCCGGAAAGGGTGGTGGTGGGTGAAGAATAAATTGGAATTAAGAGCGAAAGGAGAGCGTGTGTGTGTGTGTCTGGGTGCAAAAGTTCAGTTTCGCTTTGTTCGGAAACATAACTGCTGCCTAGTAGCATCAGGCCGGCGTGTTACGGTGTATACGTTGGAAGAGCGACTTTCCAGTGCCAGCGACTTAACTCGGAAAAGAAAAGACTCTTCTTCCGATCGCACAGACACACACATACACTGATAGTCTTCAAGTAGCATTAGCGGCACAGCGGATGCAACGGATACACCAGTTCCTGCCACCAGCTCTTCTTCTCTCATCGCAGTGTGTCCCAAACTACCGGGAGGAATCGGTTTCATAAAATTTCATAATTGGAAAACATGACCGAAATGTGAAATGAATTGCTTCCCGGCTCAATTTGCTACTCGAATTGGAAAGGATTGTCTTTTTCTTTTCCCACGAGGGATGTTCGATGCTCTGCAGCGCTGCAGAGTGAGACGTGCACTATGCCTGATAATGATTAAATCAAAACTAACGATTTGCGGTGACTTATGCGGTCACGGTGAGAAGACTTTCCGCACCTCGGGCGTGTCAAAAGCAGTGGTCTTGAATTAACTCTGCCGAGAAGGAGGAAACGGACAAATCTTTAACACAAAGCCGGTCCAGAAACGGATGAAAAACGATCACAAGATCTTCGTCCAAGAATACCCTTTAAAGACGGCGTTTAACAAAAGTTAGGAGCATATGAGGTAAGCATTGCAGCACATTCCGTATTGGCGCTGGAACACGTGCCATCCAAGTTACATACATTATTGACGCTTAAGTTAGTATATTGAAGAAAAAAAAAGTTGGACGGCAAGAAAGTTCATAAAAGCTCGAGCTTTACAATCCATCCGTACCAAATAGGAAACAGTTTGCGCCAAATCTTCAATGACATCAACGCTGGAGTAAGTCCCTCAAGTAAGTCTTTTGACTTCCAGCATCGTTCCACTTTCCAACGAATTATATCTCCAGAAACCAACCATCCAGAACGGTAACCAGTGCAACTGCTCACCACTGCAGCTGTCAGGAGACTGCAACCGAACATCGAGAATTGGTTCCGAGAGCAAGTTACATGACCCAAACCATACCCACACACACACAAATTGCTCGATGCTCCTTTTGTACCTTTAACCTCATGCAACTCACCGGCGACATTTCTCCAGTGACATTGACCATACCGGGCGTCCTCAGTACGAACCGTGCAACGCTAGAAGAACTCGTGCAATATTAAAATGATTCGATTTTGGGGTGGTTGTTCTGCTTAATCCCAGCACAGGGTTTGGCTGCATCAACCGTGCACCCGAGAACGTCTTCGTTTCTTTTCCTTGGAAAAGGACACGGACTCCGACTTGAAGACCAAATGGAAGTCAAAGTACATTTGTAGAGGCAGGCAAGCAAAAGAAATGGCCACATGGGAACCCGGTGCTCTCGGTGCGGTGCGGTGAACAAAAGAAACCCCGAGTCTGTATTTGTGGCGCTACTGAGGCCACTTTTTCGCCGGTGTGGAGCGGCGCAAAGTTATGGAAGTCATCCGCAACAAGAACAAGAGCGCGCCGCGGGTGGAACTGCTTCACCGTTTCGCTTTGTGGCAGCGAACCGTCCAGCGCACCGCGTTTAGGATCGCTTTCCGGCCGTATAGAGTGATTTGCTTGCCGAAGATATACCGTCCTCGCCCCCCCCCCCCCAGCTAGAGACGACGTCGCCCTAAACCATCTCCAAGACTTAAACCGTTTGGGTGAGATTTTTTATGGTTGTGCTATTTTTTATTGTTTATCGCCCCGCTGGGCGGCGTTGGCTCTCGCATTGTTTCGAAAACATGGCAACCCCACGGAAAAGGGGTTAAACAATGGTTCGGAATGCTCACCAAAAACAAATAACATAAATACACGGTCTCCGTGTCTCGAGTGTTGTGTGCGGCTTGTAAACTATATCCCCGGGAGGTGAAGCGGGCAGGATAACGTGGTGGGTTCAACGGTAAGGGACGACAGGATGATAGAAAATACAACTCCCCCATGGATTCATCTGCATATCTAAGTCAGATATCGAAAAGCCCGACATTCTCAGCCACCCCAGCCCGCGTAAGGTTAGTCCTCTTGTGGTGTCTCTCACATCCCTAACCCCTCAGCACACACAGACACACACACACGGCTGATAACTACATAGGGCTGCTGATTGAGGAAAACGCCATACTGGATCTCGATTCTCTACACCGCCTCGGTTCACTCGCCACCTCCCGAACTGCCGCAAAAGAAATCATCTCGAAAGCTCCAAACCCCGAACCTCCAAAATCGCACTGGATGCGAGCTTTCTCGCTCGGCGGAAGAAAATGAGTCTTTTATGGCGGAAGGATGTCTCACATCAGAGCCACGGTGGAGCCTGCTCGTGCCCAGATCAAAAACGGAAAAGCTTCATGCAAAGAAGTTGTTCTCCGCCAATAACGCCAACAGCAAACAAGCCAACAAAAAAAAATGGCCACCCCTAAAAAGGTAGTGGCAAAGTAGAGAAGGCTCAAGGCTCAGGAGGAGCCGGATCTCCGACAACAGCCCCCACCGAAATGGGAATGAAGAATCCAATGAATTGTACATGAAGTGATATTACAATTTCTTACTGCGCCGCGCGGCTCGGTGCTCTTTTCGTTCCTCGTTTGGTCCTTCGAGCCGGAATCTTTGGAAATCCGGCTCGAACCCCGTGTGTCTGGCTGGTCCGTGCACGAGCGAGGATTACGGTAAGAGGAACCGACCGAGGGGGGATAGTTTCGTGATTCGGTTTGCTTCTTGTGAGTGCTTTTTTATTATTATTCCTCCTCGCTCCGCTGCCCCCACCTCAGGGAAGTACACGCTTTTCCTTATTTTATTTCATTTTATTTCTCGTCCCTCGCCCGCGGCTCCTGCCGTCTTTCGTGGCGCGCAACAGCGCTTCTTCATCCCTCCCGCGGCTCCGGTAACGCAATTGCTGACCGAATAAGAGGGCAGAGAGCGGGCTGGTTGAATTGGTTCCTCTTGTGTGTGTGTGCGGGAGAGTTTTTTTCCAAGCAGATTTTCAGCACCGGGGCACTGCCTGCCGTTCGATCCGAAAGGCCTTAATCGCGTGGCATTTTGCCTCCCAACCTCCCGGAGAGGCTACCGGCGGTAGTGTAGCATCTCACAGGACACGGCTTGAAATTTCAAGGGAAAAATATATTTCTTATTGGGGAAAAACCCGGGAAACTTTAACCTTTTCTCTCCGTCGTTCGCTGGCTGGCCTGGGTGGTACACCAACGGTGGGTAGTTAAGAGGCAGCGATGCGCTAGGGCCGCCATTCGAGGGCAACATATTGCAGCGAGCGGCGACCATCCAAATGGCGCCCGGTCGTTGTCTGCTACGTGGGATCACCATCTTAGGATCTAAACTTGGAGCGGTATATCGCGCTGGCTGCTCGCACAGGTCAAGCTCGTGCCGCAACTGCTGCCGACTCGTTTCGGCGTTTGCTTTTTTTTACCCTCGGTTGGAAGGAATTACACAGACGGGGAGAACCTTCGGCGCTTGGTCGGGCCAGAAGTCGGATGATCCAAGCCGGCCAACAAATGGCCGCAAACGGAGAGGGTCACGAGCGGCCGCGCGCGGTGGATTGTGGATCGGTTAGAGCTTTTATGTGGTCCCGATTTAATGGAATTAAAGGCAATGGAGAGTGTGTTTTTATTTCCTGCTTGCGTCCTGTTTTAATTTGGCTCCACAAGCACCATCAGCGAGCGCCACGGGCAAGTTCAAGTGTAATTAACCCATGGGATGCGCGGCCTTTGGAAGCATTACTGAGAGAGATACTTACACGTTCGATTCCGCTGGATGGTGTGCGAGTTAGAATTTATGGAGGTCAAACTTACGCAAAACCATCATTCATAAATAATGAAAAAAACGCGATAAAACAGCGATATAAAACCCGCGAAATGGTCGATCCGGTGAAAAGATTTCAAAAAGATTAGTATCTCGATAGCATTCACTCAGAAACGTGAAATATTCTGTGAAAACTGGCTGGCACAGTTCCACAAAAATGTAGTTTTATTCTCCAAACTTAAGCAGTTTTTTTAGCTCTCTACCAAACATTCCAAGCCACAATGGATGCCTATTATAGTCGGCTTCGTTTCACCCATAAACGTATAAAACGTTTATATTTCATCGCTAACAACTCTCACCCTGACCCACCCTGGCGCTGAACACAATACGGGGTCAAACAGGCACAAACGGATGTAATGATACACCGGGACAGAAGCACCGCGGCCTCCTCTGACCCGCAGCAAATCCGGTTCCCGTGTGCTGTGCGCTGCCGCTCGCGCTTGAAATCGATCAAACAGTGTGGAAGAATTATTACACCGCTGGCATGTCACACGCGGCCGAGTTGCCTCGCCCCGGCAAGAAGTTTGTTTACACACTGGCCCAAGACTCTTTTTGCTTCTCTCGCAAACAGAACCCTCCTGCGGCCTGCTGTTTGACGATTTATTGGCCGAAATAAAGCAAGCTTCGAGTGTGCAGTGTGAAAAAAGCAGCACAGGGAGAACGGGGAAAAAGAAAACTAGCCCATACAGCGTATCAAATTCGAGCACAAGGCAAAGCCCGGCGTTTGCGGCCATTGCATACATTCAGGCGCAAATCTTGTGGCTCTCGATCCAGTAAACTGTAGCAAGAAATTTGCTCAGCTTACCTGCCATTATCCTATTAACACATTAAACGATGCACTGATACTGGGGCGGCCCTCGGGTAAATACCTAAACCGACACAACGACACCAAAAAAAACGAGCATCCTACCAAATCTCATCAGCCCAGAACCCTTCACGAAAACACCACTTTCGGGCAGGCAACTTCTTATGGGACGAAGGGACGCGCGAACACATCACATCGGTCGTGTCTCCCGGATCCCGTCTGGGTGAGCATTAAAGGGCATTACACCGCCACACACTCGCAGACACACCGCACACTTGATCCGTCCGGTCGGATTCGTTTCGAAGCGCACACCCGTGCCCCGTTTCGGGATGCGTATCCTTTTCTCACCCGGCGCGAGGCAAGTAAACGGTGCGTAATTGACTTCGTTCCGTGGAGTGAGAGATTTCTTCGCGTGTTGTTTTGTTCTCGTCCCCGGGTTTGGTTTGGAACGAAATGAGGGAAAGCGACCGCATAAATTACTCGTCAGGTGCACCCACCAGCCTTTGCAAAAAAAAGGGCTCATAAAAGGGACCCCCGCAGCTGGAAGGTAGATGAACCAGCTTACGAAACCAAACTCGGTGCGCGTAAGATGTGGAGAGATTTTGGACATGTCAAGATTCACCCAGGAGCCGGTGTGTCCTTCTTGTACAGGCACGCCGAAAAAAAAGAGGTGATGGACAACTAATTAAGCTCGGCTGGGCCCTCGGCTGTCGAATGTGTTGCTGTCCAGGACAGCAGAAATACCCGCATGTTGGTTTTGGAGAGTATTAATGAGATTAAGTAAATCTCGGGGTGAGAGTGAAGCTGCAACAAATTGTTGCACATACTGCCGTGTTCAATACGAGAGCGCATTGAGTGGAATGAGGGGTTGCGGTGTGCTCCGGTTTGCTGCTGCAAGCCAGCCCCTGAGACTCACCAATCTGCGTTGGAGGGATTTTGAAACGTAAATTCTCCCATCAATTAGTGTACTTTATGGCCGGGACCGGAAGCAATGTTGAGATATCTGCTGGATTAAAGATAGCAAATAGTGTCAATTAGTCTGGGTCAATGCGAGCATGAACTGTGTTGAAATGAAAGTGATTCAAATGGGCTGGATTGTTCCTAAATCTAATTTAAACTTCCGGGGATAAGGCTAACAAGGTTGTTTTCTGTAAGTTTTACAACATTACAAGTGGATCTAGTTTATTAATGTCAACGCATTTGGTAGAAACTAACAATGGAGAAGCAGTCAAGTTTAATAGTAAACGTGGCAAGAAATAAGGCAATAACAATAAAAAAATAATAAGATTAGTAAACAAAAACTATAAACTATATTCGAGAGATTATTAACGATGGAACTAACTCTGGACAGAACACTGAGGTATCTCTTCAAAATTCTGAAATTTGACGAGAGATGGCGCTTCTCAATCAAGGTTGTCCATGACGACTATGCTTTTATAGCATTTTATAGCACCGTCTTCTTCCCGTTGTCACGCATAGTAGAATCAAGAAAGATAGAAATATCGCACAAAAATGCAAGCAAACCAAGCGTGCTTTGATAATAAATTGAATAGAGAAACAATCGCCCAGTAGCTTTACATCTGGAAATTATAAGCTGAATTCACTAGTAATGGAAAACTTGCAGATGAAACTAAGGAAAACACATCTTCCAACTGAGATTCACAACAACAAAAACTCACAAAGAAGAATAATACACCTCCTGAAGATGAAAAGATAAATCGAAGCTTGGACACCGAAGGACATGTGTCTTAAAACAAAACGACAGTGTGCTTGTGGATTACACTGAAATACATAGCTTACCAAGGCTATGTTTTGGATAATGCTGGATAAAACAACAAAGACTAGAAAGCTTAAGACTTACTAATGCTCTCCAATTAGTGTCCTCCGTAACACATAAAATGCTATCAACTCACAGTGACGGATAAGAGTATACTAGCACCATCTGCGCGCAGAATACAGAACACATTCCTTTATAAACCCAAGAAAAGCAATCCTTTTAAAAATACGCACTTGAATTATAAACACACAAGAAAAAAACATCCCAACCACCCTAATCCCAAAAACGTTATAATCACAACAAAACATTATTACACGCTCTCCACCAGCGCGCAGAACCTACAGACCCCATTTGTGTGTCCACAAAAATGAGACCATAAACTGTACCAAAATATAACCACCGCAAAAGTGATTCGAATACATTCGTTACGTCCACGGGAGGCGCTTCTTGCTGCCCGTTTCGGGTTCGAAGAAGGTTGGAAGCAACCAAACCAAAGGAGAGAAGGAAAAAAAACACTACACCATCCCCAGCACATCCAGAGAAATGTACCTTCCTATGCTAATTGTCCCGTGCACGACGCACGACGTGGACCCCTCTTGTGTCCCGGGGTGTGCGCCTAAGGAAGTCGCCTAAGGAATCGCGCGAAAAGGGGTAATAATACGCTCGGGCTCCTGGCTGCCGGTGCCGGGACAGCGCCGGTATGAAGGTTTTCCTTACTCACTGTTTAGCTTCAATTATACAGTAATCTGCCTTTTAAATTGTCCCATCGGTGTTATTCCGTTTCGTGGAATGTGGCAATGCCGGACGGACCGCACCGATTAACACATTTAATTTGCGAGCACCTGCGCCGGAGTTCGCTCCTGGATCGGGGACGCGTCCCATAGCGGGACGCGTTATTAAAGGGATACTTGTGGCGCATTCAAATCCAAGTAGGAAGACGGGTTTTTATGTATATGTAAGCTTCTCAACTCTAAAAGAACTAGTCTGGTAACGGTCTTTAAAAAAACGCAGTAAGAGGAAGTTCTGGGAGGCGCGACAAAAAAATGCCCACCGTCACATTTAAAACAAGTTTGAAACCAGTCAGGAATCCAGCCCGGTAGCAGCTGAGCTCACACCGGATCTGGAACAGCATCCTTTTGCCACAGCGCTTGCAGTATTGTCGAAGCAATAGAAACTTGTTTTCGAAGATGAATTTTAAATTGTGAGATTCGATCGTCTTTGAAGCAGATTTTCTAGTTTCTAACGTGCTGGATGCTGTCGCCTTTTTTGAGGTCGATATCTTAGCTGAGCGTGGGAAAGTCTCTCGTCCCTCAGTAGGTCTGCAATGGCTCGTTAACGACAGAAACGAAGGCAGACTAACCCCTTAGAAAGGACATCCTGATGATAGCGGGTCGCTCGCCGCTCATGAGGTTAAGATTTTAATGTATTCCTGTTTCAGTGCGCTCCTGCAGCAACTCCTGTAGACAGGATATGATACAGCGCTCTCCTATGGCACCAAACATCAGACTAGATGAACCACGTGCTCCCATGTTCCGGGCGAAGCGAAACGAACGAACGTAAAAAAAAACGATAAAACCACACAACGGCGACACCAACACCCGGAGCGGAAGATTTTTGCCCGCTCCTATACTCGCTGAAGCCCTGACAGCTGATGCCACACGCCACCACTGCCGGCAGTTGATTTTCCAATATGTACATTTGCATATAATTTGTATTTTTGCATTCCACCAGCGCCATTTTATGACCCTCCAACCCTCTGCTCTAGCTTGCACTATATCCCCATGCAAAGGGTATGGTTTTTGATCGGGTTAAAACCTCTTGTTTCGCGACCGAAATCAACCACCCCATGTGGCGTTCGCTCGCGCACATATGCCGTCGTGTCCCTTTTTTCCCTTTGCCTTGTCTCCACCACCGGGAGGGGTTGCGCGCGGACGTTGGTATGACTGCATTAATTTTATATTCACTCGCAAACACACGTGGTGGGAGAGCAACCAGGGTGACGCGTTGCCGCGTTAGAAAAGGTGGTCGCTACACACGGCCCGTGTGCCTTTCTTCCAGCAACTCACTTCACTGCTCCATCCTGCGACTCCGAGAAGGGGTTAAATTCACTCCACACCAGCCACACCGACCCACGTCTTCTGAGGCGCGGATTTTGCAAATGTGGTACACCACGGCGACCCACCTCGCCGGGAGGATTCGCTAAAATTCTACTCAATTCGACCGCAACGAGTGCGCGGTTTTTTTTGTTCTTTTCTCTTTGCTATTGCCAGCAAGCTTCCGGTGAGAAGTCCTGGAAGGAGCCCGAGATGGTGTTTGAAGGTGATTTGGAATTTCTAAAAATATCCAATAACACCCGCACCGGTGGCACCGGCTTGTGTGAGTGTGTGGGTGTGTGATGCGGTTGTACAGTTTGTTCTTTTCCTCAGTCTCCTACACGTCCACAGCTTTGCCGGCTTTCATCGCAAGGCGCTTCCTTTATTCATAAGTAATACAATTCCTGGTCAGGTGGTTCGGTGTTGGAGAACAGGAGCATGTAGCGTAATGGACGTCTTGTAAGGAAATTGGTTCTTTTTTGTAGCTAAAACATTGTTTGGTACGATCATCTAATATTTACAGGCTTATTTTTGTACTACGTAACCTTATCAATGTTTAAAAAATCTCTTCAAAGTACACAGCAAAACAAAAAAGAGTGAAGGTTTATGGATTATGAAAAATTCTATCCAACATATGTGAAAAACATTTGGTAAAAATAAAAAAAAGTTTGTAGAAATCTAGGATAACCAGATCCGAATTGAGAAAAATTATTAACTTTAAACCAAAATGAGATAAATAGGCCAAAAAAATGCAAGCATAAATAAAGAATATGATAAAGAAAAGAAAATATACTTGTAATCGTCATGATCAAACAATAGTATGAACAGAATTATAGCAAACACAATAAATATAGCTTTAAAATAACTCAATATCAAACAGTACAATATACAATGGAGTATACAATGCATCAATGGTTTGGAGCTATAAAACGCGGCACCACACATGGAAATGCAAAACGCCATTACGAAAACCCCTCGCGAAGGTATTTAAGTTCAACTTTAACATACATCTACCCCGGCATACAATCGGTGCTCTTATGCAAATCGAACCATTTTCCAGCGAAATAACAGCTCGCGTCACACTCACAACCGGGTGCAACAAATGGGCACCGTAAAGCAATAAGACGAGGAGCGCGCGCACCTCAAGATATCAAATCGCGAACCGCGGCGTGTTGCGTTTAGCCGCAATCATACGCAATTTCTCGATAAGGCAAAGGCGAAATGGACGATTCATTCGATCGGCTTTTGATGACAGTCTCTGTTCGGGCATTTTTGTGTGTGTTTTCTTTTTGTTTCCAACAAAAAGGTGTATATTAAATGTGGGTGGTTGCACCAGGTGTGGCAATTTAAAACATATAACCGGGCGTAGTCACGTTTCCACAATAAGGGATTTTTGGAGCAGTGCAAAAGAAAAACAAAAACAGTTGAAAAAACAAATGAGTTTCGAAAACTAAAAAAACACAAACATTTCCAGCTCCAATTATTGGCTTCTCGATGAGTCTCGTTGGAGCATGTGTTACTGTATTGAATATGTATCAACCGAAATCAATTATTGACCCTATTCAACATTAAATATGTTCGAAAAAAGCGAACAATATTGCAAAGCACTGATTGCTACATGAATTGCATACATTTTGGCGCAAACGGGCTTAATGAGCCTAAATGTATGCAATTCGAGCATCGTAACGCTTTTCTAACGTATTTTGAACGTTATAATAGTATAGTATAGCTAAACATTGCATGTAAGAAGCAATGAAGAAGAAAAAACGACTAAGAGCACAAAAATAATCACCTCTCCGGCTAATTCAACAGCAAGAAGTGCGATGAAGCAAAATATGAACACGTCCGTTTGACGCTATGGAGTGTGCTATAGCCAGCAAATACAACGCGAAAAAAGGGAAGGCATATTCATCACGTCGACTACGGAGTTTTTCATGCCTAAACAGAGCAAAACCCGGGGCGACAGCAGCCACCGCCAGGCACGAGATATTAAGATATTGACAGCACCAGATCCAACAGAAGAGAGGCGCGCGGTTTTTCCTGTTTTTTTTTTTGTTTGCCTCACATATCGCAGTGATCCGGTTGCAGATCCTGTGCGCGCTGCGGCTGCCGACTTTTCTGCAGTGGAACGTGTTGCCCGTTCCGGACTTACTCGAATCATTATCAACCGGGCGCACGTACGGTTGACGTTGTGTTTTTTTTCCCCATTCGCCGCGGACGGAGGGCGGACCGGGGTCCATTTTCTTTTTCGCATCCAGCCCCCGTCCACAACCAATAATGTTTTATTTCTGCGAATGGTGCGCCACCTCCTCCGCCGAGGAGCCTCTGATGCAGGCAAATTTGTTTAGGCATTTATTTTATTTCCATTGCCGCTGTTGTTAATGCTCGAGAACAACCGATCGTCAGTTAGGTTTTTTCGATCCTTTCTTTCCTCCGTTATAGGGACACACACACACAAACGCCACACAAATCGTCGCCCCTCGAAAAGACCTACTTAAAAAATGCCTCCTCAGAAGACTACGTGCCCGTCGAATGCCTGCTGGATTGCACTTTTTCGCAGTTTTTCTCACTCTTTTTTTGGCCCGCCGAAGCGAAGGAAGCTCTCTCTTCCGCCGTGGTGCTCCGCGAGCGACCGTGAGTTGGCCGGACGCCAAACGGAAGGCGCATCCACTAGCGCAGTGGTGCTGTTGTGTGTCTTGATCGTTCTGCGACTTCATATTGCTGTGAAGCGCCGTGCCGGCTGTCCCTCCGCGCTGCGGCACTATCTTGAGAGGCAATATAGTCAACCGTGAAGGAACAAAAAAAGCCCTGCTCTCGCTCCCTGCCTCCCTCCGGTGGTAACAACAAGGGCAACGGAGCAGCGAGGTCAGCGCAGCCGACATAAACGCCTAGCACATGTAGCGGGTAAAAAAAAAGTCACCTCCAAAGGAACGGAAACACGAATCTTTAATGGTATTGAACCACGAAAAAAACCACTAACCCAGATTATGAATGCTTATGAGCATTTGCCAGAAGGTGAACGTGTGTGTGTCTGTGTGCGCACAGAACGATGCTCCCTTTATCTGCCGCTGATAGTTGTCCTTTACCGTCGCCAAATAATGCTGCTCGTGAAAACGAACCCGGTGCCCCGATTGTGCACCGGGCAAAGAAACGGATATGCACGATGCTTGCGGCTCAAAATTAAACGACCCGCGGCCCCAGAAAGCAAGCGGGCGGCTGTCGCGAGAATGTCTTGTAATTTTTGTCCTTCATTGAGGAAAAAATTCCGTTCCGTTGCCATGTAATCGAAAAGTTTGGTCGCGTTTTAACGGCGGCATTAAAACCGGAAGCATCCGGAGGCACGCGCGCGGGCGCTCGAGAGAGCGCGCGGCTAGGAAGGATAATAAAAAATATGGAGCCTTTAAACGACATGCCAATATTGTACCTGGCCATGCTGTGGGAATGTGTTCTTGTACTTGTTTCCCTCCTCCTCATTCGTCGTCTTGTTGCTCGAGCACGCGAATGGCAAAAGATTGTTGTAATAAACGGAACGTGGCAAGCATTAGGGCTTACTGTACTGGGAGGCCGTAGTTAGGCTGACAACAACCTGCCGAGGAAATAGTGGCAGTTTTTCGTAAACTGCTTTACGATGTCATTTTTCGATAGCATCGCGCTTTTCTTTGGGTCACTATTACCATCACTACTGATTTTATATTGCGTATCACCTCTTTAACTAGGTAATAAGTATTGAAATGATACAAACAATTTACTAACATTTAAATATTTAAGAAAACGCTACAAAAATGCAAGTGTGTACAATAAGTCAATATGTAAAAAATATGTAAAACATAAACAATATGTAAAACATAAACAAAAAAGCATGTACACAAGCGATGAGCAAACAAAAAGAAACCAAAAGAAACACAAGAAAATGTGGAACAAACATAGCAACCAATTTTAATAACAAAACACGATTAATAAAAAAATAGCCTTGTGAAAACAAAAACAAACATGCAAAATTGGAAAACAAACTAAATTCGAACAAAATAAAGCATTAAAACAACTAGAACATAATCAAAGTAAATCAAAGAATAAGCTTAAAATATGTACAATGAAATAGGAATACATAAATTGACACTAAAATATGTTTGACAAATTGAGCAAAACTTAAAAAATTACAACAAACCCAATAAAAAACAAAACAAAATATTTGAGAATTGGTTAGAGCATAAGCCACCGCAAATGTAAAATTAAATATTATTAATGGCATTAAAAAACACACATAACGCATTAATACTAAACCAGATAAAATAATAGAAGAAATTAAACGATTATTTAGAAAATAAGAACTGTTTGAATTTTTACTACTTTGTTAACACATCTCCATTTTTCTCTGGCGCTGGACTGTGACTCTGAACTGACTGACTGACTCTGAACTGTGTTTTTTCTGCTTCCACAGACACAGAGCAAGGCATCACATGTCAATAGTGAAAAAAAGGAATTTAATTGTCAAACATTTCTAAAATCAATACGTTGATCAGAGAATTATGGCCCAAACAAACTTTAACTCCGTCCGTCCGTCCGTCACGACGCGGCGCAAATGAAAGGATATTTTATTTTAAGCTCAGCCCACAGTCCGCACAAACTCATCACGGTACGGCGAGCGGGCAGGCTACACATCCAGCAAACACAAGTATTCTGTAATATTCCACATAAAAATGTCACCAAAGTCAACGTGACGAACGTGTTGGCGATGGGGCCAGAAGCGAGGCCCCATCCTCCATCGTTCCCGGGCATTATCAGCTATGGTGCTTCTAAACAAATGCTCGAAAATGGTGGAATGGTGAAAAAACTCCAAGCACACACACACACACAATGCTCCCCAACCAAAATGCGAAAAAAACTGGAGCCACCGGTGGAAGACAACACAGGCGGGCGTGGGTACGTGTGCAACCTAACCAAACTACGGGTCCATTATCTAATGCTCACGTGACAAACGGCAATAAGCGACTGCGCTGCGACGTTTGCCCCCGATACCCGTCCATCGTCGTGTGTTCGCCGTCGTCACCGTCGGCGGAATATATGCCGAGGTATCTGTGTTCGGGTGGGTGTCCTTTTTTGTGCCACCTCCTGCCTCCTTCCACACCCTTTTCCGGATCAAGATAGGGGACCCATTAGGTGAACCCCGTGCTCGCACGAGCGACACACCGGGGACGGCTGGGGACTCTACCGGAAACTCGTCGTGTCTTCCCTTCCTGCCAGGCCACCGCAAATGGCGCCATGTCCACCGAACGACGAGCCACTTCGACGAGCCTTCAGCCGATGCCAGGGGCCTGTTGTGTGCCATTTCGTTCGCCATTCGTTTTATGTACGCGAACGAATCATCGTAACCGAAACAAAAAACAACACAAAACGCTGAAAACTCAGGCCCCACCAAAACATAAAAGTTGTTGTCCTACCGACTTAGCGACCATCGCACGCGCGCGGGAACGATTGCGGCGGTGGATGAAAACATGAGTGTTTGAATAATAAAAATGGAAAAATAGAGAGAGAAAAAGTTGATTTTTTACGCGGAGCAGCGACAAAAACACTAACAAATGCGTCAACAAACGAACTGATAGAGGAAAAGGAAAAGAGGAAACCTAATTCGGGTTTGAAAAAAAAATCACACGCGGAGGGTAAAACACGAACACGAACATCACATTATCTTATTGACTTTTGCTTTCAATTTGGAAACAAAATAGAGAAAGGATATTGTCAAAGAAAGAAGAATAAAACGTGTAAAACTTGTAGTGAAACAATTTAAAAACAAATAGAAGAAAAACATCATTGTATGAGTTAACATACGTGGAGTAAAATATGCAAACCGAACCCACAAAACAAAAACATAGTCAAATTTGGAAATGAAATCGATTGAACAACAGAACAGAGAACGGAAAAAGAACGAAAAGAGCAATAAGAACAATAAATAAAAAAATCCTAATCCAATAGATTACAGGTCGGTCGGAACATTTTTCGCAGAAGTAAACGATCACGGAGGCCGACGGTCAATATCCACTCAATCAATGCGTCCCTCCTACACGCATACCGCCCACTTAGTCATTCAATCAACTAAGGGATGCTGAGAAACAGCAGCAACAGACGGGGGAAATATTTCAAAACCTTAAAAATAGCCTAAATTTCCCAAAACGTTCTTCCGACAGCGCGGCGTTCTGCCCCCCCTGACAGCCCGGGGAGGATTAAACCTGCCACGGTCACATAGGCCATAGGCCTTCTATGATCAGGGAGGGTTTCTGTTTGTTTGTGTATGTATCGATTTGCGGTATTTATGTAAATCATTGCAAAACATTTTGATAGCTTTCGAAATCGGCACGGCCACGGAACCACTTCGAGCAGCGGGAACAAAAGGAAAACGGAACGCGCACGGCACGGAAATTGGAAGCATATCGGAAGCGCATGGGTTCCAAGAAGTCGACCTACAAAAGGCAATGTCTGTGTGTTGTGTTTCGACATTCGTTTTTTTTTTCTTTTAAAACAGGCAAATGTACAAGAAAACAGGAAGCGTATTCTTGTCGCCGCCGTACCCTCGGGTGCCGAGAATCAAATACAATACCGATGCGAAAGTCTTAAATCCAAAGTCCTTGCCCCTGGCGAGACACGAAATGCGATACAATTTGTCAGCACAGCAAACCTCCCCCCTCCCGATGCGGGTCAGAGATGAATGGGATCGGGAGAAGTATGGACTTCATCAGCGGCGACATGTACCCCGGATCTTCCGGGGTCATATTCATCGTCGGGCTATTAAGCAGCGTGTGTGCGTGTGTGTGTGTGCGAAACAAAGCGTAATCTAATCATGCGGCTTAGCAACATAAGCCACCCCCAGTCCACTTGTCGCCCTATCCGTGCGGTGTTCAATCAGAATCAGAGTTGGGGAGGAAGTCCGGTTAATTGATAGGCATTTCTAATTTCCTCCCGTAGGAAAGCCCACACGTTGCTGCAGCCTCGCTCACACCACTCTCTTGCGCAGGAACTGTTCCGAAATCCATCAAACCATTGTGTCATGTTGGATGTGTGTGTGTGTGTGTGCCTCACGCAAACCCTTCCACGCGAACCGCACCGGTATAGATCTAGATACTAAGTACGCCAGTGGTCTGCAAAGTGCGTGTCGGGAACTTTTTGTCCTGAGTCGATCACATGTCGATGAGATGACGCTTAGAACTAAACAAATACATCGTTATTAATACGTTAACGAAGCATCCAGCTTATATAACCTTGAGCTGTTTGAAAAATACGCCAAAAAGTAGACAATAAGAGTTACAAAACAATGTTATAATGATGTATTGATGGGTTACTCATCAGCTTAAAACTGAATTTCAAACGTCAAACCAGTACTTCTTAGCAACAAGAAACTATTAATCAACTGGCAAATAAAACATTAGTAAGGCATTAATCAAAACTTTGTGCTGATAGCATACTTTTGACTACAAGTTCTCTTGATTTCACTCTATTTTTTCTATAGACAGCATGGTTTGCGATAGTTTCAGTCATAAGCGCCTAAATGTATGCAATACCAAAAACAAGCAATAACCGAGAAATGGCTTTTTCGATGCTGCAGTCTTTCAAAAGACCGTAACCTATGATCAATACCTGCATTCTACACACTCTTGCCTCTACTTGCCGACCACTGGCAGCATGTGAAGAACCAATACAGGAGTGATGGCAAGCCTGGAAATCCCACTGACGGCTAACAATTCATCAGGTTGCAATCACCTATCGCTGTCAAAGTCACTCCCCGTGCCCATCCGGCCGGTACCGGTCAGCAATCACCCATAATTCCCTGGGTCGAATGAAATAGACACCAACCCCGATGGAGCTCATCCCCAAATGCCCGTGTTGTGCCTGTGCGGCAACAAAACTGCAACACTGCGGCATCCCAGGCAAGCGTATCGGATTACACACTGCATGCATTTTTCTCTCCGTGTTCGGCATTTGCACAGGCACAGCTGCCGGGTGACAGGACCGTGGACAGGATATCCGATCCGTTAAAATCAAACACCGGAGGTCGGCCTGAAACCGGGGAAAAACCAAGCTGCCCCACCAACCGGTCGCGCGTGACCAACATTGATGCTAATAATATTTTGCAACCAGCCAGTTGGCAGAAGTTTTTTTTTCGTTTCAGCTACACTTTTCATTCTTCATTAGCTGCAGCTGACACACGGCGATGATTCACACACGAGGGGAGCGTACGGCGATCCTGAGCTTCCTAGAACCTGCCAAACATTAACCAGGTACCGCCACCACGGGTTAATTGACAACGTAATTATTGATTGCATAATTTCAGGCGTTGGGTTCTACTGTTTACACGAATAAAAAAAAACCTCACCAACCGTTCAACCCTGCTGCATTTCTGCATTGGCACACGGTTTCATTAAAAATCAAGCAAAAGCACCAGCAGTAATGGCAACAGTGCGCACAGGGGCAATTGGGATCATTACACAAAATTCCCAGCAAAAACGCACCGCGCGGTCCCCTACTCTTGTTATTATGTCGAATTCAATCAATCAACCTCAAAACCGTACGGAGCGCGGCAACGCGGACGACACACAAGGCTCTTGCCCAAACGTACCCGTTCTCCCACTTTCCAATGCGCAGGAGGGTCGTCCCGGGTGGCCCTCAGCGCTCACGCTGAAAAGGGTTGGATATTTACTTTAAAATTACACTTAATCACTTTCTCGGAACAAAACCCAACCGCCGGCCGGCCGGCCGGGCGCCATCGAGCTTGTTTCGCCAAACATGGATGGATGTGTGTTTTTTCACGAATCGTATCCTTTTTTTCCGGGCAGGTATAAATGTCAAGATCCGTTGGCTATTATAATGTTTGCGTTTTTTTTCCTTTCGAACAGCAATACTGAACAAATATTTTTCAACATGATTTGGGTTCCAAGAACAGCGTACACAAGCTGGATTATACGCATAATCAAAGAGATCCCAATTAGCCGATTCATTCAATCATACCAAAATGATTGTATTAATCGTTCAGCCGAAATGCTAGAACATTTAAATATCTTCATAGTTATTTTATTGTGTAATAATTCACCAACAAGAACTCGCTTACTAGCTTACAGTTATATCCCGACCGTTCTAGCGAAAGAGTCGACGCCATCTATCCATCTCAATCTGGGCCTACCTCTGTCCATATGGACGGGCTAAAAGGAATTTACGGGCTGGGTCGTCCGTTGTCATTCTACTGACATCACAAACCCACCGAAAACTGACGAGTCTAATACGCATTGTCCTTCCTCACATAAGGAGCCAACAATCTCAGTGGAGTCTATGTCTCAGTGGCGTGATAATACTGGAACTAACATCGTTCTATACAGTTCCAGTTTCGTCCTTCGCGACAGGTTCACTGAGTGGAGAAGTTTTTTTTTCAGACTGGAATATGACAACTCTTGTCATCGCTTATCCAGCGTAGCTTAGTAACTGAGACTATGAGTCACATAAATTGCGCGTATAAACAAATTAGCGCCTGCAAGTATGCTATGTAAACAACCAATCTCAACACACAAGTAAGCTTTATTAATAGCGCCATAATAAAGCGATAAATTAAGGAATTTAACTTAGCGATTTGCATACTTTCAGGCTGAAAATCACTCCCAAACAATCGTTTTATTAACGATGTATTTGCAGAGTTTCCACTTGATCAGTCCATATAATTAAAAGTCGAAAAAACATATTCAGGTAAACATAAACTCAAAACAAAAGTAATAAACTTAATGAAATGTGTTTACCAGGTCAAATTATTTTCAAAATTTACTAAATTTTTCATGAAAAACATCGAAATTTCAACTAACTGTAATACTTAAGCTAACTAGAAAAGAAAGTCTAAGTAAAAAACGATCACGATCTACATAATTATGTTCAAACAAAAAAGGCTGCTTACGAATTCCTGAACCAAATGAGCAAAGAAAATCACACGAAACCATTCCATTCCGTGTTTCGCAGATGGATAAATTATGCTTGTTCTGGATGTTTTTTTCTGTTTTTTTTTTGTTTTTGTCCGGCCCGGCCCCCACTCCAATGAAAAATATGATAAAAACCGACATAATTTAAACCAAACCAGACCTAACTAGATTAATATCGCGAGCCTTGCGCCAAACACCGCACACAGCCAAATGTCACACGCCAACTCCATCGCCCCCGGGCCGGTAACGGCCCTACAAACACACTGGGTCATTTCCGGTCGTACGGCACGGACACGGACACACCTTTCGCGAAGAAACTCCCCCCCCCCCCCCACCGTCGCACGGCCAGGCCTTCTGGCGGGAGCAAAACCCTCTCATTTCGTTAATGCACTCGACGATCGTATCTTTCATCGCGCCCCTTCCAACCACGGGGTACGTGTCGTACGTGCACGTGCAGGCGTGAGCGGGAAGGGACAGGCATGCACACAACGGGCGATGCAGGTCCGCTGCAGTTTCGCGTTTCCGGCGTTTCCGGGCCCGCAAGGTCGGACGAGGCGGCGAAGGAGGGCGATGTAATCAGCAAGCGCAGCACCAAACGGAGCTGCATTCTGCTTCTTAATGCAACACTCGGCCCAATGGGGTGGAACAGGACACGGGAGGAACCATATGGTTTCGGAGAGGGTGGGTTTTTTTTTCTTTTGTTTTCGTTTTTTCTTCAGCAGGATTGAGCTGGTTGTTTGTTGGAGAAAAAAAACAGTAATCGTAGGGAATTTTGCATGCACATAAAATTATAAACCTTCACCCCCACCCGGGGCTTTGACGGGCTACTTTTCCGGGAAAAACTCCACCCGGGCTCGGACGCTAGGAAGCACATGCAAATCGACAGCGCCAGGCGCCGCCGCCGCCGCACCAACGGTGCATATTTGCGCCGTGTGTAATAAGGCTATTATTTAGGGTTAATTATGTTATAATTGCAATCGAATGTTGCACAATTTTGAGGCGGCCGATAATTATTGGGCCGCCGTGTTGTCGGGTTGCCGTTGACACAACCCGGCTCAAAATGGCACTTGATGGCACATCCTGGCCCTCCCTCTTTTATTAAAACTAATTTTCGCTCCGGCGTGCAGCAGTGCAGTTTTATCGAGCTATTCGATGGTAGATTGGTTGGCACCTCCGCCAGTGTTGCACGCATCGCGCGAGGCTGCTAATTGGGATTTCGGCCGCTTCACTTGGTGTCGCTCACCACCATCAGTGCACCGGCATCATAACACTCAGAGCAAGATGGGCTTTTTAAAGCCGGCTGTAGCTAAATCGCACACTGAAGACTGAACTGATTGCACAATGTAACCGGAATCGCCCGCTAATGAAGGGTGTCCTTTATGGGAGGAGCTTAAAGAACTATTCATTACACATTAGCCAAATCACTCCTGAGTGTGATAGGCATTGAGTCAGTGGAGATGCATAAACGGAGTGATTTACTATTGAGGAGATTTTGTCACGTAGAAACACATCGAACAAATATCGAACAAACATCCTTATTTGGAGCCGAATTAGGTCAACGACATCCCTGTAATAAAGGCAAAAAAAAACAACTCATCAAATATTTGATTGATGCACCAATTGCATACTTTGTGGCGCACGAAAATAAACTAGGCATGAACGAATCAATGGACAAAGTAGATTTTTTTCGTAACATCTTAACTTAATAACTTTATTTAACTTTCAGCTGTTATTCTTCTGTTCTGTTCAGATGTAACGTTACTGGAGGCATGTGGATTGCATACTTTAAGGCTGAATTGATATGAAGCGTTAATTAAGCGTTTTCCACGGAGATTGCATACTTTGCGGCTGGGAAAGCAAAACTACGCCTGAAGGTTATGCAATGTGCACTAAAATAACGCTTGATTAACGTTGTACTACTGCTAGACGGTCTTTTTGGTCCACTAACTGTTGTTCTAATGTTCATGAACTTGTTGTGTATGCTTGCTACAGTACAAGATTGACTATGTCGACATTTAGATCAATTTTGAAAAGCTGCTACAAGTAGATAGTTTGTGAAAATATGGTAAAAATACTCTCTCTCCTTCCCGTGTTTGTTCAAAGATGCTCTGAGACGAGCATATTCACAGTATTATCAAATAATAATAACAGTAATAACAAATAGCTAGGAGCTAGAAGTGCCGGTATACTACTTTACTATCTTGCTACGTTTGGTGAAGATCTTCCAGTGAATATTATCCGGATCAAAGAAAACTAGTACACCACTACTAGCAAAAACTCCTCACACATCGTCAGGCCATCTCATCAACATGCTGAACTCACCTATTATTCCTTCGCCACAACATGAAGCATCTGTGACTCGTGAGCTTTCCAGAACACGTTCACAACGGCAACGGAAGCGTTCCCGGCTTTCCCGCGAAAAGTTGCCACCACACCACCACACTGCTGCTCACAAGACCACAAGACCACACTGCGGCAGGGGGACGTTTAATTACTCGGAGGGCGCCGCAGACGCCCGTGTCACTGCCGCTCGCCGAATTGTCACTGTGCGTGCCAGATTTTCAATTCCGCGAAAACTCACACCGATACCGCGAATGTTGAAGTTGATTTACGCCGCTATCGGTTTCTAGTATTTTGGACGGCTTTTTTCCACGCAGTGTGATGGCGGGGAGTGTGCTTTCCACGTAATTTATGCCCCCTCTGTCTCGCACTGCAGAAAAAGCTGTTTATGGTTTCCCAGCGGACGGTTATCGTAAACACGGGCTGCTAGTGTGCCGTTGTGTCGGTGGTAGTGTTGGTGATTGCGCGGCCCACAGCACGGCACAGATGATTTGACAGGAAATACACACACGCAAGACGGGGGGGGGGAGGGTTGGTTTTCCCGCGGCAAAAAAGGTCGGGCGGGTGGCTAGTGAGAGTGTTTTCCACGGGGGAAGCTGGCACACCAATACACTCGAAAGCGCGGGATTGAACTTTACCGCACACTAACACCACGACCGAGGCGACACCGAGCGCATGGTTCCGGAGAAGAGTAACTCACGCGTTTTGTTGTTTTTTCTTCTGTTTTGGTAGCGTGCGGGCTCTGCTCACTTGACGTCTCGCACACACAGGCAGAGGAGCTCGGTGCGAAAGGAAGCTGGCGCGCGCGCGGGGTTTAGAGATGACTTTCACCGTCGGTAAGTGTGTGCGTACGCTCTAATGAAGAACCCTCGGCTCACCTCGACGCAGAAAGGCGCGCACGACGACTTACACCAGCAGCGGTCCTCCAACACAAACAAAACACGCACACAAACACACGCACAGCAAACACCCCCCGTTTGTTTGCACTCACCGACGCACACACACCTACAGGGGACGAGACCGGGTGGGGTGAAAACGCACCACGGGCCACGTGAGCGTCACACTCCTTTCGCCCTTACCCGCACCGTTGTTCTCCGTCACGGGCACGGCAGGCCGAAAAAACGGATATCTTCACGCACGGAAAACCCTTCACCGTCGGTGGCTTTCCAGCACCGGGACAGGCACTCCTCACGCTGGTGCTGGTTGTGGTGGCGGCGGTGGCGACGGTGCTAGGTAGGTGGGGTGGAAGTGGGCGAGCACGAAAACACAACGGGAAAAACACTGAAAGCGGAGAGCACAACTAACAGCAGGCAAACAGTAGCACAAGCAGAGCGAAAAGGTGCCGCCGATGGAGTCGAGCCTTTGGTAACCGAAACTGTCAAAACTGAGCGCATGTGTTGGTGTGTGTGTGTGTGTGCGTCTGTGAGAGTGGGGGTGGTGTGCGTGAGTGACCCTGGAACGTCCTTTCTCGGATTCGGAAGCAGCCAACAAAGGAAGCTCTGAACCGGAAAGGAAAATGTCCGAGGCACCGCAAGCTCCACCGTTTAGCGGAGACACGCACCAGCCGGGGTACGGTGTCCAGGCTGACGGGATTGACAGGTGGATTTTGGGTTTGTATGTATTTAGTTGAATCGGTGAGATTGACTGGTCAGAGTTTGAAATGCTTCTGGCCTAAGCTGAATTAAATCTCCTATTAAGATGATTACTTCTGAGAAATACTATTGCTTGGCTAGCCTCAAATCTACACCAGGACGATATTTGGCCTTAGACGAATTCCAGCAGTCTCCCCTACTGCGCATGTCACCTATAGCGAATGTGAACCATGCGATGAGTGTACGGTGCAATCCAGGGATATTCCAGCAGGAGATTCCAGAGCAACTGGGAGCATCTCTTACGGTTCAGCAAGAGCCACCCATCGATGACGACACTTGTACTAAAAACCCGACGGTCGGCACCAGCCAGGAGTATGCGATAGTACTAAAAACAGGAATGTTGCACAACGGTGTCGTCGCAGACTTTGGGCAAACCTTTGAAATTTTTAATATAATATTCTAGATAAGCTGATAAATCTTCCTGTAATTAGTATCCTTGACGTTTGATGTATTCAAATTCTAGTGGAGACATAAAGAAGATATAATAAAAATCTGTTGCAATAAGAAGAATTTTATATCCATATAAGGGTTCTACAGATAAATGATAAATAATAACTCATCTGTCGATCTATATTCCAAACTTTGCGAAGGATGCGTGAAACGTAGTAGCTAATAACAGATCGTTCTTAAATTAGGTTACTTTGGAGCATTAGGCTATAAAATATTACAGCAGGAAGAGAACTCGAAACTAAATTCAATATCCCAACATGTTATACACCAAATGCAGATCCTTCAGTTTTGGAAGCAAACAACAAAAATCGAAAAATTCGAAGCTCTGCATAATTTAACATCAATTTGCATAAACATAATTTCCGTTGCCAGGCATTAAAGAACTTGGGGACCATTTTTTTTACTTTCGCAAGAAATCAAACCACGAATCCTAGTCAATATTACAAAAGTTTGACCTGCCGTGACAGTTTCAATTTTCGATCCTTCCAGTTGTCAATCGTACGAAGCATACAAATTAGCTCGTTAAGCTCGTTCGAAACATAAATCGGTTATACATAATACCTTCCCAAGGCTTTACCTACGTAGTAGAGGGTTTGAACTTGGTTTTTGAAAAACGGAGAAACACATCCTGCCTCCCAGCAGTTGTCGGTGGTCTTGGAACAATTCAACATAGTAGTTATTTTGCGCCAGAAAGCAAAAAAAGCACCACATACTTTGCGAACACCGCAACGCGGATCGAAAAATGAACAGGATGTGGAGTGCCGCACCGGGCGCTGTGCGAAATAAAATAAAATCCAAGTAGTGCAATCACATTGACCATAAAGCGAGCATCACCAGCGCAGTTCGGGTTATGTTTATTTCCTTTCCGCACCTCGCCACGCTTGGGTTTGGGGAGGGGCGGGGGGCAGAACGGGTTGCAGAAGCTGGGGGGGTGTCCTCCCATTTCCTTGAGACCACACCACCGAAAGCAGACCATCGGACCCATTTCTATGGTAATGTGATGACGGCTGTTTGACTTTCAGTTTTTTTTTTGCTCGCCGCTCACTTTCTCCGGATTCGACCATCGTCTCAGAAGGATGCGTGTGTGTGTGTGTCCTTTTTATTGGACCCGGGACAAAATGGGGCCTGACCAGGACGAACTCAAGGATGCGTGCGTCAGAATCGAACCGGTCGCGTTTGGCTGCCATTGAACCTCCCAAGACAAGATTCAAATGGTTCCCGCACACTTCCGCTTTCGCAGGAGGACAACGGCCGCTCGCCGAACGGGCGGTACGTGCCGAGCGCATCTACCGGGCGGATTGAAGCGGTACTTCATTTTCCGGCTTTTTCCGGCGTTCACAAGTTTGTTTACTCATCAAGCGCGACTCAGGTTCTTCCGGTCGTTAACAAGCAAGAAACACTGGGAGCAGCCGGAGAAGATCTTCTCGGTTTTACGATCTTGTACGACGTAGTACCCAAGACCCGGTGCTCCTGCTCCTAGACACGAAGCATCCAAGTCCTCCCCCAGTGTGGCTCGACATCGGGGAAACCCATCGTTGTGCCATTGAACGGAGCAACTCATTGGATTCTTGATTTGGCCCTTGACTTCCCTTGCGGCTCACAACCGAACAAATGCAAAGGACACAACCTCCAGAGTTCGCCTTTTTATTGTTTCCCTCCCAACTCCTCTCCTGCGGGGTTCCACTCTCCACCGTTCTATTTATTCGGTTTTATTTTCTCAAACATAAATTTTTCATCAGCTTGTGCAAACACACACGCTCCCCCCGCTCCGGTGCGGATTTTAGGTTAGTTTCCCGGTGTTTCCCGGTGTTGCGTGTTGCAACAACCGCCCGGAAAACCTGAAAGGCACACCTCGGTACACACACACCCATGCACACACACACAGCCCAACATCCCAGAAAAGAGCATTGCAAACAACCAGCAGCAGCATCAGCTTCCCTCCTGCCGTTTGATTCGCTTACCCCTGCTATCCCTACAGGCTGACTTGCGGCGGGATGAAAGTGTACAGTGACAAGTATTTTTTCGTGTTTTTCCATCCCACCCTCACGCCCTCTCCATCCGCCCAGGCGCATAATTGAGCGCGTTGCGGCAGGATCTGGAGTGGGCCGGGCGGAATGACGGTGGTTAAAACAAGCGCAACCAACAGCACCACAAAAAGGACATCGAGAAGTGGGTGGGTGGATTTGTGTGTCGGTATATGTGGCCGTACAAGGATCCTGCTCGGTTATCTCATTTTCCCTCGTGTGGCGGTGGCTGCTACGATGCATACAGCGCGCGTTACGCGTACGCAGTGGTTTATGCCGCCGCGTGCAGGGAAGTGACGATGACCCAGGACGAATGTTTTTTTTCTTCTCACCCTCAAGAAGTGAGGAGGAAACGGGCCCCTAACGCCGGAAGAATATGAGATGCATTTAAGTACAACAATTGAAAGGTTAAGGGGCTGTTTGTTTAGGAACGCTTGAATGGAAATGTGTGAGATGTTTAGCAGCGAAGTTGGATTTTTAAAATTTTGAAAAGGGCCACCGTTGCAATCGTTGTGCGTTTTGACGAATTATTATGTAGTTCTGGCAAAACCAAAACAAAACATAAATGTAATTGAAAATGAAGCAAATAATGTAATATAACTGATATTGAGAATATAACAAATCGAATACAAATGAATATAAATAGAACAGAAATAGAAAAGACATAGAATAGAAATATAATATAAAAAATAAAAGAAATAGAATAGAAATAGAATAGAAATAGAATAGAAATAGAATAAAAATAGAATAGAAATAGAATAGA